>JABXJD010000003.1:10632500-10930000 GCA_013375575.1 Percina caprodes | reverse complement strand
AGAACGATTTTGAATTTGATGGGAATTTTTATTTGCAAATTAAGGGCACCGCTATGGGTAAAACATTTGCACCAAGCTATGCAGACATCTTCATGGCAGAGTGGGAGACGGGTGCATTAGCTTCCTGCCCCAAACGTCCCCTTCACTATTTTAGATATTTAGACGATATCTGGGGCGTTTGGACATATACAGAAAAGGAATTTTTCCAATTTTTAGACGTACTTAATCAATATAAAGATTCAATCCAACTCACAGCTACACTGAACCCTGATTCGGTCGATTTTCTTGACACAACCACCTTTAAAGGTCCAAATTTCATTCAAAATTCCAGGCTAGACATCAAAGTATTCTTTAAGGAGACAGATAGCCACTCACTTCTTTTCAGGTCTAGCTACCACCCCAAACATACCTTCGCGGGGCTGGTCAAATCCCAGCTACTTAGATTCAAAAGAATCTGTACCAGGCAGGAGGATTTTAAAGTGGCTACAAACACCCTTTTCTCCTCTCTCCTAAACAGGGGTTATACATTCACAATGTTACGCAGGTCCCTCAGGACCTTTGAGGTCGCCAAACCTATTTGCGTAGACTCTGCACTCCCCATCATTGTTACCTTTTCCCAAGCTAACGTCAAATTTGTTAGAATGCTTAAAAACAACTTTATCCACTCAGGAGGAAGCGATCTGCTTACAGAATACAGACTCATAGCAGCCTACAGGAGAAATCGAAACCTGCAGGACCTTTTGGTCAGATCCAAACTTAAACCATTGAACCCACTTAAGACCAGAAGGTTAGATGACTTCTACAGGAGCTACGGTACGGTCCAGAACCAGACTACCAAGGAGGTGTTTGTCACACAAAGTCACGTGAGTGTCCATACGAAAAACTGTATATACTTGATCAGATGCCAACTGTGCCATTTACAATATGTTGGTGAGACGGGCAACACCCTCCTTACCCGTTTCACCCAACACAGATACAACATCAACAATCAAAAAAATCTCAACAATCCATTGGTTAAACACTTTATACAACACAATTGGTCCAACCTTAAAGCCACAATTTTAGAATCTAACCCCAATTGGACAGTCAAACTCAGAAGAAGAATAGAACGCAGCTGGATCAGCAAATTGGACACTAGAATACCCGGGGGCCTCAATGAAAGGTAACTTACCCAATAGGCTACCCTCATGACCATCTGGTCTTCCAGCCCACACTCCCAACTTCATTTCTACCCTTTCCCAACTCCTATTCCCAACCCCCCATTTCCGGATCCCCAACCCTTACCTCAACCCCCCTACCCTATTCCCATCCCTAACTCTAACCCCCCGCCCCCCCCTCACCTCAACCCTCTACCCCTACCCCAACCCCTCCATTCCCATCCCTAATCCTAACCCCCAACCCTCCCTTACCCCAACCTCAACCTCTACCCTTACCCCAACCCTCCATTCTAACCCCAACCCCCACCCCCTCTTCCCTACCCCAACCCCTATCTCTTACCCTAACCCCAACCTCTACCCCCACCCCATCCCTTTCCCCCTACCCTAACCCCCTATCTCTTACCCTAACCCCAACCCTCTACCCCCACCCCATCCCTTTCCCCCTACCCTAACCCCCTATCTCTTACCCTAACCCCAACCCTCTACCCCCACCCCATCCTTTTTTCCCCCTACCCTAACCCCCTATCTCTTACCCTAACCCCAACCCTCTACCCCTACTCCACCCCCTACTTTTCCCGTTCCCCAAATACCTATATCTTATCTCAGTCCCTACCCTAACTCTTCTATTCCAACCTTAACCCCTAACCCCTTCCCCAACCCTTTCCCCAACCCCAACCCCTCCATTCCCATCCCTAACCCCCCACCCCTCCCTCACCCCAATCTCAACCCTCTACCCCGACCCCAACCCCTTCATTCTAACCCCAACCCCCTCCCCCCACCCCTCTCCCCCTACCCTAACCCCCTATCTATTACCCTAACCCAACCTTCTACCCCCACCTTACCTATACCCCCCCATTCTCCTCTTAGACCCTACTCCCCCTCTCTCTATTCCCTTACCCTAACTTTAACCCCAATCCCTGGTTGGGTTGGAGGGATTTTGCCCCCTCACAGTAGTTAGCGCTTTAAAACCTCCCCGCCTTCGGCGGCGAGGTTTTTTCTTCCTGAACCTAACCCTAACCCCTTCAGGAATTATAAAATGATACAGAATCAAATTTCCAAAGAGGTATTTTTAACACAAAAAAACACCACAATACACACAAAAAATGTGGTTTATCTAATTAGATGTCTAAAATGCACTAAACAATATGTGGGCCAAACGGGTAACACCATTCTCACAAGGTTTACCCAACACAGGTATAATATTAATAGAAAAAAGAATACGGATATCCCCTTAGTTCAACACTTTATTGAGCATGGATGGCCCAGCCTCAGGGCCACCATCCTTGAGTCTAACCCAGCCTGGACGGTGCAGCAACGCACCAGGAGGGAGAAGGTCTGGATCTCCAGGCTGGGCACACACCTCCCCAGGGGCCTGAACGAGAGATAGAGCAGTTGGGAATTAGTCTGAAGTCCATGGTTTGTGCATTTAATTCTGCTGCCTTCGGCAGCAGAATTCAATTTTTTCATTCCTAACCCTAACCCCCTAACCCTAACCCTAACCCCCTAACCCTAACCCTAACCCCCTAACCCTAACCCTAACCCTAACCCCCTAACCCTAACCCTAACCCTAACCCTAACCCCTAACCCTAACCCTAACCCTAACCCTAACCCTAACCATTTTAGACACCAAAAAGCCCAAAGTTCATGATCCTAAAACTTAACCTCCACCTTCTATAACAAAAAAACCAATTGACTATGGGACACACCGGGACTTGATCAATCCCGAGAGGGCCGCCCTCAGTTGAGAGTGTCTAGTTGGTAATGGCCGAAACACTCGATGATACTGAGGTTCACTACTGATGATGTGTCCTAAATTTATACCTAATAATTAACTATATTCAAAAAGCTTTAGTGTTAATTTTAATCATATATTTTTAAACATAACTTTTCAAACCAAGACCTTAATTTTCCACAAAAAATACTTTTAAAACTTCAAAATATAATCCTAAGCCTAGTACCTCAACCTGTAAAAATAATCCTAACCTTCTAGAATCTAATCCAAATTTTATCCTATACCTTTAAACGTACCTCCACAAAATAATTTTCAAACACTGATTTAAATCTTGTCTATAAATGTAACCATTGGTCCTCCGACTCCCCCTCCCTTGGGGGAAGGAGACCAGATAATGGTTTGATTTTACGCTGTGCATACTTTTTTTCACCCTATCCCTTTTTCTTTTTAGCTCCCGTTAGGGGACTAATATAGTCATCTCAACTAATCTAAATATACAATCATAGAATTACATTAAATTGTTAGAACTTACCTTAATTAGGGTACCTCTTAAACTTACCCCGACTTCTCCAATGCGTCCGAATCTACCTTTTAAGCAATTGACATAGAAGAATTTACCGTACAAGAACACCTTAAAAACGTACCTGAATAAATCGACAGAACACTTACCTTATTAGAAAAATACAAACCTTAACTTAACACCCTATCCAAAAACACTTACCTGCTCAAAAAGCACAATTAGAAGAGTCACTCTCTTGTATTAGATCCATTTCTACCAAAACAAAAATACGATTGAACCTAGACATTTAATATAAAACCAGAAAAAGTGAAATACAGAGAAATAGACATGAAAATAACCCAAAAGCCAGACAAACGGTTTACATAAACCCAACCAACTGGGTCAATATCGTAGTAACTATTTTATGCAACCTTGAGACCAGACAAACGGTCCGTATTGAAAGAAACGATTTACTGTAACCAAGAGACCAGACACACGGTCCACCTAAACCCAACCAGCTGGGTAAATACCGTAGTAACTATTTTATGCAATACTGAGACCAGACATACGGTCCGAATTGAAAGAAACTACTGCAACCCCGAGGCCAGACAAACGGTCCTAATTAAAAGTAACGTTTTACTGCAACCTGAGGGCCAGTCACACGGTCCGAATTGGACAATTCAAGACCCTCTGCCGCAAATTGGCAACCCAAGTAGTGGTCTTATTGAAATAACTATGCCTGCACTCAAACCTGTGCTACAAAGTGGCATGTAAGTAAAAGTAACGTTTTACAGCGACCCGAGGGCCAGTCACACGGTCCGAACTAGACAATCCAAGACCCTCTGCCGCAAATTGGCAATCCAAGTAGTGGTCTTATTGAAATAACTATGCCTACACTCAAATCGGTGCTACAAAGTGGCATGTAGGGGGACATTGTGGGAATGGTGAGCTGACTACTGACGTGCGCCGGCCAGTGCATCTGCCTTTGGTCCCCTATCTAACTGCCCAGTCGTCGGACGAAGCGGGGGGGATCATCGAGATAATTTATCAAAAACCTAACCCTTACTTTAGGTTTGACCGAGTTCTGAGTGTTTTGTTCACCTCTTGGCCAGGTTTACCGACCGGCTGTCCTTTGGGTTCATTTATTAGCGTTGGGAGTTAGGCCTTTGCGCCAGTTGTGTCGCTGTTTAGGCCTCGCAGAGAGAGAGAGAGAGAGAGAGGGGCAGGCCTGTTTAAGTTGGAACACGTCTGAACCTGTAACTTTTTATTGATTCATTGATTTATTATCACATATTTACCTTCGTGTTGTGTTTTCACAGGTATACAAAATTTGTTGTGAGAAATGTAAGTAAGAATGATGCATGTGCACTGCAGACTTACCCTGATTCTGTCTCTAGCCAGCACCTTTTTACTGCTCCCACTTATTATGTATTGCCATATTATATTATTATTATCATTCCCAGTCTCTACTTTAGAGCTATTTATTCATTCATACTGTTCATACTGTTCATATTGTAATATAAGTCCTACATACTGTTCATATGGTAATATAATACCTGCATAATAACTTATCCCTGCATCCTTTGCACTATGCTCCATAACTTAAGATATCATAATTGCAATTTACTGTGCATACTTTGCACTCTTCATTGAACTATTTCCTGTTGACTTTTTTTCTCCACAGAAAAAAAAACCATGAAGCAGTGCCCGTTGTGCAGAGTGCCCTATGCCAATAGGTCCCAGCATCTCAAGAATGTACACAGTGTAACCGATCGCAAAGAGCGGTTGCTCATGCTGGGAAGGGGTTCAGGAAGGTAAGTGAAACACACACACACACACACACACACATACACAGACAGACACACACACACACACACACACACACCTGTTTTTGTGCCTTTGGATTTTTTTTTTGGCTTTGCCTGCTCCCTGTGTTTCTTCTCTTGGACTGCAAAATAAAGTTTTTTTTTTTTTTTTTTGTTGAAGCTCCCTCTGCTCCGGCTCTGCTTTTGGGTCCTCCTTCCTTAAACCGCAACATTTTCTCTGTATATTCAGATACGCTGGCCCACTGGGGTGCCCAGTGACACAATGCCACGGGCGAAAATACAAGCGTTTCGACCGTCACTTGAAGGCGGTCCACAATATGGTGGTAGGCATTTGCACTTTTGTAAAAAACCAAAACAAAAAAAACAATGCTCATTGTTCCGCTGTCATTTCAGAGAGTAGGGCGTACAGGCCTGTGAATTGAGTGGTCGATAATCTATTCTGTCATAATAATCTCACTGTCTCACCTAATGTTCTGTGTTCACAGAAGGCTGACATAAAATTGATCCTGGAGGAGTCTAAAAAGAGAGAAATCGCTTCGCAGCTGTCTGCCATAACTGAAAAAAACCAACAAACGGGTCCAGCAAGCCAGACCCCCACCCCAAAGGAGCAGGAAACAAACTTTGGTTTGTAAAGTGATAATGACTGATTTATTAATTGCTCAGCCTGCATTGCCCTTCCATTTCAGTTAAACTCTGCTCTTCTCTGGTTTACAGAATACCTGATAGCCAGGTTTGAAAGAAGTATCTTAAAGAGGGATAAACGCCAACTTGAGAAGGCTGTAAAAAACATCAGGTGTTTTGTGAAATACATGTGGGGGGTGCAAAGCGCTCCCCCATCCCACCTCATGTTTTTAGCAAAGACGGGGAAGGTCATCAGGTAAATTTTGTTATTTGGGTCTTATGGTTTAGTAACTGCCTACATCAGTGTGACACTCATCCCTGTGCTTTTTTTTTCTATTTCATAGGTGGCTCCATAGGCGAGAAAGACAGAGGGGTTGCCTGGTAGACATCTTGAGGTTCTTGGTGTTCCTGAGGCAGGAGGGCTTCTCCCAGGTAACGGTGCACCCTCACACTGAACAAAACGCACCATACGAAGGCTCGGTCTACGACATGTGTTCCTCAATGTACGACTGAATCTCCTCCTCAGGTCCGTCTGTCTGCAGCACAGACCATGTCCCTGGAAAGGGTGCTGAAACGGGAGCTCTCCACCCTCCCAAAGCAGACCCGACCCACCACCTGGCCGAGGTCCAGTCAAGTGAGCTTGCCGGTGGACCCCACCACACTCGCCACCCCCAATACTTCAGAGTCTCCAACAACACCCCTCCCTGCTGCGTCACCTGTGCCAACTTCGCCACCGCAACCCCACCCGCTAGATGAGGTAAGCCAAATGGAGCAGACTGACCACCAGCTCTCCACCCTCCCAAAGCAGACCGGCACCCACCGCCTGGCCGAGGTCCAGTCTAGTGAGTTTGCCGGTGGACCCTCCACCGCACTCGCCCGGGAGGACAGCAGAGACAGGCGGTCGGACGAGAGCACATCTGAGACGTCCGAGGAGGATGAGCAGTCTGACGACAGCACATCGTGGACGCCTGGCGATGATGATGATGATGAGCAGTCGGACGGGGGCACGTTCAACACGTCAGATGACCAGTCGGAGAACAGGAGATCTGGGATGTCTGAGGAACGCAGCGGTCCAGCTGAGAAGCAAACCCAAGAAGAGGTAAGCAGAAATGGACCACATAGAATAGAATACATCTTTATTTAGAAAGGCATAAAAAGATGATGCACTACAGGATAAAACATACATATGCTTCAATTCATTAAAATAGCAGCTCAGTTCAGTTAGCACTTGATTTGGTTAAGGATACTGGTGGCATTTGGAATACACTTCTTTTTTTTTTTTGGAAAACACTTTTTTTGCCAGAGGCACTCCGATAGGCCGGAAAGAGCTTGTGTACTATCTGCAGTGATTCTCCTAGCTGTCTCCCTCATTGTGCCAGTGTATATTTGGGTCAGTTGTTTTGGGGGCGTTTTCCCCACTATTTTGCTAGCCATAGACTCAGTACTTTGCATTTCGAAAGTACTTGTCCGACCTTATCCCCTTTGTTGCATTTACAGAGTCTCTCCATGGAATCTGCAGAGCCTGGTTCACCACCACAACCACTTCAGCCACAGGTGCTGGTCAGTGAAGACAGACCACACAGGACCTCACAGACCAACACCAACAACAACAGCAGCGGGTCGGAGGAAGGGTTAGGTTGTTGTTGTTGGTTGTTTAGTGATTTATAAACTAGCAAAATAACTTTGAAATCAATTATTTGGGGCACAGGAAGCCAGTGTATGGACTTCAGAACTGGAGTGATGTGATCCAATCTCTTGGTCTTAGTGAGGACTCGAGCAGCAGCGTTCTGAATCAGCTGCAGCTGTCTAATTGATTTTTTAGGGAGACCTGTAAAGACCCCGTTACAGTAGTCAAGTCTACTGAAGATGAAAGCATGGACAAGTTTTTCCAAATCCTGTTGACACATAAGTCCTTTAACCCTTGATATATTCTTAAGGTGATAATAGGCTGACTTTGTAATTGTCTTAATATGGCTGTTAAAATTCAGGTCAGAGTCCATGATTACACCAAGATTTCTGGCTTTGTCTGTTGTTTTTAACATTGTTGTTTGAAGCTGAGCGCAGACTTTTAATCTTTCCTCTTTTGCTCCAAAACAACCACCTCAGTTTTTCCCTCATTTAATTTCAGAAAGTTCTGGCACATCCAGCCGTTAATTTGTTCAATACACTTAGTCAGTTTTTGTATTGGACTATAGTCCCTGGCGATAAGGTTATGCAAATTTGTGTGTCATCCGCATAACTATGGTAACTTATTTTGTTGTTTTCCATAATCTGAGCCAGTGGAAGCATGTAGCTGTTAAACAGAAGAGGCCCCAGAATGGAGCCTTGGGGAACTCCGCACGTCATATTTGTACGCTCAGATGTATAATTACCTATTGACACAAAGTAATCCCTATTCTGTAAGTAGGATTCAAACCAGTTTAGTACTGAGCCAGAGAGACCAACCCAGTTTTCCAATCGGTCTAGTAATTTGTCGTGGTCGACCGTGTCAAATGCAGCACTGAGATCAAGTAATACTAAGACTGAAATTTTGCCATTATCTGTGTTAAGGTGGATGTCATTAAAGACCTGAACGAGAGCCGTCTCAGTGCTGTGGTCGGAAACCCGACTGAAAGGTATCAAAGCTGTTTAGTGACAAGAAATAATTGAGTTGTTGAAAAACTGCTTTTTCAATGATTTTACTTAAGAACGGAAGGTTTGATATTGGCCTATAGTTGCTCATTAGGGATGTGTCTAGATTGTTCTTTTTTAAGAGTGGCTTGATTACTGCAGTTTTCAGGGCCTGTGGAAAGATTCCTGAAAGAAGAGACATGTTGACAATCTGTAGAAGATCAGAAGACAAACAATTCGAGACATTTTTGAAAACACCCGTTGGTAGAATATCAAGGCAACAGGAGGAGGTTTTCAGATGTTGTATAATGTCCTCCAGGTTTTTATGGTTGATCGCATGAAACTCAGTCATATTGGAACAAGTTCTGCTTGAACACTGTGAGAACACACATCCTGGACTTGATATGGAGGCACTGACTGTTTGTCTAATCTTTTGAATTTTTTCTTTGAAGAAGGAGGCAAAGTCATTGCAGGCCTTGGTAGATAAAAGTTCAGATGCTACTGGTACTGGAGGGTTTGTTAACCTATCGACAGTAGCAAACAAAGCACCTGAATTATTATTGTTTCTAGAGATAATATCAGAGAAGAAGGACCGCCTTGCATTCCTCAGTTCCAAATTATAAATGCGAAGTCTCTCTTTATAGGTGTTATAATGGACCAGGAGATTTGTTTTTCGCCACCTTCGTTCAGCTTTTCGACACTCTTTTTTCTGCTCTCACCAGTGGGACATTTCTCCATGGAGACCTTTTCTTACAAGAGACAACTTTGACCTTAGTGGGAGCAATGGCATCAATAACATTTGTAATTTTACAGTTGAAACGATCTACAAGCTCAGTGACTGAGAGCCCTGAGAGAGCGGGTGTGGAGGAGAAAAGCTGAGTAAATGTTTCACTGGTGTTTTCAGTGATAAACCGTTTTCTGATTATCTTTGTTTGGACACTTTTGGGCACAGAGATAGAGCCGTTAAAGAAAACACAGGAATGATCAGACAGAGCAACGTCAGTCACCACAGCCTTGGAAATGTTCAGACCCTTGGAGACAATCAAGTCCAGAGTGTGCCCCTTATTGTGCGTGGGCTCTGTCACATGCTGAGTCAGTCCATAGTTCTCAAAAACACAACACAGTTCTTTGGTCCCCCTGTCCTGGGGGTTGTCAACATGAATGTTAAAATCACCCACAATGATTACACAATCAAAGTTAATGCAGATTATAGACAGCAGTTCAGTGAAGTCATCAATAAAGGTTGCACAATAATTAGGTGGCCTGTAGATATTTAGAAATATAGCTTGAGGGGAGGATCTTAACTGTAGAACCACATATTCAAAAGAAGCAAAATTTCCATAACATATTTGCGTACAGTGGAACGAGTCAAACAAAATGGCGACTCCACCTCCTTTCTTATTCACTCTATTCTCGCTTATAAAACTGAAGTTAGGGGGAGCTGACTCGATGAGAACAGCAGTGTTGTTATTATGGTCTAACCAGGTCTCAGTTAAAAACATAAAATCTAGATTGTGATTAACAATAAAATCATTGATTAAAAATGATTTTCCTGCCAAAGACCTGACGTTTAGTAAAGCTAGTGTTAGTGTGTTCTCATTTTTTGTAACAGGCTGTGGCTGACAAGGAATGGATGCTAAATTTGCTAAGTTTGCAGTTAAGTGCTTATTCACCATCCTTTTTCTATTGCCTATCACAGCATAAATTGAGGAAGAATTGAAAACACAGGGCCCGGGCTTGTCTTTGAAAAAGTCATGAGTGTCACTAGTCCTGGAGCCTAGGCCCGGCACATATCAGTTTTTGCTTGCTGGATTTTGCACACAAGCGTCCTCATGGGGCAGAGGTGCCTGGCGTTTTACTTTTGTCCGGGGTTGAGTGATGGGGGAAGGAAGGGGGGTAAATTTGAATTTCAAAAATGATTTCGAGTTTAATGGTAAGTATTACCTACAAATCAAAGGAACAGCAATGGGCAAGCGCTTTGCACCAGCGTACGCAAAAATCTATATGGCTGAATGGGAGGAAACGGCTTTTCTAAAATGTGACAAACTTCCCAAAAAATATTTTAGATACCTGGATGACATATGGGGTATTTGGACCTACACGGACAAAGAATTTGACGACTTTGTCCAAACTCTAAACAATCACCACGACTCAATCGACCTCGACCCAATCTTGCAGGACAATGAGGTTAACTTTTTGGACACCACGGTTTTCAAGGGACCACAATTTGCACAAACAGGAACCCTCGATACAAAGGTTTACTTCAAATCAACGGATACGCACGCTCTACTACACAAGAAAAGCTTCCACCCGCAACACGTTTTCAAGGTAATAGTTAAATCACAACTTCTGAGATTTCAGAGAATTTGCAATAACCCGACGGACAAGGAAAATGTTACACAAACCTTAATGAAAACCCTTAGACGGAGGGGATATACGAGATCCTTCCTTTGTGAAACCCAAAAAAGCATAAACCTCAAATCTAAAAACTCAAACCACACTCCAAAAACCGCAAATCTTAAAAAGAAAAACATCCCGGCTATTGGCTTGATTCTTGAACCAGGTCTTTAGCTAGACTTCAAGATCCAGGACCTAGATCTCCAGTCCTGAACTGGCCAAACCAAGGTAACCTAACGGTGCTAAAGAATGGTTTGGGCGGCCAGGCGGTAAGTATGCAGCCCCCCGTGTCCCGACTCTAGGGCAGCACTACGGGAGTGGTGGTCCAGGGCATCAGGACCTTAAACGTAGCCCAGTCTTCTATGAGGTTTACCTTCAATCAATGCAACAGCCCATCTGCACCACATACGTCTAATTTGGTCCTTATCTAGTTAAAATTGAATCCTCCAAACTTTTACCACCTAAATTCTTCATCCCCTGACCCAGCTTAGGTGATCAGGTCGTGGATGCAAAGGGACCTAGGCCCCCTTCCCCCTCCGCGTTTTCATTTTCAGACTAGCCTCGTTTTTTACGATTTTAGTTTTTAACTTTTCCAAAAATAGCTTCTTAAAACTTAGTTTACTGATCCTAAATCTGCACCACCTTACTTTATGGAATTAAAACTAATTGGCTATGGGACACAGCCCGGGACTTCATCACCCCCGGGTGGGCCTTCCTCAGTTGAAAGTGTCTAGTTGGTAATGGCCGAAACACTTGATGATACTGGGGTCCACTACTGATGATGTGCTCCCAAAATTTAGAATTTACCTAAAATACAATTCAAACCTCCAACATACCTCTAAACCCCCCTCCCGTCCACCTCCTCTAGACAAAGGGATAGATCTCTCCCCTTCCCCCTCTCTCGTCCACCTCCTCTAGACAGAGGAATGGATCTCTCCCCTTCCCCTCTCTCGTCCACCTCCTCTAGACAGAGGAATGGATCTCTCCCCTTCCCCCTCTCTCGTCCACCTTCTCTAGACAGAGGGATGGATCTCTCCCCTTCCCCCCCTCTCGTCCACCTCCTCTAGACAGAGGGATGGATCTCTCCCTCCCCTCGTCCACCTCCTAGATAGAGGGATGATCTCTTTCCCTCGTTCCCATCTCCTTTAAATTGAGGTTTGGTCGAAGGGTCTCCTTCACCGCCTCCCCATTTCCTTTAAATTGAGGTTTGGTCGAAGGGTCTCCTTCACCGCCTCCCTATTTCCTTTAAATTGAGGTTTGGTCGAAGGGTCTCCTTCACCGCCTCTAGGTAGAAGAGGTATGGTTTACACCACTCTGAAGGTTATCCCTTTAAGGGATACCCTGAGGGTTATCGGTTTAGTGGATTGGAAAGTGAGTGGCATGCAACGGCCCGCGCACACCTTTAGTCTCCATTCAACTGCGCAGTCGTCGGACGTGTGGGGAGGCTAATGGGATCCGAATACAAGGAAATGCGGACAATTGGCTTCAATGCACCCTCCAAATCTTGGAAGACAACTACAAGGGCACTACCAGTAGTCTCAAAGAAATCCTTTCGTCTCTCCAACAGGATGACTGGGCAAGGGCCTGGGTGATAGCGATCAAATGGACTAAACGAAGATATCCATACAGCCACGAAATAATTTTTCATTCGGCTGCCAAAGACCTAAACGAAATTGGCTTCACCAACCTTTCCCCTACATTGCCTGAGAGTACACCCACCCGCAAAAGGGGGGCCAGATCTGCCCCTTCAGGACCCATCAAAAATAAAAAACATGCTTTTAACCAACGCTCAAGCTTCCGGTAAACAAGAAAAATCGACCCGAAACACTTTAACCCACACAAAATGCCTCCCTTGAACCTCTGCAAAATGAGGCCCCACAAGCGGTTAAGCAAAAGTCTGAGACTTCCGCCAACCCCCCATCGGACACAACCCTTACTACTGGAACATCTCCTCGCAAGCCCCAACTCACCCTGATGGATATCATCAAGATAGAAGAACTGAATAACCTGGACCAAACAGAACATGCCACACCAACACCAAAAATTCCAAAACCTAAATATTTCCCTTCTCCCCCACCTTCCGCCCGTTTTCTGAACCTTCAATTGAGCAGCCGACTTAGAAAAACCCGGCTGGTACCCCGCAAAAGAAACCTATCCCCGGACTTAAACAGAAAACCTGACCAGACAGATCCCCACGTTCCCCAAACAAAACGGCCTAGGCCCAGTAATGCCTTAAAACAGCCCCCTACAACTACAGATAATCCCAAAAGACAACCAGAGATCGTGGATCTAACAACTTCGGATCATACCCGCAACAAGTCCCAGACCCACAACAAACATTCCAACCACACACCATTTCCCAGAAAACCAACCACCCCCCCAAAAAAACTCTGGGACCCCAGACCAAACATACCAACTTCACCGAAAAGGCAAACGACCCTGGATCCCAGCCTAAACCACATACTAAAACTCGATTGACACCAATGACACAACATACCTCCAATCCTAAATCCCCTTTGGGATCAAACATGGGACCCACAGATGGTTCTAGAAAGAAGAAACCCCACCCTCCAGACCAGGACAATCAAAATCCCGATCGAGGTCCAGGACTCCCAAAAACACTCAATCAAACCCACAGGCACTTCCCACCACTCCCCCGGGTCCCTCTAGACCACTGTCCATGGCTGACTTCGACCTTCCCCCCTCCCCCCAAGTGAAAAATTCAGCCATCACCCCCACTATGTTAACAAATACCAACATTGGTTTCTTAAACCGACCAGAAGGATCTTAGTGATCGGAGACTCAAACCTCTCCAGACTACCATTGATCCACAACAGGGCGATCCAGGTAGACTGCTATCCGGGGGCCAACCTTTCACATGCTACCAACATCCTTAAGAACAGAACACCAACGTCGGATACAGTAGATAAAGTAATTTCGGCATCAATGAAAGGACCCGCCAAAGCACCTTTCTTATGGACCGACCCCTTCACAACCTAATCCGAGCAGCAAAAGCAACCTTCCCCCATGCAAAAAATCTTGATGCCAGTCATCAACTTCTCCCGCCTCTACCCAGGGAAGAAATTGAAACAATCAAGAATCTGAATGTACTGATTCGACAAGTCCCTTACCACATCCCCTGCCTTCCAGGAAACTTCCAAACAGAAAAGGATGGCATCCACTGGAAAGCATCCACTGCCAGGGCCATGTGGCAACACTGGACCACTTTTTTAGGGACAATAGAGTAGATCTACCGGATCCCCTCGAAAAAAACAATCATTAATCTCTCAGAAACCTACATTTTAACCAAAGCACAAGAACAGCTTCTAAGTAAAGGCCTTTCCTTTGCCCCCACCCCCTCCTCGACAAAAACTTTAGACAGACTCTCCGAACAGATTTGACAACCTACCACCGCAGACTTAAACTTCACAGTTATTTTGAATCAAATACCGAGAACCCCCCCCCCACCCCATTTCAACCAAAATCTGATTGGCAACCAGACCTACGAAATCTTCCAGAAGAACTGATTCAACTTATCAAAAGGGACCAGCAAACCATAGCAAACCTCAGCCCCTACCCAGAATGCCCCAACCTTACCAAAAGGGAAATACAAGCTTTAAAAGAACTGCAAGAAACCACCTCCATTGTGATCAAGCCAGCAGACAAAGGAAGCGCAATTGTGGTAATGGACCGCAAGCAGTATATTCAAGAAGCTCTGAGACAACTACAGGACATCAACTACTACACCCCCCTGCCAGAACCCATCCATGACACGGACAGGACTTATCACGAATAAACAAAACAAATACTTAAAAGGACAGACCCCACAAAGACGACTTTTCTACCTATTACCAAAAGTACACAAACCCCCACAGAATTGGCCAGTCCCTTACAAAATTCCCCCAGGACGACTGATTGTCTCAGACTGCGATAGTGAAAGCTACAGAATAGCCGAGTACATTGACTTCTACCTAAATCCCCTCTCCAACCGACATGACAGTTACATAAAGGACACCTACAACTTCATCCAAAAGGCCAGGAGCCAAACTGTTAAACCATCCCATTTTTTTTTCCACTTTTCCATAGACTTTGAAAATCTTTATACAAACACTGAAACCCATTGAGGCCTTAAAGCCGTAAGGACCACAATGGAAAGATATCCAGACCCATCTAAACCAGACTCTTACATTCTCAAACTCCTTCACCTTAGCCTGACGAGAAATGACTTTGACTTCGACAACAGACATTACCTCCAGATCAAAGGTACAGCCATGGGCAAAAAATTTGCCCCAGCATATGCCAACATCTATATGGCCGATTGGGAGGAATCCATCCTCCCAGAATGCAAAAAACAACCAGCTTGCTTTCGCCGCTACCTTGACATCATTTGGGGCGTTTGGCAATTTGGACAATTTATTGAAAAATTTAACTCACACCACCCGACGATCAAACTTAAGAAAACAACCAGCCAGTCGAGCATTGACTTCCTTGACGTGACCACTTTCAAAGGCCCGGACTTCCCCGAAACAAAACGACTTGACACTAAGGTTTACTTTAAACCAACAGACTCACATGCCCTCCTCCACCACACAAGCTTCCACCCAAAACACACCTTCAAAGGCATTCTAAAATCACAATTAATAAGATTCCGTAGAATCTGTTCTAGAGAGGAGGACTATAATACAGCAACAGCAACACTCCTCAAAGCCCTCCAAAGACGAAATTACCCCAGATCCCTATTCCGAACAGTCCTTGGGGAAGTACAGCAACTACTACAGACACCTGCTCAACCTGAAAACATCCCCCCAAAAGTGGTCCCTTTCGTCACAACCTACTCATCCTTCACAGCCCGGGCTTCCACATTAGCAAAACACAACTTCAACTCCCAGATGAATGGAACGGAACTCGGACAGCAACTCAGCATAATCTCGGCCTATCAAAAAAACCCTAACCTCAGGGACCTACTGACCCGTGCCAAATTACCCAAACCCGGAGAACGACCTCCTTCCCCAGGCCGGTACCGCACCGCAACCAACCCCATTACGAAGAGCACATACTCCTTGCCCAGATACATCTCACTGAAACACAATAGCTGTGTTTATTTAATACATTGCAGAAAATGTGGTAAGATGTATGTCGGAGAAACTCGAAACTCCTTATCCTCCCGTCTTTCGACTCAATGCTACAATATAAGCACAAACAAAAAACCAAATTCATACCTGGTAAAGCACTTTTCGGATCATGGACTAAAAAACCTTCGACTCCAGGGCCTCCAACACGACCCGGATTGGACGACACAAGAAAGACGGAAGGCTGAAAGACATTGGATTTGGAAATTAGGGACCCTGCATCCTAAAGGACTGAACAAATCATATGGAGAGTAACGAAAAAAGTAAATAGTTAACAATAATGTACATAGTTCTATCGTTCAACTTAAGTTCCTTTATTGTTTTTATTGTTCTTGCTGATGTTAGCCTTTCAATTGATTGTTTATAAAACTTAACTTTATATTAAAGAATTCTTCTAATAAATAAAAAAAGAAAGAGGGGTGAATATGGGACCCATGATGATCAAAAGCAATTTACTCATATGGACATATAAGATGCTTACTCTGAGCTTCCCATCATCCCTTTAAAAACAAATATGATATAAAATAATACAAATTTGCAAATTTTTACAACAGCTGGAACAATTGAACAATTACCCTCCTGAATAATTAATGGATAGACAAAGTCAACACTTTTCCAAACTTTTATGGACCTTCGTACACCTACTCCCACCCAACCCCTGTTAAAAACGGACCGGGGGGTCTGGGGAGGGAGGCAGAGTATGCCCAGGGAAGTGTGGCGCCCCTTCTCCTTTCTGCTCCTCTTCTCCCCACCTCTTCTCACGGATAAACTTCCGTTGACACGGCATGGCAGGCGACGCATCGAAGCGGTGGCTATGCTACTGCTAGCCACAGCCGCAGCTACAAGACACATGGGAGTCCAGCTGGCCCACCGGTAAGAAAGCATTCTCCTGATCGGGTGGACTTCCGACCACACCGCGACCAGCATGCCTCCCGGACGGACGAGCAGAGCGACGGACGCCGCCTGGGCCTACAGCTATACCACACCACCTGCAGCCATGTTAACAGGGCTATTGTTAGCCGCAATGGAGTCTCCTGCAGCTGCATCACCCTGACGGGCCCCACACTGGACCTGCCAGGCCATGGATAGAGGGCCGAGGAAGAGACCCTGAGGAGGAGACCTGCCAAAAAAACCAGGGAGAAATAACATCCTAATTACAGAAATGACACAGTATATCACAATATTATAATATAATACTTACCTCAAAAATACATAGCTCCTTTATTATATAATAAGAACAATACACACATAAGGATATAAGCATTTTATTGCATATCATTTATATATATATATATATATATATATATATTCACTTTGAATTATAATATTTATATAAGAAATCTAAGCCCCTTTTGGGGAGCTGTAATTAAAGGTTTTTGATCTGCAGGGTTTCTTGTGTGTGTGTTTTGGGGGCGCCAGGTATGGGGATGTTGCCAGGTTTGTGCATTTAAGTGCATGGTAATCCCACGTACTCCGTGGTACATGATCACTTTCTTTCTTCCCTAAAAAATCCCTAATAAACTATATGATTCCTTTCCAGTGTGACTTGTAGAGGAATAGTAGAGTTTGACACTCCTGGATTAAAACAAGACTGGTCGGCTGACACTAGGCGGCAGAATAACTTCATCTTTGAGTGTCAGGACAGACCATTAATTCCACCTCTGTCCTGCCTTTTCAATGTCACAGTTTCAATTACGGACGACCTTTTCTCCTGTCGTGGCAGCATTCCTGTCACGGCACATGTGATTCCGACGGAGCTCCTAAAGCAGCCCAGTAATAAAACCTGACCTAGTCCAGATGCAAGCGATGAAACAATACACAGAGGTCGGAGTGGTGGAAAAACGGCCAAAAAGGTCGTTCCTGCCCCATGCTGCCTGTAAACAGCTTTAATGTAGAATGTGTTCATATAATTTTTTTTGTATCAACACACAAAAACGAAAATGGATCATGTTTAAAAGATGCTTTGCTGCACATTTATCCATGCACATACGCATATGTACTATTTATAGTTAATTAAAATACATGTACTGCATATCAAATGTCTGTCAGCTGTAAAGGCATGTGTGCTTCAGTGATGTTATTGTAAATGTGTGTCTTTATGTTAACTCTGTCCTCCTGGCAGGAGCTTAACTTAAGGTTCAACATCAGGGTGGGGGGTTGGGGGGGTAGGTTGGTTGAACTCTCCGCTTTTTAGCAAAATTGAAATTTTGAGCATCAGACACTTCATTTCCTGCATTCTGGTGAATTTTTCAGCAACAATTTGTGCCTTTTCTACATCAATTTATAGTACAGATGTCTTTATTTATGTAAAGGAAATTAGAATAGGTTTCTTTAAGTGGTTTGCACTGGAGAGTTGTGGTTATTGGGGTTATTGGGGTTATTGACCCCAGGCTGTTTACCATAAGAAAAAATAGGCTGAGTGTTAAACAGCTATTTTGTATATATTTGTTTCTGTATTTTTCTAAGTAAGTTCCTTACTTGGCAATAAATCCTGTTTTTGGAATTTGATTTTGAGCTGCCAAAGTTTCTATTGAGCCATTAAAGCAGCAAAAGAGTTTTTTTTAAAAATTGAGGTCACTCAGTGATTTTAAGGTACTTTGCATATTCTTTCATAGCTGTGTCGCATAAAGGATATTCTGGATGTTTAAGGAGTGGTGGATGGGGAGTTTTATCTAAAGGGGTATTTCAGTAGTCAACAAAAAGACTTAAAAAGTACCTGACACATAACATTGGGCGATTATTTTCTGGAGGTTTAAATTGGGGTCAAATTGACGCCGAGGAGTAAGGTTACATTGGAGTATACCAGGAGGGTTAACAAGACAGCTTTATATGTATATATTAAGGTGTTTACTGTAGATTCTGGATAGGCAGGACACGGTAGTGGATGCTGAATAAAAGCGTAATTATAAAGTGCAGTGTTGCATTTTTGAGGTCAAGTGTCAGAGGGCTTTGTTATCTTGTCCTCCGAAACCCAAAACAAACAGGATTTATATGTGCAAGTCAGTTTTGCATATGTTATAGTTGGATTTGGAACTCAGCCACACTTTCATGTTGAGGTGTTTTAATACCAAGCATGTGGATAATCACAAGGGATAATGTAATCCCTCCACTTACAGTCAACAACCCAAAAAAAGTCAAGGGATTATGGGTAGAGGGAGATGCATGTAAAACAAATTAAAGTCTGGACAGATGTTTGTGTTCATTTACTACTTCATCTGCTTTTAAATGCTGAGAACTACAAGTAATGACACCAATCATAGCCATTATGAGCTTATGACACATCTAGCAGTGGTGGAAGAAGTATTCTGATCCTTAACTTAAGTAAGAGTAGCCTACTAATACCACACTGTAAAAACAACCTAAGTAAAGTCCTGCACTGAAAATGTCAGTTACAGGTCCCATATGGTGACACCTAAACTTATATCTGTACTGTTTACATGTGTCTATTAAACACTAATTTAATAGTTTTACCAACAAAAAAGAGTTGGTTGATTTTCCCACACTTTTCTGAGAGCCTTTTTTTCTTCCCCTCATCAAACGCTTGGATTTGCTGCTGGAGGGACTGTTCAGCCCACAACTAATTAATATTCAAGAGGAGCATGCTCTGATTGGCTAAGCACAGATCTATGGAGAAGGCGGCCTGGAATCAGATTTTGTTGGAAGCCTACTACAAACATGGCAGTGGGATCTGCCAGACCTTACCAGTTAGAGCCCAAATACTCACGTTCAGAGGATTCAGGTGAAGAGGATCAATTAATTTCTTTTAGAAGAGGTCAGCAGAATGTTTCAAAGTGGTAAGTTGAGTGCGTTTTCATTTTAGTAGGCTGTAACGCTTTAGACAAAGTCAGCAAGTTAGACAAGTGTGTCTTCAGTGATGTGGTTATTCGGGGCTAAGGCTTACGTTATATGGTGGCTGTGTATTTTGCCGTCTTTTGGGTCTGTAAGTATCATAAGGAAAATGTACTGAAAGTATTTAAAGTAAAAGTACTTTACATTTTAGAAACAGAAAAGGATCCAAACAGTTGTGTTTGATGGTCCCATCATTTCAGCTTAGTACTTAGTTATAATCCACCACTGCTATACAGTATATCGCATGTATTGAGTACAGTCTATTGAGACTGTCCTGAGAGTTTTCTTTGACCACCAGAAGTAATGTAACGCTGGTAGCCGGCGTTCCAGAGCTTTGTATCGACAAATACAACCAGAAACTGCAACTCGCACTGAACAGTTTAGTTCACATTACAGCGCTTTACTTAGATTAAAATACTTCTATTGGCGGTATATAATATATGGGCTATTGGTGAAGTTGCATTGATCACTTTGATGGAGGGTGGGATACAGTTTTGGATACAAATAATTCAATTAAGGTTGGGATATGTGGACCAGAAAGGGGGAAATCCCACGCATCCCCCAAAAAAAAAGAAATCACACCCTGCATGAACACGCCCACTCCTACTACACATCATGCATACATTCACATTGATTTAAAGAACACATTAATCTGTAACAAAACACAGCTGCAGTAGCAACAAGTTAGAGCTTTAAAAATTTGAAGAGAAAAACTAAATTATAAGCTAATAATATCCCCAACTTTAACACCAAAAGTGATTAAAATTGTGTAAAAGACCCAACAAAGAAACAAGTGTGTGACGCTCTTCCAGTACAGTTCTCACTTGGTGCTGTTTGAAAGCAAGGAACTTCAGAATATAGATAGGAATTATCAACATTTTTCTATTACAAATGATCAATATTAGCACCAGATTCAACATGACAAGTGGCTGCCTGAGGCTGACTTATTCTTTATCCTTCACTGTGTTGTTATATCCCTTAATATGAACATATGTGCTATATACTGTGGACAATTTCAGTGCTTTTACATGGAGAGCAGCGTATGTTAACTAAATGAGTGATGTGACTGTGAAGCAGACTGATGCACTCTCTTTGTAGAGAAATTGTACATTTTATGGCAACAACCCAGAGCCAAATTTAATTTCACTCCTTAATGGATGCTTAATAAATTCAGCACGGACTCTCAGATCCGACTGATTGTCCAGCAGAAACAGCAAAAAACACAAAACAACAAAAACAACATAATAGCCTATTTTAATGAATTTTACTAACATTTCTTTTCTTCGACGCTGCAGACCCAGAAGGAGGTGCAGGCTCATTGCTGCGAGGCCTCTACATGACAGGGATAGAAATATGTTTTAATGAGCCTGAGTCCAGAGGCGACAGAGTGCTTTTTTTAATTTGAGACCAAGGCTGTGAGACTTTGAAAATGTATAGAAATTAGGTAATATAGTCCTAAAACTGAGAGGTGAGGAAAAATAATTTTGGTGAGAAGAAAAACTTTCAAGCTGTTGAGAAAACGTCATCAGAAAACTATCAACCCTGCTTGCAGTGTTCATCAAACCCCCATAATATTTTTTTAATTTATTATTATTTTTTTTCTAATGTATACGGTTTATTGATCCCCAGTGGGGAAATTATAATTTTAGTTGTTAGTAATCACTACACACAGGCCTGAAATAAACACACACATACCCAGAACCTATTCATGCACTAATGGATAGATGTCAGAGTGAGTGGGCTGCCAGTGCTGGACCAGCGCCCTGAGCGATTGGGGGGGGGTTTGCTCAAGAGCACCTGGCAGTACTCTGTACTTGAATCACCGACCTTCCAGTTCCCAACCCAACACCCTTAGAACTGAGCTCGAACAACACCCCCATAACTACTGTAGGTTTTCTTATTGTTGGAGCCCTTACAAGGTTTGTGTCACGGAGGCTGTCGAGTATAGTCTCGCATTGCCTATTGCATAGGCTATCAGTTTGGTGTTTTTTGCCCCCAACGTCTCCTTCCAGGCAATTGTTATGTTAAGGGTTAAGGGTTAGGGTTAGCTGCCTTAATAGGTGACGTTGGGGGCAAAAAAAACACCATCAAGCTCTCAGTGTCTTGTGCTCAAGGTATCCGTGGTGTGCTTGGACTTTTAAGTCAGGGGAATGCTGCCATATTTCCCCATTCTTTCCAAATTTAGCACAGCGACTCTTTTTCTGAAGTCTGTCATTATCATCCATTCAAAAGAAATTAGCAGAAATTGAGGCAATTACACTGCGAGGCCGCTCTTTTAGCTCATCACATAAAGGACAATAAAGAATGAAATGAGACTCATTTTCAATTTCCATTAAATCACAGAGCAGACAAGGACCCTCCTCATCATTTATCCATCCTGCAACTGATTCTGTTCATTCGACTTGATCATTTTGCAACCGAATTCTACACTGATGAACATTGGTACAATGCCCTGACCGTTTGAGTCTCTCTCTCGTCTAATGAGATCACACTTCTGTGATATTTGCTTGTGTATTACAATCATCATCAAACATGCTGTGTTCTATCTTTGGAGGTTTAGTCTTCCTTTTAAAGCAACTTGGGAAGAACCACATTATCACATTAGAAAATGATGATGGAAAAGGCAAATTAGAGAAAAAAAAAAACATCTTCAAATTCTCAAAAGTTTTTACACTCCCTTGAGGTGTTTTTTGCCTTTTTTGAAAAAGAGATTTTAGATGGAAACAGCTTTGCCGAATAAGTTGTGATGCAGCAAATATGTAACTGGTTGAGGTTCAACTTTCCGGTAAACATTAACAAACACAAACAACGAATACCTTAGAACGTTCTTTTAATTACTGCTTGACAGTCAGTCATAACGGAAAAAGAACATAAATAAACTACTTTAGAGTAGATTTAGTTTTTGGGCTAAACATTACATGGTATCAAATTGGTGCATGAACTCCAGTACATGCCTATACTGATACTAGCATTTTAGGCGATACGGGAGACTTTTCCGATACTAATACCAGTATCGGAACATCTCTAGATCTGGTATTCCTCGGATGGAGGGAGGATCGAGATACGGGTCCCATCCAGTGTGCTGTACACTTGTAGCACAAGGTGCGTAGTGGAGTTACGGTGCGCTATAGCCTGTGCCTCAGCCACGTCAGATAGTTATGGTCAAGTGAAGCTTCATGAAGCAGTGTCTTTATTTTCTGAGCCCACTAGATGACGCTCTTGGTTTTAAGAGAAAGGCCTTAGGCATTTCAATTCAGTATACTCTCAGTTAATCAAACAGAGCGCGCCATCTAGTGGGCTCAGAAAATAAAGACACTGGTTCATAAAGCTTCATTTGGCCATCACTAACGTCGGGTACATTTACAGATTGGCAGCGGTGAACGGTTGACACCAAATGTCTCTGCTACAAGCCTGTTTTCTGCACATGTGGCCAACTTGTACAATGCTCCCTATCTCCATTTAGCCAGAACTTAGAAAGGACAAGAACTTAGAAAGAACAAGAACTTAGAAAGAACAAGAACGTAGAAAAAACTTAGAAAGAACAAGAACTTAACGTTTAAACTCTTAGATTTAGCAAGCCGGTTTGCGGTCTACAACCATGCGTAATGTCAACTTGTGATAAAACTACGCTTTGCTTTATAGTCACATACTTTGGGTACCGGGGCTGTTTTCCATACTTTAGGACGAGGCTCCCTTATTTCCAATAAAGGGAAATGTTAAAGCTGTAGTGCATTGTTTCTGTCTACCCCAATATAAAGAAATACTTTTTTTATTCCCAGGGATAGGGCTCGGATGCCGGAACATAGCTACTTTTAACTTTGATCATTTACGTCTACCTGCAGTCTGTCTGAAGATGAAATGGTGAAACTGGTTAGTAAACTTCCAGCCACTGTGTCTTTTAACCCTTGTGTTGTCCTCCCGGGTCAAAAGATCAACACTTATTTTATTTTTTTCCCTTTTTTCAACATTTGACATGTTCAACACATTTTTGTTATTTTTATTTTACTATTTAACACCTTACTACCACTAATTTTACACTACTTTTTGGAATCCATGGTCAATAACCCTCATTTGTTTAGAATTATACCTAATATTTGAGCTAATAAAGCAGAAATTATGAATTATTTTGACTAATAGTTAAGATCAGAGGAACGTATGAGTTTGGTCACGATGCAGATTTAAAACTATTTCAATTTTCACCCGAAATTCAATGAAAGTGATTGTATTTGCACAGAGCGTTGCATAGAATCCATCCTTTTTATTGGTTATTTGGATAAAACGAATGCCCTATTTCTAATATAGACATTGTTAAAAAGGGTCAAATTTGACCCAAGGCCAACAGGAGGGTTAAAGAACAGGAGTCGTCTGACTCCTGAGCAGGCAGCGTAATGTATTGTGATATTGTTTGGCACATACAACCCATAACTGTTTACTGTTTATATAAGATCTGGGTCTCTGGCTGTATATTACACTTCATTACTCTGCCTGTCTACGCTCCAAAGGCCAGATTTGATTATCTGTCAACCGGCCACACGCCGATAAACACCGACACGTGCCTCGCTCAGTAATATACACAAATACGTTTAAATATGTAGTGATCCTCAGCCATGTGTGTGTTCGCTTTCTAATGATATATGTGGAGCATTCTGCTGATGGAGCCCACTGCAATCTTACAACTGTCTGCTTCCACATATTTATTATCAGCCAACACCCCCCTACATACACACACTGTCTGCCCATGTTTGCACATTTCAACATAACTAATGCACACCGTGGTGTGTTGTTCAGCTGCTGCAATCAACCATGAGTCAATATACATGTGCTGTAGCCTGTATTTCACTCCCTATATGCTTGCCAGTTTTTATTAGATAGATTTTCAAGGAATTCATCACCCACATTGCTGCAAAGTTGTGTTGTAGTTCGAGTCAGAGTCGAGTCTCAAGTCCAAGTTGAGTCGTCCAGGTTGATTTCTCCACTCTGGTACCTTTAAAGAGCTGATATACTAACTAAAGAGGGTCAAAAGTCACACCACTGTCATGATTGCAAAGGGATTTTATTTACTGACATCAACATTGTTCTTTCCAGCACTGGATGTAAAATCTGTGTAAGGAAATCACGATCCGGGGCGCATCTCTCTGCATTTTCTAAATGTGAAAGATGAAAAGTGAATGCAAGAGAAGAAAAAAAAAAAGAGTTCCCAAAGACGATGTAAAGTGTTACAATAACAGTTATTACAATAAACAAGAAAAAAAACCTAGAAAAAATTATATACAGTATATATAGGGGCATTTAGGGTGATTGTACAAGCAGCTCATAACGAATATTTGTTGTTAATTGGCGTCCTCTTGTGGTCAACACGTTTAATAATTAAATTAAATTGTATAAATTGGAATCTGATAAAACATTAACATGGATTTTATTATCTCAGGAAATGGAATTGAATATATATATATATATATATATATATATATATATATATATATATATATATATATATATATATATATATATATGCAAACAAGTGTACAAACACAAAAATATTGACAAAATTAAGTTGAAAAACACGCTATTATTTCATTTTATCAATTGGAAACACGTTTCTGGTGTGTAACGACATAGAAAACACCACACAGCCGCCACACAACTAAGACGCAACAGAAACGCCACGCTCATGCCACGCTCACGCCACGCAGGCAGTGTGCAGGAGGCCTGGGACTGCCAATATGTGAGCGAGGAGGCAGGGTGGGGTGGTGGATATGACACACTTTCCCCCAGGAGATTACGGAAGTGAAGTAGCGTCTGATTTGATGCCAGACTAAACTCTTTTTCTAAACTTAACTTAACTTTTTTCTTCTAACTCAGTAGTTCTCAATAAAATGTTGTTCTATGAAAAGGGGGGGGGGGTGCTCTTTCACTACATACATACTCGGTGTGTATTTCTGATGTGTCACTACTCAACTGGCAGACAGGCTGGCATTTTTGTAACCTAAAATGTCAACATATATTCTAATAAACATGTATTATCTCAACTATATGCCAAAGTCAACAGATTTAGAGCAGGCACGTACGCTCTGGAATTTGTAGTCCTGAAAAAGTCTTCCTTTAATCACAGTATAAAATGGCCTTAAGGGCCCCTCTTAAAGCCCAACATCACATTATTCTTCAGTTTGTTGTAGTAAATGATCAACCTCAGTCAATGAATTGTTTCCTCAGTGAACATTAACCCAACAGACAGGACATGTTAGAGGTTTTTTTTTACGTGTGTGATGAAAGAGTTGGGGGTTATTACAGAAGCAAAAGTACTTTGAGCATCTATAATGTGATACAAGTGTGTCACAGGGGGATAAGTAGGTTGCAAAGAAACTTTTGCAAAAACGTTACCAGATCATCATCAGGCAAAATCAATGAAGGATGTTTCTTTGCACCTTTTAAAAGTAAAAAAAAAAGAAAAAAAGTGTCCTAACATGAAACCAACAACAACAACAAGCGGCAAATATAAATCAGCCTGTTTGTGACAAAAACACATTGATGATAGGCGTCCTACTTTATAGGTAAAATTGTCACTAAGGTAACCATGCACAGATCCAGTAAGGATTCAATGTGCCACATGGGTGTTTAACGTTAAAACATGATTTATAAAATCAATTATTTTAATATCTTAATATTCTCTGCACTAAAAAGGTATGTGTGAAGGCTATAGGCCGCCCTACACGTTATTGTCGGCTCAGTTGAATTTGCAACTTCATTTGATACAATATGTAGTAGGGGGTCCCTGCAGCGCCCTGCCACGCCATGAACTACTACAACTACTATTTCAAGTCATAGTTCCATCATCTTTATTGTGAATATAATTGCCACTTTTCATCACAACCCCATCACACCCCCAACCGGCACCGTCAGATTCCACCTACCAAGAGCCTGGGTCTGGCTGAGGTTTTTCTTCCTAAAAGGGAGTTTTTCCTCGCCACTGTTGCACTAAATGCTTGCTCTTGGGGGAATTATTGGAACTGTTGGGGTTTTGTAAATTATAGAGAGTGGTCTAGACCTGCTCTATCTGTCAAATGTCTTGATATAACTCATGATTTGATACTATAAATAAAAAAAAAAATTGAATTAATGTCTCTCTTTCAGTTAAAGGGTCCTTGGTTTGAAAAACGTTGAAGACCCGTGTATTAGACAGTCAAAAGCAAAAAAGGGAAGCTGCAGAGAAACACATTCTAGGGGTCCATAAGGAGTTGGGTTGGGAACCGGAGGGTTCAAGACCCAATGAGGACCAAAGTACTGAGTGTGGATTGGTAGCTGGAGAGATTTTTTGTAAAGTGAAGCTGTTATTGGAACTTTAAGTAAATTTAGGACAAAAGGAGATGTTGAAAGTGAGGTGCTTTTTGAAGGTGGCTGTAGGGTTCAGATTGAAATGAAGTAAAAGTCACACTATGGCTAGGCAATACAGTTTGTCAACAAGTACAGAGGTACTATTTTTGTGTGTGTGCCTTTGCACATCTGTGTGTGTCTATATGCGTGTGTTTGTGATGTGCTTATGTAAAACAAGGTTGCTGCTGCAGCCTCCAGCAGGCTGTTTGAGGGTGAGCATCCTTAATGTGGAGTGACAGTAGTAAAAGAGAATAGGCTGCCTGTCCTGTGGCGTGTGTGTGTGTGTGTGTGTGTATGTGTGTGTGTTTGCGTGTTGGCAGGGGGTGGGTAATGTGTTGACTCTGCGATGTTGGCTGCGAGGTTTGAAGGAAGGCTTTTTCGATGAAGAGAAAAGAAAAAAAGGAAGTGGAACAAAGTTAAGTTTTGCCTCTGCGGTGTTTTTTTGAGCTGTTTGTGATGGAAGGTTAAGTGCAAGAAAACCTTTGCTCCTATAACAGCATTTACAGGCACAATGGAGCCCAAACAAGACTGGAAATTGGATATTTAAAAGTCTGTTCTTCAAATAGAAAAGTAGAAGTTGGTTGTTAGTGGAGCGAGTGAGACTGCAGGCGGATGTCTTTTCAACTATTCTGTACTTCTGCATTGAAAGCTTGGTTTTAGAGGAACTTTATTCTGTCGTTTAATTTAACAAATAATGAATATTCTTGTAGTATTTAATGATTTGGTGCTATATTTGCAACTCTTCACCATTTGGGTCAATGTATCATAATTAACCTACAGGTTTTAATTCAGTGGTTACCAAACTGGGATGTTCTTAATTCAAACTAGAACCCGACCAATACAAATATTTGGTTATTTAAAAATCCGGTATGCCGATATATTGGCCAATATATATATTTTTTTAAATAAATCCAGAAATGCGTAACAAAAACATAAACAGATATCCCTAACATTATTTATTTGTACAGTTCACACTAAAATAATACTAATTTGTTTTATTGTCACAACAGAGGAAAATCAAAAATCAAAAGTTCTGATAAATAAAATGTATGAAAATACAAACTTAAGATATGAAACTTAAAATCCTTTAAGCAAAAATACAAAAAAGAATTAGTGTAGCCAACAGGGACGTTGTAGAGCGTTCTCTGGTGGACAGACTATGCAACGCCAATGCTCATAACATGGTTGACAGTCCGTTTTTATTTTTTAGATATTCATTTATCAGAATAATTTGTCATTATAAACTATTCTGATGAATGAGTATGAAATTAAAAAAAATCAGCCATTATAAATGCTGATACCGATATTTTGGGAAATGCCTAATATCAACCGATAATATCGGCCCGCCGATATATCGGTCAGGCTCTAATTCAAGCCGAGCGTTATGGTTAACATTTATGATTTGTAAAATTGAATGGAGCGGGTTTGTAGTTTTATGGTACCAGAACCGCACCAGCGGGGAACCAACTCTAGTTTGATTCAACCAAGCTACATAGGAGGGTGTTAGTGTGGAGGGCTGTTTCAGAGGCGAAAGTTCTGGCAAGAAACTACTCAAAACTGATGAATAATGAATGGAAAACAGAGATTCTTAAAGTCTTTAGGCTACTCGCAGATGTACTCTCCCGCTTTAAATCTTATTACTTTTCTTTGTTTTCTACAAATATAACCAATAAGAAAATGTGGACATCTCTCCCTTTCAGCAAGATTTACTGCATCTGGCAGCAGCTTGGCTCGGTTTCTCTCCAGTGACGTTGCTTCACTCCCCCCCACACACACACACACTCTTTGCTTAATTTCTCCTTCCTCTCTATGCTTACTTCCTTTAGTACTTTCCCCTCTCATCCCTCTCTCTTTCTCCGGCTCTCTCTCATCTTTTCACCTTGCCCCGAGTATCACCAGGATAAAAAATAAATCAAATAAGTTAGCTTGGCTCCTGTGGGTTGTGTTCTTTGTGTGTGTGTGTGTGTGTGTGTGTGTGTGTGTGTGAGATTTTGTAGCTGTCTTCAGATGTGCTTCCTCGCTGACACCCAGGCCCACAGGCACATAGAGTCTAACCTTGGACCTGACATCTGAATAGCGATCAAGTGACAGACCTGAGCGCTCCAAGACAAACTGTGGTCATGTCTGGCTTGTCACAACTTCTGATAGCATGACTCGGTGGGGAAAGCAAAGCAAAAAAGTAGATGTTTGCAGTCAGAGTGCACAGTCTACAAAACAGTTTGGGCTTTCATTTATGAAACATTAAAAGAACAGCCAGCGCATGTTATAATAATCTACAGAGTTGACAACACAATATTACAAGAAGGCAAGGGCGTAGGTTAAGTTCCAACACTGGGTGTGTGTTTGTGTGTGTGTGTGTGGGGGGGGGGGCACATTACTGTGGGGCAGGGGTTCCTTCCCCATACAACTCTGAGCAACATAACACTAAAGGAAATACTTATTCTCCAGTATTGTTCAAAACTTTCTGCATATTCAACCCCAATCAATAAAAGAAACCATGCACAAATGAAATCCCCCTTTGAATACCAAGAATATAAGGCCACTCGGCCAACCATGCCAAAACACGTCAATATCCAACGGAAAATCATCTCAAAATAGATTAGCACAATGTGTTTTAAAAGTAAAACACAGCGCTCAAGTTGGAGCCGAAGATCCGAGTCTACTTTCACCCAGGAAACTCGTTCGTTCCTCGGGACTGTTTTAACCACCATATTTTCCCTTAACGTAACAAATCCTTTTGGTGCCTAAACTTAACATAACTAGCGCTGGTAGCCGGCGTCCTGGAGCTCTGTAACGGCTAAATACAACCAGCAACTGCTGCTCAGATTTAATCCTTCTATGGCACTATGTTCACGTTACAGCACTTTACTCTATTGGTGAAGTAGCATTGGTCACTTTGAGGGGGGATACATCTTGTCATAATTAAGCAGAGGCAGGGATATGTAGACCAGAAATGGGGAAATCCCACACATTGGCTAGACTTTTTTTTCATAGACTTGCATGGCGAAAGACACGTCTGTAAATCAGTTAATAATACTTTTTTTTTTTTGACTGCACAACCCGCCTGTGAAATGACTACGATCAGACTTGTATCCATTCGTTCCAATACCATCTGGAAAGCCGCACAACTCAGTAACTAGTCTATATCGACGATGTTCCATTCACGCAAGATTGTTCCGGTGCCGCCAGAAGCTCTGCCGACGTCCCTCACCTTCTTTCTTTGTGTTGGCATTCATTCGGGAAACTCCGAGCTAGAACCGACAATCAGATTATAGTTAACTTTGTTTTAGAAAAATTGTTATCACACACTCAACATCCATTTTGATTCCAGAACTCACCTCCCTACGTGCACACGTTCCACCAAAACAAGTTCCTTCCCAAAGTTATTTTGCAGCGGCACGATGGCTCCGTGCGGTGCGTTCCATGCCCAAGACAATGGGTTTAAAGAAATGCCAATAAACTAGAGTATGTTTTCATGCGTGTGGATGGTCTAGCAAATTAAGACTAGGCTATGCGAGACTACATAGTTACTGACTCATAGGGGTCAAGGTATTAGCACATAATCTAATGCACCCTCAGGTGTCCTAATAATAAAATGATGGGCTCAGTGGAGGAAATGCTACTCCACGTCATGTCATATCACTTTTTCTTGTCGGTAATACTTGTCTGTGGTGTATAATCGCTTACATATTGTGCCCAGTGGTGAAATGGAAGTACATTTACTCAAGTTCTGTACTTTGAGGTTCTTGTACTTTACTTGAGTCTTTTCTTTTCATGCCACTTTTTACTTTTACTCCGCTACATTTCAGAGAAAAATATTGTACAACATTATGAAATGTGTTTTTTTTTATTATTATTATTATTATTATTATTATTATTATTATTATTATTATTATTATTATTAGTAGTAGTAGTAGTAGTAGTAGTAGTAGCAGCAGCAGCAGCAGCAGCAGCAGCAGCAGTAACCGCTGTTAACCACTTTTAATGACGCCTTTTAGCAATGTTTTTAACTTTTTCTGACATTTTGATCAACACTTTTCAATGTTTGTCACTTTTGATGACGTTTAACACTATGTAACACTAACTTATTAACTTTTGTTTTACACTTAATTTTGGAATTCATGGTCAATAAACCTCATTTATAGAAAATTATACCTAATATTTGAGTTAGAAAAGCAGAAATTAGGAATTTAGACTAAAATTAAAGGAATGGATGTTGATGGATAATCACAGACTGGAATGTCAACTTTTACTCAATACTATTTCAAAAACACTTCAATTTTCTTTTCAAATGCTATAAAATTAAATAAAAGCATCCCAAAATTAATGAAAGTAGATATTTGTACTTGCCAAAGACCGTTGTGTGGAATCAATCATGTTATTTTGGGTAATTAAAAAGAACACTGATATAGGAAAACGGGACAATTTGACCCGAGGACAACATGAGGGTCAAACTAGCCAACAATATAACAGCCTACAAGTCCAGCTGAAATGATTAGACCATCAAAACACACAACTGTTGTGTTCTAGTTTCTAAAATGGAAGGATTTTTTTGCATTGACTACTTTTACTTTTAATATATTTTCATGATGATACTTACATACTTAAGTAACATATTCAAAGCAGGACTTTTACTCATACAGTAAGAGTATTTTTACAGTGTGGTACTTTTACTTCAGTAAAGGAACTGAATACTTCTACTACTGATTGTGGGTTACATATGATTTCTCTGATTAGGAAACCTAATAAACCAGCGAGTTGTGATGCAACTGCTGCCGTAACAAGGAGATTCATTGACCTCTTGAGCCCTCCAGCTCCAACCTGCCTGTCTGCTGCAGTTTGTCTGAAAATAACTGACGTTCCTTCTACTCTGCTTCCAGGCAGCTGGTCCTCGGGTAGAAAGGTAGAGTCTGGAAGAGAAATGAAGAAAAGGAGGACAAGTACGGCTTCACGGTGATGCAATCACACAATTAACCTCTTGCAGGAAGCCGGTTCTGGCAGATTGCTGTCTTTTTACCCATGTAAGTCATATTACGTGGTGATTTTATTTCTGCTCTGATTGATCTGATGTTCACTTGGATTGCGCTGAGAGATCCTAACGTTGCCCTCGACATGACAAACCTCCATGTATACAAGTTGGTGACGATCACGCACTGTGACATTTTTACAGCTTAAAACTTGCAGATGTTCTCACGAGACGAGCCGCAAAGAGTGTTGAGCCTTGAAGCTTCAATTAAGCTCGAGGCTGTTTTCACACCGCTGTTAAAAGTTTCCCTGTTCTGACCTTAATGGCCCTGACACGCCATCAACGTAAAAGCCATCGGGCACCAGCATGCGCCTGCAGTTTTTGCGGTGTGTCTGGCACCTTCGGCTCTAGTTGACTCTTATCAACAGCAGTTTGACTGATTTTAACATGCTGAATCAGCTAAAAGCTCTCAGATTGACAACATCAGAGCACAGCACAGCATAATTTTGGAGGCTGCAACTTCTTAACCCTTATGTTGTCCTTGGGTAAAATTTGATTCTTTCAGAAATATGGCTCTCTTTTCAACCAAATCTCCCAATAATAACATGGATTGTTCCATACGCCAATTAATGATCAAATGTCATGGTCTACCCGGGTAAAGATCTGTGATCATCCATAAATCATCCTATGAAATTAATAAGGTGCCTTCAAGTGCGATCGGAAACATTGAAATCTATAATCAATACGATGGAAAACATTAATTGTGAAATAAAGAGTTTATTTGTGCTACATGGGGTGGTTAACCCTAGTATTGTCTTCCAAATGTACTTGTTGTCCTCAAGGTTGCCTGTTTATAAACTATGAAGTATCCTATAAATTAACATTTTTCTGTGGCCCATCTTCTCAGCCAAAATAGTAAGTTGTTACCTCTAGTAATCATGCCTAATTTTTGGAGTAAAACAAGCCCCCCTAACCCTAAATCTATGTTTAAGGATTATCAAAGATTTTCACCTGGGTAGACCATGAAAGTTGAGTCAATCAATTAGCGTATGGAACCATCTGTTATTTTTGAGCCATTTGGCTCAAAGAAACCCATATTTTTTTGTTATTTTTTTTAAATAAAACAATAATAACATATAAAAAACACATTAAGTGCTTAGCAACACACCAAAAGGAAAAACAATATCTAAGAAGTGTTACAAATAATACGTTCAATCTGTCCGAAAAGGAGCGGGATAAAGCCAAAGCTTGTTGTTTTTGAAACCTGATCTCACCGAATACCATGAAATGAACACGGCCCCTTAACTCAAATCACCAAAAACACAATGATGGGCCCATGGAATAATTCCGTAAAATGAACACAGCTCCTTAAGTTAAAAAAAGGTTGTGGGTGGGTGGCACAACAACGGGTTGGGTTTAGGAAAAGAAGAACAGGTTGGGATTAAGAAAAGAAGAACAGGTTAGGTTTAGGAAAAGAAGAACAGGTTGGGTTTAGGAAAAGAACAACGTACCAACACATACGAAGCATTTCTGATATAGATACTTTGAAAACGGGTCAAATTTGACCCAAGGACCACATGAGGGTTAAATAATACAACAAGTTTGTTAAATGGCACTCCAACATGGCTTTATATAGCAGCAATCAATGTGCTTCATACAGCAATAAATACAGGGAATACATACACATAGTGCTTTATTTTTCATAGCGGTGTTTGTGAGGAAGAGTTGTGGCATCTCCTTCCATTTAAACATGCAGAGATGAACTTCACACAGCTGTCAGGGAATACAGGGCGCTCCAGAGATGGCGGAGTGGGGGTCTGAGGGTTCAGGGGATGTGAATTAGGGCCTCCCAGAGCATCTGCTGAATCAAAGCTCATATGTTCTCATGCAGCTGAAGACAGAGATGAGAGCATGGCACAAACATTGCCAGGTTAGGGCTTCACTGTCCACTCAGGTCACACATGCTGAAACGCTTGCCATGGCGCTCCCGCGAGGCACTTTGAGGAATGTGTCCGCCAAATGGCTTCCGTCACTGCAACAAACTCATTTACATTTAGGAAACAAAACTCCAGCAGATTGGAACTTGATTTCCAAAAACACGAAAGAGAGACATTAGATTAGACCTTTATTGATCCCAAATTTGGACATTTCAAAAAGTCAGAAATAAAGCAACATTTCAATTTGAAAATAAATTTAATTTGATGACTTGAATTGATAACTAGAATTATCCCAATACAGAAACACTAGCCCGTAGTTATTTTTATTTTTGAGATGTCACTGCTAAGTTTCTACTAAGACGCATTCAAAGCAAACAGTTAAGCTCTATGATTAAAATGCAGCTCTATCTTTACTCCTTAGGGGTTTTTTTGTGTCCAGGCTTATACTTTTGCCTTTTTATTAAAGAAAAGAACCAAATATTTTATAGTTGCTGATGATTCAACCAGCAGAGTTTAATGTCCATCCAAGACTAGTTTTGCATTGCCAGACCTATCTCCTCTATCCAAATGTCCTTCAAAACTTGCCATTGCCAGCATGTAGCTTACTAAGGCTGTTATTTCCTATTTTGAGAACAGCAACACGCAGAGAGCCGGTTGCCAGGGGTGATTCCAGAATATTTAAAAAAAATAAAGAATTATGTTAAGATTATGTTTTGGGGCATTTTATGCCTTTGATTCTACAGGACAGATGAATACATGAATAGTAAGAGAGAGGGGGAATGACATACAGCAAATGGCCACAGGTCGGAGTCGAACCTCTATATATGTGCGGCTGCTCTACCAACTGAGCTAACCCGGCCATGATTCCTGGATTTTTTGAGAGGGGTGGCAAAAGAGGGACCAAGAATCAATCTGGGAGGGCCAGAGGGGGAGACATTTTATCAGAATACAGCATAGAAAATCTGCTTAAAATTTTTAACCCTCCTGTTGTCCTCGGGTCAAATTTTACCCCTTTAAAAAAAATGTCTATATCTGAAATATGGGTTTCTTTTTAACCAAATTACCACAAAAAAATGGATTGATTCCATACAACGCTCTTTGCAAATATAATCACTTTCCTTCCTGACTAAACTCATCTGTATGTTCCTCTGATCTTAACTATTAATCAAAATAATTCATAATTTCTGCTTTTTTAACTCAAATATTAGGTATGAACCATGACCATGAATTCCAAGTGTAAAACTAGTGGTAGTAAGGTGGTGTTAGTGAAAACAAAAAAACAAAAAAATAGTCTAAAAAATGGCTAAATATGTCAATTGTTTGTCCGTTTTCGACCCGGGAGGACAACACAAGGGTTATGGTTGGTATCACCCTGTACTCCCACTCCAGCCCTAACTTCCTGGTGCAGGGGCCACAATGCTTCAGCAACTACATTATCTGAAATTTCTTTAGTGAATAATTCATAATGTGTACTGTTTATTGATGCCCAGTGGGGAAATTACAATTTGATGTTGCTTTTGAGCAATAGAGTATTGTGTGGACAAACTACAATGGCATGAACTGGATGTTCCCATTAAAATATATCATCATCTAGATTTTTTTTTTTACTATTCCACTTTGACCAGAATTGTGTTCAGAATGACATTAGCACTGTTTTGTCTCACCCCGAATTCCAAGCTTTGGGGTCAAAGTCAAAGTCAGCTTTATTGTCAATTTCTTCACATGTCAAGACATACAAAGAAATCGAAATTGCGTTTCCGTCTATCCCACGGTGGAGGCAAGACATATTTTACACAGACAAACGGTGGAGACAAGAAATTTTACACAGACAAACATAACATTAAAGTAAACAATATAAAAAGTAAAAAGTAAAAATAAGAAGGCACATACAATGAAAAAAATAAGAGCAGCAAAATTTGAATTGACTGGTTGACTACAATTGAATTGAAATACAGTTGAATTGGTTTGACTACACCCGTGTGTGTGTGTGTGTGTGTGTGTGTGTGTGTGTGTGTGTGAGAGATCAAAAATAAAAAAACTTTTATCTTTCAGTGGGTGAGTAGCAGATCCTCCGTTAAGCTGCTAAAAATGATTTCCAGACTGAAGCATTAAAAAGAAAACACATCCTAAACTCTTACACAAACAGTATATTCATTTCAAGGTTGGTATAATCTTTTGATCAATACACTTAAGCTTCAAAAAAGCCACTGTGTCACAATGGACTTGGGTAATGATAGGACTTGATCTTCCTTCGTCGTAGGAGAGGGCACGCTTATTTGTCCAACGTCGGTGTGTTTGTACAGTATGTGTTTGAGCTTGTGCAACACAAAGTGGTTTAATACATTTTTCAAAAAAGATGTTTGTGTCTGTGCAACGCTGACACTATCTTGTGTGTGTGAATGTTTTTGTGTGTTTTATTATCTCGCCTGTGCACTTCCCTTTTTCCATTTTTTGAAATGTACAAACAAAACTAACCATTTTTAAATGTAAAACAAAAGTAAGTGTGTGTGTGTGTGTGTGTGTGTGTGTGTGTGTGTGTGTGTGTGTGTGTCCTGCCTCCGTTTTGCTGTATAATGTCTCCCCCTGCAGCTACATTGTCCTAATGCAGGACATTAGTCAGTCCTTAGTTTTTCAATTTCAGAGTTGTGATTTGTGTGTGTGTGTGTTTTTGTGGCACTCTCCATTTAAAAAAGCAGAATCTGATTATGGAAACAGAATGAGATGCTCTGTCTCTCCTTTAATGGCTGCCATCAAAGTGCCCTTGAACAAGTCGCTTAAACTCTAATGGAGCTGCAGCAGTGAAGCCTGTGGATGTGTACCGAGCAGCTCGGTTAGTGTGTGTGTGTGTGTGTGTGTGTATATATATATATATATATATATATATATATATATATATATATATATATATATATATATATATATATATATATATATGCATGTAATGTATGTAATCCACCCCCCCCCTTGCCCTCAGATCTGCTCCCCACGTTGCTACTGCACAGACAAATGAGTCATGCAGTAGAGATGAGAGCAGGATGTGTCAGAAGTTGAAGCTTTCTTCCCTTAGATTGATCGGCCCTCATTCAGAGAAACACAAGACATGCTGAAGACACAAGGGTTGTGTTCAAAATCACATACTCTGCATTACCTACTCAATATGTATACTATCGTTCAACATACTTTTGTGTAAATAAATAGCAGTGTGTATCTTTTTGGATGCATTAATGGTCCATATATGCATTGTTTTCACGGCAGGGATCGCTGCGCTTCCCAGCATTGCACGCCAGTGGTGGGCTAGCCACCAGCAGTTGTCAGTTTATTTTCACTGACTACAGGCAAGCAAAGAAAACAGGGACTTAATGCCCCGCTTCTCCAAAGTCCCTAGTCTGGCTATCACCAGACCAAGCCAAGCTCGATAGATTTGAGATTGAGCGTTGGTCTGGGGAGTCTGCTCTTTATTTTCTCTGCATAAGAGGCGTGACCAACGGGCGTAGTTCAAATGACACTGTACGCAATTGGGTAGTCCTTCAACCAATCAGACCGAGGATCAAGGTGACGTAGCGGCTACAGCAGCATCAAAGGGTTGCTGCGGTGGCCGCCATGTTGAATGTAAACAAGAATCTGCTTGGTCGCTTCTTGGGTTAAACCCACCAATAGCGTGTCAGGTAGATAAGTCAGTTTGTGATTAGTTCCCACAAAATTGTGAACTTAATCAGGAGAATTAAATGTGCAGGTTTCCAGACTGACCTGCAGGGCAAAATCAAATTGCCGGCAGAGTGGGCAGGGCTTACCCAGTGTACACAATTCCAGCAACACTAGCAGAATGCATTGTAGGACTGCTCCCATAGAAATGACAGGAAAGAGTGGAAGTGACGCCGACAATGGACACGTACAGTGAGCTGTAATTTTCAACGTCACTTCTTGAGCGCTCAATTGATCAGCTCACCGTGGCCCGCACAGTTTTAGACGTGGAGTGAATGTTGTAAAATAAAACCAGTCAAGTTACGGCAACTAAACTGCTTAGTTAGGGTTAGTTTAGTTTATATCTTCGATGTTCCACTACCGGGTTTGCACTGTTGCCAATGGAAATTCGGCCGGATTTTACTCATTAAGGCCGGATATCCGATATCCGTTACCTTTGGCTTCCTGTGTGTTGGCATTCTAAACTACGGCAGAGTTTCTGAGGACTATGGTTAACTGCTCCTCAGATTTCTGCAGGTTGAATCCAGACAGCCAGCCAGACTATCTGTCCAATCTGAGTTTTCTGTTGCACGACTAAAACTACTTTTGAATGTACACATGTTCCAACAAAACAAGTTCTTTCCAGAGACTATTTTGCAGAGAAGCTTAGCACTGCCCAAGACGATTGTGATTGGTTTAAAAAATGCCAATAAACCAGAGCATGTTACTCTCCCATCCCTAGAATGTAAATGGCCTGTTCTTATATAGTGCTTTTCTAGTCTTAACAACTACTCAAAGCGCTTTTACATAGTACAGGAACCATTCACAATTCATACACTGTGGCCGAGGTACAGCAGATAAACACTCGCACACATTCACACTCAGGGGTTCAGCATCTTGCCCAAGGACACTTCGACATGGGATTGCAAGGCCAGAGATCGACTGCCAACCTTCCGATTGGCAGGCAACCGCTCTACCACTGAGCCACAGCTGCCCAATGAATGTTGTCCAAACTTCTTCCACGGTGCTGTGGAGGTAGGTCACTTTTTCTGCCTCTGGCAACAAGTTGCAATTTCTGTTGTCCCAACTTGATTACCCTCTTTTAGTCCTCTCCAGATGGCATTAGTATTGACAGAAGAGCTGAGGCAATTAGCATTATCATTTTAACTTCAGGACTGCAAGAGTTTATGAAACAAACAGCGCTCTCCACAGGAGGCTGGTAATTTGATTTAGCCTGCGGACAAAGTCAAATGCATCCACATCACTAATTCCATTTTGTCATCTGGACAGTAACATGATTCACTGGAGGACAACGGGAGAGATAAATGTCCTTGTGCAAACTAACATAGGGGAGGAAATATGAATGAAAATAAAATGGAGTTTTGTCTATGGTTATTAATATTAATGTTTTTTTTTAAGTGAGAAGACTGTATGAGACCAATTATACAGCCAAAAAGCCATATTTGACTTTTTAAAAACGCATACATACATACATACATACATACAAACTATACATGTCTAGCCCGTGATGGTATACTAATTTTCCATCAAAATGAAACAGGAAGTGGCAAAACAAACAGAACTAATGGAAGAAATGGCAAACTTGACCACATTAGGGAGACATGACAATTTGTTAATTTACGTTGCGTATTGTTCAGTTATTACTGGTCATCTAGTTTTTTTTTTAAATGTTCAAAATAAAGTACATTCTACCTATACCTTTCTTGGTTTAAAATAAAGACCAAACATAAGAGGAGACAGCCTAAACTAGGCTGTCTTTGCACCTGGCACTCACAAAATGTCCTCTTCTCTCATCTGTCAGAGGTGTTGAGGTGTTAATGTCCTGTCGGTCCTCAGAGGAAGAGGATATGGTCACGCTGGCTTTAAGCCAAGGGCATAAGTGTTTGCGTGTGTGTGTGTGCATGCGTATTCATCATTTATGTCCATGTTAGTGTCCGTTAATCAGGATGTCTCTATCATGAATCATTCTTTTATGAGTATTCAAGTGAACATCCCTGTAAACTCTGAGTGAGAGTGTGTGTGTTGCTCAGTGTGCATGTTTCCGAATATGCTCTATTATCTATCTCTATACTTTAGGAGACCCATGTTGTCACAAGGACAGGACAATAGCCAAATGATGCAGCAGCACAATCGCTGAAAGGTTAAATTCAGGTTAAATTTATTGTTCAAATTAGCGTTAGAATTAAGAAAAAGGGGAATCTGGTAGAGCGTACACCCAACATACAAAGGCTCAGTCGCAGCGGTCGCAGGTTCTACTCCGATTTGCGGTCCTATGCACCCCCCCCCGCCTCTATCCCATCTTCAGCGGTCCTATGTAATAAAGGCCTAAAATGCCCCCTAAAAAGAATTAGGATAAAGAACATGTTGGTTTAGACTTTAGGTGGAATTTGTATTTTAGTTTATGTATGGGTTTATCTGAAAGAGTTATATAATGAACGTAAGGGCCTCATGAATACAGAAAATATATGTAAGCAGTGTGCGTGTGTGTTTGCCCACCTCCTCCATTCCTCCTCCACCTTGTCAGGTCTTGTCCACTTGCCAGTCGTAACAGAACAGCTGGCAGCCGCACCAGCACAACAACACAGGAACACCAAAATCACGTCGGAGCACACCATCATGTCGGAGAGCCTGATTCAAAAACCTGACTGCAGGCAAAAGGGGTAGAGAGAGAGAGAGAGAGAGAGAGAGAGAGAGAGAGAGAGAGAGAGAGAGAGAGAGAGAGAGAAAGAAAAAGAAAAGAAATTATTTTAAATATACAGTATTCACAGTATTGAATCAGCTGGGAAAGCCTTAGGTGAAAAGAGTTTTAATACATTGGTAGTGGCATTAGGAATAAGAGAGAAAACAGTGTTTGAAGATGCTACAGACTTAGCTTCAATTGTTATTGTAGCTTTGGTTTCATTCACATAAAGGCTTTTAAATTTTGGCTTGTTAATAAAGCTATAGTGCGTACGTTGTTGTCAAATGAGTTGCTACAAAGCTTCTGAAGAGTCCATCATATTTTTTTAATCCATGTCATCCTTGCCTACTAACGATTGGGGGGTTGCAATCACGAAAGGTTTGTGTCATGTGGAGGCACAAAAAAAACAGGACTGTTGTACTGATTGAATGGCTGTAGTGGTCGACACCAAGACGCTACTTTTTGCCATTTTTTGCAAGTATCCCAGTGTATGCAAATGGTATTGTGATATGCGTTGTCAGACATTATATGTACAAAGATTATTTCTGCAACAGAGCTAATTTAAATTCTGCTTAAAAATGAAAGTGTAGTAGTGGATATGTACTGTACCCTAACTTTTAAAGTTTGTATTGTGTGGGTTTGTTTTAATCATTGGGAAAACAATGAAAACGTCAGGTTTTTGAAAGCTTCCTGCACACTGTAGCCCATGTTATGCATCAATTAGTGTAACGACATGAAGTCTAGCTTATATCCTCAACGTTCCACTTCCAACCCGATCTCACGGCAGTTCGTGGGACACAACAACGGGGAAAAGAAACGCCACACACGGTAGATGCGGTACAAAAACAGGACGCTTGTAGTTAGGAAAAGAAGAACGCGGAAAGGAACTGCCACACGTGACCCATCCACCGCCGCGACCAACCTACTTATGCGGATTTTTGGCTTTTCAATTCTACTCACTACCGTAATCATCCTATTATCACGAAACATGCTTCCCATTAAAATACATTAGTTTAACATTCATGCTCACCACAACAACAAACGAGAAAATCGTGTCCTTGTACACGGATCAACAGATTAAACACCGTCATCCTTTTACAAACTGCCATGAGACTGGGCTACCACTTCTGGGATTGTCCCGTTACCGCAGAAAATTCCGCCGGATGCATGTCTTTTTGGAAATGTACATTTCCTTCCGCTTTCTTTGTGTTGGAATTTTAAACTCCGGTGGATTTATGAGGACTATGGTTAACTGCTTGTCAGATCTTTACATGGTAAATTTACACAGCAAGCTAGACAATCTGTCCAATTTGAGTTCTCTCTCGCACGACTAAAACTACTTTTGAACGTACACATTCCACTAAAACAAGTTCCTTTCCGAGGTTGTTTCGCAGCTCTGTGTGGATCTTAGCGCCGCCCATGACAATTGTGAATGCCAATAAGCCAGACCACGGTTTTCTAAAATCCCAGAATGCATTGTGTGCCAGACCCTCCTCCGCCCAGCAGCGTGGGGATGGTCTGGCAAAGCGAGACTACATTAAGTCCAAAGATCTAAGTGCTGTTTGTTTTCAGCTTTTGTTTCAAAGGCGTTCACAAAGGAATGAGACAGAAGGAAAATTTTACTATTCCACAGCTTTTTGTTCTCTTCTTCTTTCCTCGAGTGTCTGAGACCTGCAGCTTCAATCCCATCTTCTGCTTTATCAAAGGTTGTGAACCACATGAAGAAAAAGCTAAATGATCATTTTAAAGTGTAATGTGACAATGAAAAAAAATTAACTAATTTTACACTTTACCATTTGACATTGGAAATTTAACTTTTCAATTTTCTATTTAGCATTTTCCATCGTTACATTTTTTCTGTTTATTCCTAGTAGTGTAGTACAATAGACTTAGAATAGAATAATAGACTTTTTTATAATTTTCTCCTTGGACTTTTAAATTGTAATCATGAATAAAAACATCCTCCATAAACCAATGCTCCTTGTCTTTCCTGAGTGCCGCTCTCTCTCCAGCACTCCACGACTTGTCGTTTTTGATTTTCTCCTTTAAAAAAAAAAAAGTACGATGTAAAAATTCACAAAGCTGGAACTACCTCAAAAAGAAAAGATATATTTGCTCTCTGTTTATTCAGGGTACTGTGTCACCTTGGAGATGCCATGTTGGTGTCTTGCTCTCATCGCGCACCTAAAGACTTGCCGCCGTGCCAGCTGGTGCCGACAGATTTGAATAAAAGGCTGAGGTGTCGCAGGCAGACCCCTGCTTCGTTTATTGAGAGCAGATGGCAAAGACACGATAAGAATTGTTTCGCCAGCCGCTATTACTGCCTCTGCTATGGTGTTACTGTTTTAACAAACCTCCTTGTTGATCCTTGTTGTAGCTGTGTTTTGTTGGTTCTTGCAATTGTGTGTTCATAGTAGGAAGTTAGGAAACGCCACTGGATGGAGGTGACCTGTAAAAGTAGAAAGAGAGAAAGTAAAAAGCTGTGTGATTTTAACACTTCAGTCACTTGGGACCAACAAACAGGGACTAATTAGTTGTATGAAAGTCAGTCTCTCATGTACTTACAACACTTCTCTACAGGGGGAGGAGGCACTCTGATAAGACTGTGTGTGTGTGTGTGTGTGTGTGTGTGTGTGTGTGTGTGTGTGTGAGTGAGAGAGAGAGATATAGAGCTGCACCAGCATTATTATTATTACCACTTATTATCACCCTGGGTTTACATTTTTAGCACTTAATGAAACTTTGGTGGAGCTACGGAACCATTCTGCACATTTTTTTTTGATATTTAATCATCCATTTTAAACGCCATTTTTATATCAGCTCAAAGGCAGAGTGGGAAGGAAAACCGGCCCAGGACCATAGACTCGGACCGGCCCACTCAAATCCACCTTGAGACACCTCACCCAACACATTCTCACTCCCAACCCGTCAAATACTGACACGTTCAGGACTCCTTGGCATCCCGTTTTAACACGCCCAGTTCCCCATTTGGGGTAGTTTCTGTGCAGCCATCTAAACTATGTGGGTAGGTTCAGAAAAAGATTGTGGTTTGGTTAAAATAGGTTCCTAATGTATCTAACATAAGTGATGTTAGTAAAGTACGATAAAATATGGAAGGGAAAATTAGTCAACGTTGACTTTTGGTTCAATCAAGACATGTACAACGTGCTTGTCAGGACACCTTGGTGTCATTTTTCCACATAAAACCACTTTGCAAGGGTTAGGGAAATATCGTGGGTGGGTAAACTATGCAGTTTTTTAAATTAATTTTAATTTTTAATTAATTTTTTAATTAATTTACCTTAACTGAACAACTTCACTGCACTGCACACATACTCCCATTCAGGAACCGGCTGACAAGATAGCAATGGAGTTTTTCTCACTATCGTCACAACTGAGCCGGCAAAGAAGCAGAAAGCTTGGAAAGCATTGTCGGAGGACCAGAGAAAGAGGAAACAGACTGACCGAAGGAGAAGTCAGACACAAGTGAACATCGGAGCTGCTAACATATACCTCTGCTGTCTGTCTCTGCTGATTGGGAATGATTGAGATTTCTCTTGCACAACTACCAGAAGACTTACAGCTTTCAAACAGGTTGCTCACGTCACATCTATGTCTTCAAGCTCAGTTGGAGGCTGCGCAGTAACGCTCAGCATCACCGGGAAAGAGCTTCTAATAGACTTCACTGGTCTCCGTCCAGAGCAACGGAATCTGTTGGTCCACTTCTTTAACTGTCTATGTGTTTGTCTCAGTTTACAGGCGAAAAACAAATCTCCTGGTCCATTATAACACCTATAAAGAGAGACTTCGCATTTATAATTTGGAACTGAGGAATGCAAGGAGGTCCTTCTTCTCTGATATTATCTCTAGAAACAATAATAATTCACATGCTTTGTTTGCTACTGTCGATAGGTTAACAAACCCTCCAGTACCAGTAGCATCTGAACTTTTATCTACCAAGGTCTGCAATGACTTTGCCTCCTTCTTCAAAGAAAAAATTCAAAAGATTAGACAAACAGTCAGTGCCTCCATATCAAGTACAGGATATGTGTTGTCACAGTGTTCAAGCAAAACTAGTTCCAATATGACAGAATTTCATACGATCAACCATAAAAACCTGGAGGACATTATACAACATCTGAAAACCTCCTCCTGTTGCCTTGATATTCTACCAACGGGTGTTTTCAAAAATGTCTCGAATTGTTTGACTTCTGATCTTCTACAGATTGTCAACATGTCTCTTCTTTCAGGTATCTTTCCACAGGCCCTGAAAACTGCAGTAATCAAGCCACTCTTAAAAAAGAACAATCTAGACACATCACTAATGAGCAACTATAGGCCGATATCAAACCTTCCGTTTTTAAGTAAAATCATTGAAAAAGCAGTTTTTCAACAACTCAACCATTTCTTGTCACTAAACAACAGTTTTGATACCTTTCAGTCGGGTTTCCGACCACAGCACTGAGACGGCTCTCGTTCAGGTCTTTAATGACATCCACCTTAACACAGATAATGGCAAAATTTCAGTCTTAGTATTACTTGATCTCAGTACTGCATTTGACACGGTTGACCACGACATATTACTAGACCGATTGGAAAACTGGGTTGGCCTTTCTGGCTCAGTACTAAACTGGTTTGAATCCTACTTACAGAATAGGGATTACTTTGTGTCAATAGGTAATTATACATCTGAGCCTACAAATATGACGTGCGGAGTTCCCCAAGGCTCCATTCTGGGGCCTCTTCTGTTTAACATCTACATGCTTCCACTGGCTCAGATTATGGAAAACAAAATAAGTTACCATAGTTATGCGGACGACACACAAATTTACATAACCTTATCGCCAGGGACTATAGTCCAATACAAAAACTGACTAAGTGCATTGAACAAATTAACGGCTGGATGTGCCAGAACTTTCTGAAATTAAATGAGGGAAAAACTGAGGTGGTTGTTTTTGGAGCAAAAGAGGAACGATTAAAAGTCTGCACTCAGCTTCAAACAACAATGTTAAAAACAACAGACAAAGCCAGAAATCTTGGTGTAGTCATGGACTCTGACCTGAACTTTAACAGCCACATTAAGACAATTACAAAGTCAGCCTATTATCACCTTAAGAATATATCAAGGGTTAAAGGACTTATGTGTCAACAGGATTTGGAAAAACTTGTCCATGCTTTCATCTTCAGTAGACTTGACTACTGTAACGGGGTCTTTACAGGTCTCCCTAAAAAAATCAATCAGACAGCTGCAGCTGATTCAGAACGCTGCTGCTCGAGTCCTCACTAAGACCAAGAGACTGGATCACATCACTCCAGTTCTGAAGTCCTTACACTGGCTTCCTGTGCCCCAAAGAATTGATTTCAAAGTTCTTTTGCTAGTTTATGAATCACTAAACGGTTTAGGGCCAAAATACATTTCTGATCTGCTAGTACACTACGACCCCCCCCAGACCTCTAAGGTCATCTGGGACAGGTCTACTTTCTGTCCCTAGAGTCAGAACTAAACAGCGGGAAGCAGCTTTCAGTTTCTATGCTCCTCATATCTGGAATAAACTCCCATAAACCTGCAGGTCCGCTGCTACTCTCAGTTCTTTTAAATCAATGCTGAAGACCTTTCTTTTTGATGTTGCCTTTCTTTAAATGATGTTCATTTCTTTAATATTTAATCTCTTATACTGCACTGTAACTTTTATTCTTGTGTTTTATTCGTTTTTATTTTGAAATGTTTCTTCTGTTTTTTATGGGTTTTATTTTCTTTTAACTGTTTTTATTGTTTTTAACTGATTTTGTGTAAAGCACTTTGAATTGCCCTGTTGCTGAAATGTGCTATACAAATAAAGCCTTGCCTTGCCTTGCCTTGCCTTGCCTTGCCTTGCCTTGCAGGCAAACAAAGATCCCCACTCTTGCTGGAGTTTTTAGAAAGACTTGTGGCACAGACAAAGGGAAATGTCTCAGCTACTCAAAATAACCATGTATGTGTAAACAGGGCCTAAACCATCTTTACTTGAGCCAACATTGAGAACTGCAGCATCATCACAATCTGCCACACTGACAATCAAACAGGTGTTAAGGAGAGTAGCCTTTATATACTGAGCTAGATGACTGAAGCGAAGCAGGTGTGCAGGCAGGAGACCGATCAGGTGATTGGAAAAGGCGGGAAGAACACTGAGGACATCTATTGGACAGGTTGAAAAGTGGAAGATGTCGATAAAGCACAGGATTAAACAGAGGAAGACAAAAGGGGGATGAAACGGTGACACAATGACCTAAAAACATCAACAGTGGACATCAGTTTTTGTTGTCAACTCTCTGCGGAGTAAATCACTACACTATTTTAACAACAAAAACACGGCCACAAATCTTTGCTCCGTGTCAATCATAATGGACTAAATTGAAGAAACCATTTAACTATTTAATTACTATGTTAAAAATTACTATGTTAATACTTTACTTTTATGGTAGAAGCAAACATATTCAGGGAAAATTACCAAAACAACGCAGAGATGGGGACTCGAGTTTAAGACTAAAGTAGAACACAGTGACTTTAAACTTGACTTGAGACTTAAAAACAAAAATAACCTAAAAAAAAACAACAGAAAAGGCCATTATAAGAAATACAACTATGTAAGTTACAAGTAGAAGTTTGGAGGTCTAAAATCAGATTTCTAAAATATAAGTCCGAAAATGCTCTGGAATACGGACACTGGGAATCTCAAACCTTGTGTTGTCACTTTTGTTGACGCTTTTTATGTTTTTAACTTTTTCTTACGTTTCTGTCCCTTTTTTCAACACTTTTGATGCTTTTTTCAATGTTTGTCACTTTTTGGACATTTTCAACACTACATAACACTAACTTTTTAACTTTAGTTTCACAGTTATTTGGGGAATTTATGGTCAATAAACCTCATTTATAGGAAATCATACCAAATGTTTGAGTTAGAAGAGCAGAAATTAGGAATTATTTAGACTAAAATTAAAGGAATGGATGTTGATGGATAATCACAGACTGGAATATGTCAACTTTTACTCAATGCTATTGCAAAACCACTAAAATAAGACACCCCAAAATTATTGAAAGTAGAGATTTGTACTTGCCAAAGAGCGTTGTGTGAAATCAATCATGTTATTTTGGGTAGTTAAAAAGAACATTGATATAGGAAAATGGGTCAATTTGACCCGAGGACCACATGAGGGTTAAGCTGATTTCACCAAACAGAGTATAACTTTTTACAGTGTAGAAATCAACCATAAATCACGGTCTGGTCTGAGGCCGCGTACCTGAGGCTGAGTGAGTCATCTGTGAGCAGATTAGACAGCCGTCCATCACACGGCAAGGAGGACAAACAGCCTGGGCTTCACTCTTTAAGGCTCGCTCTCAAAGGTCAGAGAGTTTGGTGATGTGATTGCACTGACAGGCCCTCCTTTTCACACATGATGTCACCCTCCTCTTCTTATTTGTCTTCTGTTGCTGCCGTCTATCAACTCGCTGCATCAGAGACTTGGTCTAACCGAGCCGGCCGCTAGCGTGTGAAGACTCAATCAACTTTATGAATCGCTATTTTCTTTCATAAGGTCCGTTTCGGGTCATGCAACTTCTTTCTTATGCCTACCATTCACTTGTGGACTGAAAATACTCTGAAAAGATTAAAGACAATCTTCCATAATGTCACTGAGTTTTTTAGTCACAGACTGTAATATTTTGCAATGACCAGGGATATTGCAGGTTCACAATTTGCAAGACTAGATTTGTTTAAAAAAAAAATGAACAAAGCTAGTTATCTACCTCTATAGCGTTGGTAACTTGAGGAAAAGTTTGCAGATTTTCTGTTCCGCCGCGTGTGCGGGCAAAGCATAGAAAGGGGAGGTAACCTGGCCCCTTATGACCTCATAAGGAGCAAGATTCCAGCTCAGCCCATCTGAGCTTTCATTTTCTCAAAGGCAGAGCAGGATACCCAGGACTCAGTTTACACCTATCGCTATTTCTAGCCACTGGGGGGCCATAGGCAGGTTGGGGGGAACAAATATTAATGTTAAAAAACCTCATAAAGTGAAATTTTCATGCCATGTGTTCTTTAAGTCAAAGCTGCTCCACCAAGATCTCGTCTGAAAATGAGCTCGGATCTAAATTTTCCCTGTCTCTTTGTCCACTCCTCACAGGGGTGTGTCTCCTAGTTTCTAGACAGAAACTGTTATCTTTTCACAAACACACACACCAAGATCGGGGCCTCCCTTGTGGGTCAACTTCCTCTTCCATCCTCGCAGCTTTCAAACAATGCAACTCTATGCCCTAAAAGCCTAAACAATTTTTATGACTTAAGCTTAACTTTTTGTACATCACAGGTCATCAGAGAGTATTTCTAACCAATGACTAACACAGCTCTTTTGCAGCAAGCACATTCACACATTTTGTTAATAAAATATTTCTACACAATAAAACATATGGAATAAATAGGTATTATCATTTGCTGCTTTAGGGCACTAAATGATGGACACAGCAAGACATCAGAACATCACCTGGGTGCAACAGAGCTGTGACTATATGGCCATGATGGGCTTTATTTTTGGGTATTATTTTAAAGGTATAGGTAATTTATACACAAAAAACTATTCTAAAAAAGTCTTTTTCATGCATTATTTGTGTCCAAAACTCTCAAGACATAAAAAAGAAAGATTTTTTTTTTTTACAACAATCATAAATTGTTTTAGTATCTAGGCTCAAAGGAGGTGAACTCTCTATTTATTTATCTCTATTTATGTATTTATGAATGGACTTTAGTTGTGGGAGGAACGGGATTATGTTTTCCAGATATGGCAAGCAGTGTAGCCTGTGTGTGTGTGTGTGTGTGTGTGTGTGTGTTGTTCGGGATCCTCTGAGTCACAGTAAATGTTTTTTTTGGTATTGAAGTACAAGTACTTCAATAAATGTACTTAGTTACATTTCATCATTGTAGCTTAGTCCGTAGGAAGTTGGGTTGGAAACCGGAGGGTTGCCGGTTCAATTCCCAATACGGACCAAAGTATGGTGGTGGACTGGTACCTGGAGAGGTGCCAGTTCACCTCTTGGGCACTGCCAAGGTGCTCTTGAACAAGGCCCCGAATAGGCATGCGTACTGAGCATCTGTGTGTAATTCAGGCCTGTGTGTAATAACAACAGAGTGTGAATTGTAATTTCCCCTTGTGGGAACCTGTTCAGCCAGCACTGTCCCGCTGCCGGGACGTTTTCTCCATTTTAGGAGAAAACGTTTTCTTCACTCAGAAATTCACTCAGTTCAAAGAATAAGTACATCCAATCTTTTTAATCCAAAACGAGCTGGTCCCCTTACAATCTTGTTGTTTCTGGCCGTGTTTCCTTGTAAACAAAGCTGAAAAGTCCATCATTTATGGATTTTGTTCGCTCCTAACACTGGTCCAGATAACGCTACAATGTATCTTTCTATTCAGCCGCATTGTATAACAATACAGTTTTCGATTGACAGCTTTGTTCAGCCAATCTGTCTACTGTAACCTGAGTTAGCCCTTATGGAAGCCAATCAAGTCGCAGGATTTACAGAGGGCAAAAGTGGGAAAGACTGACAGCTACTCCAACCAGTCAAAAACAATTGTTATGAAACAATAAGAAGATGAGTCGATTGATACCTAACTTGACCAGAAAATTTTAACCCTGTGATGGCTCCAGCTGTGTCAAAGCAAAAATAAGGCCTTAGTTATTGCATTTCACCTTTTCATCAAATTATAATGACATATTTCTATAAATTTGTGCATGTAGTTATTTCAAATATGTGTGAGTGATGTGGATGTGTTTTTTAATTTGATTTAATTTGGGCTTTTTTCTGAAAGGAAATAAGAAAAACGCACAGACATATCTGTAGAAATAACTTCATAAAATAGCCATTTTCTGAGTCATTTTCTTCTGGATTTTTTCTTTATTAAGTTGAGACATGTGGCTAGGGTACTCTTTTTGTATCTAGCCCATGTAATAGGCTTACAGTAGTGTTTTTTAATCATTTTACAGATGATTTATTTGGACGGAAATATAAATTCTCTATTCTAACCTCTTTAGCTCTGTGTCAGTAAGGCCTAGTGTCACAATGACACTAGAAACAAAACATTGAGAGTGTTAACTTCCCAATGACCTCAGGACCATCCCAGAGGGCCAAAGTATGTGGAAACTGTAGCAAATTTTTGGGGGTAAAAATTTAGGCGAGAAAAGCATGTATTTTCAAATGTGTCTAAAGAGGTTTTAATAAAGTATACATTATCATTATTATTAATTTATTCAGGAGCAAGAATGAGCAGATTCCCTCCAGATTCTATCGGAACACAGAGTTCTATGACATCACAGTTGTGGTCTGTGCACCCAGCAGAGTCTCATGTCAGATTCCAGTCTAGATCCCCACGTAGAACAAAGTGTCTCTAGCCTACTGAACTACAAATGGTTATAACAAGAGAAAACACCGACTAAACCTTAAGATCTCAAGCAGAAAAACACGAGTGGAAGGGACCAAACAAGTCAACCCATCTTATTTTGAAGCCTGAAGCCAGACAGGTAAGTCAGGTTGAATGCACTTTACTGCTCTGTAATAAACAGAAGAAAAAAACATGATGCATCAGCATACATAATTGTTGTACTGTACTTGTTGTATTGTACTACATTTGACTAAAGTTGGATTTAGTTATCTAGTTTTTAACATTAAAACATAATCCAACAATGATTGCCTAACTGTTGTTGCACATGATTATATACTGAGTAGCCTACACTATACAGCTAATACTCTGAATGCATAAACATTGTTGCATTGTTGATGTATTATTGATATACTGGTGACACTATACAAACTGCACTCTATGAAGCATTAGTTATGTATCAATAAATAAAGCATTTTTCCTAAATTATATCACATTAGTGTGTTATTCATAAACACAGTTATACATGTTTTATTTGTAACTAATAAGCTCATCTATAATATGTTAAATTATTGTATTTTCATAATGTTTGTTGGATTCACCATCTCTAAGTAAAGTAGTACATCAATTACAAACCAGTTATTTAGGAGTTGTCAATGGTTCACAAGATCATTAAGAAAGTGTATACATGGTTAGAAAACTATTTTGACGGACATTATGCATGTACTTACACATTTAGACATGCACTAATGGTCAATTAGTGTGTTAATATGTTTTATAAACAGTTATTAATACTGTAATTCATGATTAATTCAGGTGGTTAGAAAGAATTTGCAAGTTGTTAGTTAAGTATGTTGTGTGAACTCATCTAAAGTATGAAAGTACATTAATAAATGCATTATAGATGAGGTTATTAATTAATTAAAACAGTCTTTATGAATTACATACTAATGTTTAATAATGGATAATTTAATTGATTAATTAAATATTTACTAACACTTGACTAATATTGTTAACCTTTGTATGGTATTTGGGTCAAATTGACCCATTTCAAATTTTTACAAGAAGAAATATGATAGATTTTTTCTACCTGAAAATCAACAGCCTTACCTTATTTTCTGTGATAAACATGTATTCCAGACTCAATTCAACACATTATTCTGGATATGACCAATTATGTTTTTTCCATAGTGGATTTTTAACATGAATTATAACCTTATGACAAAAAAAATCCCACTTCCATTTTTAATTGTGTTCTAGTAGAGATTGATTGCATTCCCTAAATATATGTTATCTCAATTGTTTGAAATTGACATAAAGACAATATTTGTTAAGAGATTCTGAAGTAACATTTTATTTCAGAATTGTTTTTAAAACCCCAAATAAGTCACGGGTCAGTTTGACCCGAGGGATACGAGAGGGTCCCGAAAGGGAAGACAACACAAGGGTTGACAAAATGTTTTCTTGGCACTTACCGTTTGTGTTTCTCCATCAGAATACAACTTCAAGTACCATGGACAAAGAAACAGAGGACATGGAAGAGTTCACCCACGTCCTCATCTCCAACGTCGTCGAACAGGCTGCTGTGAACCTCGACGACCTAATGCAGTCAGTCTGCCACTGGCAAGCAGTGGAACGCGTCACATCTGAGGATGACAAAAACGAATCCTCTGCTGGTTGTCTCACACAACAGAAGGTGGAGCAACACCTGGATAGGTTTTTTACTAAGCGGCGAGTGTTTACTGAACATTTTGGGGACATTCTACAGGATAAAGAGGTCACCTGCCCCATGTCCAAAGAAAAAATAATGATAAACTCCTCTTCTTGGACATCATGCCAAAGCCGTCCGTATCCAGAGAGCCTGGCGATCTCCCAAGTGATCGACGATCATCATCAGCAGTCCATTGAGGCACTAAGGAAACTGCATACCCCTGATTCTGCCAGCGAAACCAAGAAAGCAGCTGGCAAGTCACTATTCAAAAAGCTAAAGTCAGCTTGGAAGAGTCACTTTGGCAGGAGAAAGAACAAAAGAGGCCAACCTGATTCAGAGCAACATGTAGACAAGGTCAACAAGGACAGTGCAGCTTCTTCCAAACAAGACCTGAGATCTACCCGTTTGGAGCTAGCTGAGAAACAAGAGGACTCTATAGAGATGGAGATGAAGAATTTCCCATCTCCAGCCTCCAGCAGCTCATTTCCATCATCCAATCAGGTAGATGATGACGCTCAGCCAGAGAAGCTTCCGCTGGTCGAAACTGCAAAATTTTTCAAAAAAGAGCTGAGAAGTTGGAAATCCACAGACTCTTGTGATGGGGTTCTGAGGGCTGCTACAGACACTGAGGGGAAGGTATCTACCCCTGACTTGGCGGACAGCTGCTGTCAGGTCTTTCGGGAAACCTCCAGTCGTACTTCCATGGCCCAGACAGTTCAAGCCTTGCCTATTGAAGGCCAGGAAGAATATGAAAAGACTGAGACTGGTGGACAGACTACAGAAAGTCCTCAAAATCAAAAGATCTCAGAGAAAGAGGCAGACGATTTCATAGAAAGCGAGGACGTCTGGATCCCTGAGACAGGATCAACCTTCAGGCTCTCCACCAGGCCAGTGGAGAGCAGCATATCTGCTTTCTCTTTGAGCACAACCTCAGCAATTTTTGAGGTAGCGAACATGATTGACAGCCAAGTAATTGAGAAGGTCATTAGGACACTCGAGTCCTTTGATTCTGATGGCAAAGCTGAAAGTCCAGCCAGCAAGACATTTTTCAAAAACATAAGGACAGCATGGAGGAAAGGCTTTGGTGAAAAGCAGCATAAAAAGATTATGACAGTTTCAGACTGTCATAAGGTTCAGGAAGGGCAGGATGAGGCTCCTGTTGAGCAACAAATGTCTTTTGGTCTACAGCAATTATTTGCTGAACCCCTTGAAGTGAAACCTTCAGAGGCTGACAATAACCTGGTCATGACAATATATTTACCTCCAGAAATATCAGAAGAGAATAAACATTCTGTATTTACCCAGGAGGAAAATAAAGCAGCACCACACCAGCAGCTAGTCCTGGATTCTTCCACAATGTTAGCTATAATAAGGAGATTCTTCCAGAGTCTCAGCGAAAAGTAAGTTATTCATATCTACCCTGGTAGTCTAGTAGATACTTTAATACATTTACAACATATGTGTGCATTTTTTCCATGTTTAACCTTTTGTTTCTGTTTGTTTGTAGGCAATGGAGGGAAGTAAGCGAAGGTGTTTACAATCAAGATGTGAAGGAGCAGCTGATTTACATGTGCATGGATGTACTGAGGTTCATCTCAGACTTGGTCATTAAAATCGTCTTACAGTCAACGTGTCAGTTATCCGCCACATCTGGAACCTTAACTCTGCGGAGACCATTGTCCTCGAAGCATTTGATGGAGTTTTTCAACTACAACTTTCAGAGTAGTTTGGAAAGCTCCTTCAGTCAGGCTTTCTGTGAAATAACTGGTGCTGACACATCTGTAAGGAGGTTACACAAATTCACAGAGGCGATAGTGGAAGAGGTCATTGAAGAGGTTACTTCTGCCTTATCAGTGGCCATACAAGCATCATTGGATGGAGGATCCTCCAGTGCCGCTGTTACCGCCAGCTGCCAGATGTCAAGGGACAGAGCAGCCAAGAAGACTTTGGCAGGAGCTATTGCAACTATGAAATCCATTCTCACAGGACGAGGAACTGCAGTCAGGAGAAGGATTCAGACAAAGAGCGGTTTAGATCCTGACATTAAAGAGGTGTCCACCAACAAAAAAGACTTGCAATGGAAGAGTTCTTTCAGTGGAAGGCAGAGAAAAGTCCAGTCGGTTGCAATGGAAGATTTGAACGGAGCTGCCAGGTCAGCCAGTGCTGACTTGGCACTGGCTGACTGGTTTCCTCGAGAGTCCTCCACATCCTCTTCCAATGCTGCCCTAAAGACAGACCTGTGGTCCACTCCGCTAGAGTTGGTAGACTGCATAGAGGTTGAGGAAATTACATCAGAAGACACCAGAAATGTTATCTCATCTCTGTTTCAATTCCTCAAGGATCCACCTTTGTCCAAAGCTATTACTGATGGGCTCCAAGAGGAGATGAGCGCTTCAACTCAGTCTCTGACCGATGATTCTGGTCACAAGGAAACCTTCATTAACATCTATACCAGCCAGTGTATCAGTGCGACAGAAACCAAGGCTAAGGAGAGAAATGGCCTCTGCTGCTTTTTCTGCAACATATTCTCAAAGGTAAGGATGCATTTACATGGACATTTATAAGCAATGCAACCACATCAAAAGAAAGAATAGATTTGACCATATCCAGTGAAGTACAGTGGCTTGAGAAAGTTTTCACACCCATGCTAAAGTTGATTAAAAAGAGGAATAAAAAAATTGATCTTAATGCCTTGATTCAAAAAAATTGTGAAAGAATAATTCATTGTAAATAAATAAATGTTCTTCCTTAAAATACATATACACACCCATATGTTAAATTCCCATAGAGCCAGGCACATTTTTATTTTTAAAGGCCAGTTATTTCATGGATCAGGCTATTATCCATCCTGATAAAGTTCCCTTGGCCTTTGGAATTAACTAACCCCATATCATCACATACCCTTCACCATACATAAAGATTGACTTTCCATTAAATCATCGTTCAATGCAAATTAAACCAGCTATTTAGCTAACGGAAATAAAACCATGCCAATCTCTAGGTATGGGGAAGGGTATGTGATGATGTGTGTGTGTGTGTGTGTGTGTGTGTGTGTGTGTGTGGGGGTTGCTGTTTTAATTCCAAAGGCCAAGGGACCTTTATCAGGATGCATTTTGATCCATGAAATAACTGGCCTTTAATAATAAAAATGTGCCTGCTTCTATGGAAATTTAACATAGGGGGATGTATACTTATGACCTCTGTATTTTAAGGAAGAACATTTATTTATTTACAATACATTATTCATTCGCAAAGAAAATTGGTGTCCTTAAAAGGTTGGATTTTACTACATTTTTTGAATTAAGGCATTAAGATCAATTTTCAAAAGATGTTTTTTTATTCCTCTTCTTAATCAACTTTAGCATGGGCGTGTAAACTTTCTCAAGCCACTGTAAGATGTCACATGTCATACAGAATAGATTAGCGTAGACACTATGAAGGCTTCATGATAAACTGTCAAAAGCAGCTGGACATCTTGTTTGTTCTTGAAGGTGTTTCATCCGTTGTCTAAGGCCTCAGTTATTCATTTTCTTATATATTTCTGATATTTTCTATTATATCTAAAAGCATAACGTATAATAATGGTATTTCAAAGTTTGTTCTTCTGTGTGCCTCTCTGCATTGTGACTTTTGAACTTATTAAACCTGTTCCGGACCAAAAAAGTCTAGTTGTCTTTGACTTAGAGACATCCCTTCACTGTCATATTTTATAACTGTAGCCTTTTAATTTACTGTTGTGTTGATGTGTTGTTTCTTTATCACGTAAAAAATAGAAGAAGAAGAAGAAGGAGGAGGAGAAGAAGAAGAAGATAAAGACTCCTTTGTGGATGCAGCTCTTTTGCTCCCCCCTTCCCTTTTAAATAAACATTAAAGGTTTTACCTGCAGACTTTGTTATTTAGTGATTTTCTCTTCATGCTGTGCATCGTAAATCACATTACTACACTATTCTAACAACAGAAAACCAGCAACAAATATTTGATCCATCTAGTTCATAACTGGACTAAATGGAAGAAACCATTTAGCTACTGTATGTAGAGTACTTACTTTAACGGTAGAAGAACAAATATCTAGGAAAAATGACCACAACATCACAGAGAGATGGGGACTCGAGTTTGAGACTTGGCCTCGAGTCACACAGTGACTTCAAATTTGACGTGAGACTTGTCCTCAAAAGACTTAAGACTCGACTTGGACTCAAGATTAGAGCCTGACCAATAAAGGATTTTTAACTAACAATACTGATGACTGCATAAATATGTATGTACCTGGTAACAGACAAACAGTGCGGCCACGGGACTGATACTAGATACAGTATGTGGAAACAGAAGAACACAGAACACCAAACCAAAGTGCACAAATATACACTTTGGCAAATGGCAAGTGGAAGCATTAATAAGCCTGTTACTTAAGCATCTCTGAAACAACCAAATCTGCAATGTGGGTAGGCAAGATGCTTCACTTCTGAGGTATGACGTATGGCGTCCTGTTTAAAGATTTATTGCGTAACCTTTTTATATTAAGAACGTCCGTTACATTCAGGCCAGTACCATATGAGTTGATACAAAGCAAATTATCAGCGCCACAAAACACTCTTTGTATTTCTCAGTATGGCTAACCAAGAACGATCGACACGGTTCAGCCAGCAGCACCCCATCATTCCATCATATTGGAAACAAAAAGCAGTTATGCTGCAGTTAGTTTATATAGTTAGTCTACATCCTTGACATTACACTTTCGCAATTGCTCCATTGCCACAGGGAATTTTGACTGCTCCTCAGATCTCTGCACGGTAAATTTAACCAGCTAGCTAGACTATTTGTTCAATCTGAGTTTTCCTTCGCACGACAAATTTGCAACGGCTCTGTGCGGAGTGTAGCACTGCCCATGACGATTCTGATTGATTTAAAGTAGGGCTGGGATAAAAAAATGTGCGTCAACGCATCGCGTCTAAAAATAACATGGCTGCGTCCAGCAACAGCATGAGTATGGATTGCTCGCAACAACATGTTGAGAGAAAGGCTCGCACACAGTCTTCTAAAGTGTGGGAGTATTTTACTGTTAAACGTGGTAGTCTGTAGACTTTGTAAAATGATCCCTGAGTCAGGATAACGGCAGCAAAACACCGTAAATTCTGCTCACCTCTGCCTCTCCAGCTTCTCCCGTAGCTCATGCGTCTACAGTATGTACACAGTATGTCCTGCACTGACTTGAGTGTGAGGGGAAACTGGGCTGTGTCTCCCCCATCTGTAGCACTGTTTTATACTATCTATGGTAGCACTGACTTCGATAGTTGCGCAACCAGGCCAGATTTTTTCAGATATCTCACAAGTCCTTTATAACGGCCCACGTATTACAAAATTGTCGAGATTAAATCGGGCTCAGGCTCATAATTCCCTTAGAAAGAAGAGAATTTTTAATTTATTTGTTTATGATTTGTTGGTTCCACCCGAAAGTCCTGAAATGTTAATTTGTTTTAGTGTTGGATTTATTTGATGCATCTGATTTCACATGTTGCTAAAATTTCAGTTAGAGCCCTGCTGTAGGTTTGAAACAGCAAATTACGAAGCACTCTGCATCCTGTTAACCCATTGTTGCTCTTTGCTATGAGCTATGCCCTTTGGCTACCTGTGTAATTTACAGTATCAAATTGCTTCTTTTAAAGGAGCAATTATGCAACACTCCAGGTGATGTTTAGCGCAGTAATTGAACACTTACCGCTAACGTACAGTATGACACTTCTGAGCTCGGACACACTGGCCACACTGGGGGTGATAGACAGACACTTCCTCCCCTCCCCATGCTTTAGGGAAGGCACTGTTTTGTCTCCAGGTGTAAATGAATAAATCTTAAAGTAAACCCGGTCGGTGTTAGGGAGGGGTTTCTGGTAAATCATGTCCTCAAATCACAAATAATCCTCTCATTTTATGGATTTTAGGTGCTCGATGTGTTATAATCAGTGCTGTGGTACTGGGCAATATTCAGTTTCCCCTCATGGTCATGTGTCTGTACATTAGAGATGGGGTCTTGAGTTTGAGCCTCAGACTTGAATGCAGAATATGTGGAGCTAGCTCAAAGACTTGAGACTTGACTTGGGCTCTTGCCCAGTGAATTGGGAGCATCTCTTTCTCTTTATATTCTTCAGGCGGAGCTAAACACCTGATGGTCAAATACAATCAACCTTCCTGCTTAACACTTGTGTTGTCCTCCGTGGTCAAAAAGGGGCAAATATTTGACAAATATATTGTTGTCCCTTTTTCAGACTTTTTCTCTATTGGCATTTCTGTTTTTTTTGGGTGAGGGTAACTACGTTCCTGTAACTACTTGGTCTGAAAGCGGCTAATGTACTTATTGTGTTCTCTACTTAAGAAATTTCATACTTAATTTGGACCTTTGAAATACAAGATTGTGCACTCACATTACTGAAAATGCGCTGTCCTCTCACAGAAGCCTCCAGATATCTCAGTCCGAGATCAAAATACAACGCTATTGGTCAGGTGTGCAGCAAGAGTGAAGAATGTTGACAATAAATGTTGCCAATGTAGATTAATGAAAATTAAAAAAAAAAATTGGAAAGTTTTCCCATCATACAGGAAAATCACAGCACTTCAGGGGATATGTGATAGGGGATAGGGAATAGTGACTGTTGAACAAAAGTCTTAAGAATGAGCATTTCAAAATAATTAGACGTTAATGTCCTCTTATTAACTTGTTGGGTTTAGCTGAGTGTAGAGATGTTAAAGTGTCTGGGTCTCTGGCTGTATATTACACTTCATTACTGCGTGTTGGCAGGGGGTGGGTAATGTGTTGACTCTGTGATGTTGGCTGCAAGGTTTGAAAGAAGGCTTTTTCAATGAAGAGAAAAGAAAAAAAGAAAGTGGAACAAAGTTAAGTTTTGCCTCTGCGGTGGTTTTTTGAGCGGTTTGTGATGGAAGGTTAAGTGCAAGAAAACCTTCGCTCCTATAACAGCATTTACAGGCAGCAGGACATCATCCTTACTGTCAGATCTCTGCATCGTGACTTCACCTTCAGATGCAAACCAACAACTGTGCTCAAATGAAGTCGGCATTCAGCAAATGTGTGCCGGGCTGCAGCGTGCACACTCATAAACTCCCCCACCGCAATAGCTGGGGGTATTACTCACCACAGCGTTATTGTTCACAAATAAAACCAAACCATAATAAAGTGATTCTTTAAAAATTAATGTGAGGAGAGGCGTAGAGGAGGCTAAGCGCTGTGAGTGGTGGAGTGTGAGAACAGTGTGTATGTATGAAGCTTTACGTTAAATTATTCTGGTCAATAAGCTGCATCAGCGCCTGTGTGTCACAGATTTCTGCCTCGGACTGAGTGTATTTCCCTGCAGCATCTGTATTTATGGGTATGTCCATTTGATATATGTGTGCGTTTCCATGTGAGATCAACAGTTATGTTTATATGCATCGCTAGATATATATATATATATATATATATATATATATATATATGTGTGTGTGTGTGTGTGTGTGTGTGTGTGTGTGTGTGTGTGTGTGTGTGAGCATATGTATTGGTTAGTGTGGTTACATTCATGCATTTTATGTTTTTATACCTGCATGTGTGGAAGCGTACATTCAGTCTGCCTACACATGAAGTGATGTGTGTGTATGCATACATATATACATTGCTGTGTGTATGTGTGTGTTGGCATGTTATATCTGTGTGTAGTTGCGTGTACATATCTACATTTGTTCCTGTACTTGAGCGTGCATGTGTGTACATCACAAAAGCTGTGTGTGTGTGTGTGTGTGTGTGTGTGTGTGTGTGTGTGTGTGTGTGTGTGTGAGCATATCTACATTACTTAGTTAGTTGTGCAGTCTCTCTGTTTCTCTCACCACTTTTAGTGTAAACTGAGGAGTGAGGACATTGTGTTGGGTCCTCATTTCTCCAAAAGGGAAGCGGCCCCTTAAACTAAACTTACTATGTTCTCGCATCTTCACTACTTGTCTATTACATCTTGTCTTTTTAGCTGTGACTGTTAACATCACCATCCAACAGTTTACAGATGGACTTCCTGGTTCAATCTTGAGCTACTTTTCCTGTGTAATGAGTGATTATTTGCAATATTTCAGGTGTGCTCAGATTCATTTGGAATTACAAATAAAGTGCTAACTATTTGGCAAAAACTGGAAAGACCGCTTGTTGCTCCGTTGGACGTGTTTTTAATGGTGTGAGATTGCAGCGATTACTTTGGTGAGTCAACCCATCATCACCCAGGAAATGGCAGTATAGGTCGTTTATGAATGTAGCTCATAACAACTCGGATTTACTAGGGGTGGGAATCTCTGGGCACCTCACAATTAAATCTGAATCAGAAGCCAACAAATCGATTATAAAACAATTAGCGATGCAACAATTTGTTTCTGTACACTCTATGCATGATTTAAAAAAAATATACATGTAAGTAAGAGAGTAAGTAAAAGTTTGTTAGATTTTGAGATATACAGTATTTGTCACATACAAGTTTTAATGAAATGTTTTGTCTACTGGGGTTTTTATTATGTAGTCATTCCATGCTTAAGCCTTAAACATGCTGAGTCACCTTCTCCATGTCAGAGGCTCAGTCATGTCTAAAGGTGGAGAATTGGCTTCTTACAACATGAAACATGAGGTGGTCAGATGTAATGCGATAAAGTAGATCAACAGCTTTTAAGTGTTTTGCCTAATTATTGTATGCATGTCTTATTAGATCGTCCTCTCTGGGGAACCATCACCTTATTGTGGTGGAGAGGTTTGTGTGTCCCTATGAACCTGAGGGCTGTGTTGTCTGGAGCTTTGTGCTCCTGGTAGGGTCTCCCATGGCAAAGTTGTCTCAGGGGAGGGGCCAGACAAAGAATGGTTCAAAAACCTTATGGAAAATCAAGGAAGGGATTGAGGGACCCTGCCCGGTGGAAGGCCGGGGCCCCCGTCTGGAGCTAGGCCCAGACGGCGGGCTTGTCAGTGAGCACCTGGTGGCCGGGTTTGCCATGGAGCCCAGCCGGGCACAGCCCGAAAAAGCTACGTGGCACCTCTCCCTCCAGCCCATGGGCCCACCACCTGTGTGAGGAAGCAATGGGGTCGGGTGCGCTGCCGTAAGGGTGGCAGCAAAGGTCAGGGGCTTCGACAGACCAGACCCGGGCAGCAGAGGCTGGCTCTGGGGACGTGGAATGTCACCTCTCTGTGGGGGAATGAGCCGGAACTTGTGCGGGAGGTGGAGCGCTACCAGTTAGATCTGGTGGGGCTTACCTCTACGCACAGTCTCTGTTCTGGAATCGTACTCCTGGATAGGGACTGGACTCTGTCCTACTATGGAGTTGCCCATGGTGTGAGGCTCCGGGTGGGTGTGGGGATACTCACAAGCCCCCGGTTGAGCGCCACTGCGTTGGAGTTTACCCCGGTGGACGAGAGGGTTGCCTTCCTACACCTGCGGGTGATGGGGGGGAAAACTCTGACTGTTTGTGCATATGCACCAAACAACAGTTCGGAGTATTTGGCCTTCTTGGAGACGTTGAATAGAGTCCTGTATGGGGCTCCAGTAGGGGAATCAATAGTTCTGCTGGGGGACTTCAACGCACACATGGGTGATGATGGATATACTTGGAGAGGTGTGATTGGGAGGAACGACCTCCCTGATCTAAACCAGAGTGGTTGTCTGTTGTTGGACTTCTGTGCTAGTCATGGATTGTTCATCACAAACACCATATTCGAACATAGGAATGCTCATAAGTGTACATGGTACCAGAGCACCCTAGGCCAAAGGTCAATGATCGATTTTATAATTGTTTCATCTGATCTGAGGCTGATCAACTGATCACCATCTGGTGGTGAGTTGGGTCAGGGGGTGGGGGAAGACTCTGGACAGACCTGGTAAGCCCAAATGGGTAGTGTGGGGAAATTGGGAACGTCTGGAGGAGGCCCCTGTCCGACGGACTTTCAACTCCCACCTCCGGTGGAGCTTTTCGGGCATCCCTGTGGAGGCTGGGGGCATTGAACCTGAGTGGACAATGTTCAAAGTTTCCATTGCTGAAGCTGCGGCGGTGATCTGTGGTCTTAGGGTCTTAGGTGCCTCAAGGGGCGGTAACCCACGAACACCCTGGTGGACACCGGTGGTCAGGGAAGCCCTCCGACTGAAGAAGGAGTCTTTCCAGGATATGTTATCCCGGAGGACTCCAAAGGCAGTTGCAAGGTACCGACGGGCCCGAAGGGCTGCAGCCTCTGCCATGACAGAGGCAAAGCAGCGGGTGTGGGAGAAGTTCGCAGAAGACATGGAGAAGGACTTTTGGTCGGCACCAAGGTGCTTCTGGAAAACCGTTTGCCACCTCAGGAGGGGGAAACGAGGAATCATCCAAGCTGTATACAGTAAGGATGGGACGTTGTTGACCTCAACTGGGAGGAACTCCTAAATCTAGCTGACACACCCTTTGTGGTAGAGGCAGAGCTGGAGGATGATGGGGGATTGTCGTCAATTTCTGGTGGAAGTCGCTGAGATAGTCAAACAACTCCACAGCGGCAAAGCCCCAGGGATTGATGAGATCCGTCCAGAAATGCTGAAAGCTCTGGGTGTGGAGGGGATGTCTTGGTTGACACGCCTCTTTAACAATGCGTGGAAGTCTGGGACGGTGCCTAAGGAGTGGCAGACCGGGGTGGTGGTTCCCCTCTTCAAAAAGGGGGACGAGAGGGTGTGTGCCAATTACAGGGGTATCACACTTCTCAGCCTGAAGAGGAACAATGCGGATTCCGTCCTGGCCGTGGAACAACGGATCAGATCTTCACTCTCGCAATGATCTTGGATGGAGCCTGGGAGTATGCCCAACCAGTCTACATGTGTTTTGTGGATCTGGAGAAGGCGAATGACCGGGTCCCCCAGTGAGATTGGTCGGAGAATCGGAGCAGCTGGTGCGGTATTACATTCCGTTTATTGCACCGTTGTGACAAAAATGGAGCTGAGCCAGAAGGCAAAGCTCTCGAGCTACCGGGCAATTTTCATTCCTACCCTCACCTATGGTCATGAAGGATGGGTCATGACCGAAAGAACAAGATCCAGGGCCAAAATGGGTTTCCTCAGGAGGGTGGCTGGCGTCTCCCTTAGAGTTAGGTTGAGAAGCTCAGTCATCCGAAAGGAGCTCGGAGTATAGCCGCTGCTCCTTCACGTAGAAAGGAGCCAGTTGAGGTGGTTCGGGCATCTGGTGAGGATGCCTCCTGGGCGCCACCCTAGGGAAGTGTTCCAGGCACGTCCAGCTGGGAGGAGGCCTTGGGGAAGACCCAGGACTAGGTGGAGAGATTATATCTCCAACCTGGCCTGGGAAAGCCTCGGGATCCCCCAGTCGGAGCTGGTTGATGTGGCTCGGGAAAGGGAAGTTTGGGGTCATTCATTCATTTCATTCATTTTGGGGTGTCTTATTTTAGTGGTTTTGCAATAGCATTGAGTAAAAGTTCCATTATTCCAGTCTGTGATTATCCATCAACATCCATTCCTTTAATTTTAGTCTAAATAATTCCTATTTTCTGCTTTTCTAACTCAAACATTAGGTATCATTTCCTATAAATGAGGTTCATCGACCATAAATCCCAAAAATAACTGTAAACTAAAGTTAATAAGTTAGTTTTATGTAGTGTGGAAGTGTCATGCGTCAGCAGGGTGAAGATCAGCGGGCTGAGAACGCAGCCTTGAGGGGCCCCCACGTGGCCAACACGTACTACTTGAGGCCTCTGACAGAGGAAGTCTAGTAGCCAGTTGCAGAGGTAGGTACTGAGTCCCAGTTTGTCAAGTTTGCAGATGAGTTGTGGTATTATGGTGTTGAATGCAGAACTGAAGTCTATAAAAATCAATCTCACATATGAGTCTCTTTTTTCCAGGTGGGTAAGGGCTGGGTGGAGGGTAGAGCAGATTGCATCCTCTGTGGACCGTTTGGCTCGGTATGCAAACTGGAAGGGGTCCGGGGTGAGGGGGAGAATGGATTTGATGTGTGACATGACAAGCCGCTCAAAGCACTTCATGAAGATGGTGTCAGTGCCACGGGGCGGTAGTCATTAAAGCAGGATGGAGCAGTTTTCTTCGGCACAGGTATGATGGTGGCAGCTTTGAAACATGATGGGACGATGGCTTGCTTCAGGGAAGTGTTAAAGATGTCTGTGAAGACATCCTTAAGATCCTCAGCGCAGTCCTTCAGCACATGACCTGGAATGTTGCTGGGCCTGCTGCCTTTCGGGTGTTGATAGCAGCAAGTGTCCTCTTCACGCTGTCGGCAGAGAGGCACAGAGGCTGCTCGTGTGGAAGGGGAGGGTTCTTCTGTGGGCAAGTGCTGTTTTGTGCTTCAAAGCAAGCAAAGAAGCTGTTCAAATTGTTGAGCAGAGGGATGTTGCTCTCACAGCTCTGTGGCTTGTGGCTTGTAGTCCGTGATGGCCTGAATGTCCTGCCACAGGCTTTGTGCGTTCTGCTGTCTTTGAAGTGGGTGGTTATTTTGTGAGTGTATTCCTTTTTTGCTTCCTTGATGCCACGGGACAGGTTGTCTCTCGCTGTTCTCATGCCAGCTTCATCCCCAGCTCTGTAGGCTTTTTCTCTGGCCCTCAGCAGCCTGGGGACATCCCCTGTCAACCATGGCTTCCAGTTAGCCCGAGTGATGATGTCTTTTGTGTGGGTCACATCATCAATGCACTTGGTGATGTAAGAGGTTACAGTGTCTGTATACTCCTCTATGTCTGTCTGGTTGTTGTAAGTGGCTGCCTGCTTAAACATTTCCCAGTCTGTTGTGTCAAAGCAGTCTTGAAGAGCATCAGAGGCTCCCTCAGGCCACACTTTTACCTGCTTGCAAACCGGTTGGTTTGCTTTCACTCTTTGTCTGTATGCGGGCATTAGCATAACAGTGATATGGTCAGAAAGTCCAATGTGGGGGAGGGGGGTGGCTTTGTATGCTCCTTTGTATGTAGTGTAGACCAGGTCCAGGATGTTGTCTCCTTTTGTTGGAAAATCAACATGCAGGTGTAGCTTTGGAAGAACAGTTTTAAAATCTGCATGGTTAACATCTCCAGCGAAGATGGTGAAACCGTCTGGGTGTGCCGTCTCTTGTTCACTGACAGCCTGGTACAGTTCACTAAGAGCCGTGTTCCTATTGCTGTTATTGTTGGTAGGTAGGATGTATATTGCGACTAGCAGAATCGCAGTAATTTCCCTTGGCAAGTAAAAAGGACGGCATTTTATGATCATAAACTCCGCCAGTGGTGAGCAGTGTTTGCATACTACTACAGTGTCCCGGCACCATTCATCACGGATGTAAACACAGATTCCTCCTCCTCGTGATTTTCCTCTCTTTACAATGGCCCTGTCTGCTCGATAGCATGCTAGCTGCTCCAGTTGTACAGCAGAGTCCGGAATGTTATCATTTAACCAAGTCTCAGTGAAGACGAGCACACAGCAGTTACTCACTGTCCGGTTTGTTGATCTGATCAGTCGTATGTAATCCATTTTGTTGTCCAGTGATCGGACACTTGCCAGGAGAATGGATGGTATGGCTAGGCGAGTTGGATTAGCCTCTGGCCTGGCCCGGACGCCTCCGCGCTTGCCCCTCTTCTGCTTCCTCGCACACTGCTTCCGACGCTTTCTTTCTGGGGGAGGAGTAGCAGGCGAGTCCGGTGTTGTTGCAGGCCGGAGTAGTCCGAGTTCTTTTAGTGTCTCTGTTGCAAAGTCCAGACCGCTGCAAACCTTGCTTTTGCAGATATCCAGTAGAAACTGCCTGCTGTACTTGTAGTACGACGTAGTGAGACGAGACAAACACGTAAAACTTTCGGACAAACACTCTTTAAACAAATAAAACACTGTTCGGTTGGGACAGCGCCGCCATGTGTGTGTGTGTCTGTGTGCGTGTGTGTGTGCGTGTCTGTGGTGTGCGCGCTATAAGACACTGCACGGACTGTTGACTGTTAGTCATCTACATACTGTATGAATGAAAGCTGAGCATTAGCATGCTAACTGCGGCCGTATAGCAGTCGCCCGGTGAACGGAGAGACATTGTTATTCTTGTCCCGTTTGTCGTACCGCAGAAAGAAGCTGGGATGGAGGAACATTTTCATTAAAAACACAGCAAGCATTTACAGAGCTGCAGGAGGGATATGTGCTCAGGATAAAATCTTTACATTTAAAAAAATGTTTGTCTTTTAGCTCGGTGGTGCAGTTGGGTGAGGGAGAAAAGCCTCCAACCCTGCTGATGTATCTTTGATCAATCCATATCAGCGTCAGGGTCACTGATGTGGAACTAATCCCAACATCAAACAGGGGGAAGGGGACGCTGGAGGGTTGTCAGAATTCACCACCCCTCTATTTTCTCATCAAATATTCTGTTCCTTTAAAATCTTGTTATGCATGTTACTTTTTTCCAAACAGCCTCAAAACTAAAACAAAATAAAGAATTAGAGACTATTCCATACCATTTTTTGCTTCCCGAGTCCCATACCTGAATGTGTATGTTGGCTGATACAGAGTACTGAACCGATACCAGTGTGTCATAAACTATACTACACTATACAATAGAGCCCGTTCGATATATATCGGCTGATATTAGGCTTCCAAAACTATTGGTATATATATATATATATATATATATATATATATATATATATATATATATATATATATATATATATATATATATATATATATATATATATATATTAAATATTCATTCATCAGATTCATTTTCATGACAAGTAAATGATTCTGGTGAATATTTAAAAAATAAAAAACGGATGTCAACCATGTTATGAGTTTTGCTGTTGCATGGTTTGTCCACCAGAGGGCGCGCTACAACGTCCCTGTTGGCAAAACTCTGATTATTTTTTTAGTTACTGTGTTTTTGTTCAAAAGACTTTAAGTTTCATATTTTAAGTTTGCATTTTTACACATTTTATTTATGAAAAGAACTTTAATATATTTTGATGTTCCTCTGTTCTGTTACAATAAAATCAAACAAATTGTTATCGTACTATTTTAGTGAGAACTCTTAAATAGCTACAAATAACTAATGTTAGGGAAATCTGTTTGTTTTGTTACGCATCTCTGGATTATTCTTTTTTAAATATTCATATGTTGTCCAAAATATCAGGATATTTCACTCTGACATCTCTCCATTTGTGCATGTATAGAACCTGAGCATGTGTGTGTAATTCAGGCCTGTGTGTAAAGTGTGTAACAACAGAGTGTAAATTGAAATTTCCCCTTGTGGGATTAATAAAGTATATATTAATAAAGTATATATAGATATCGGATTTAAAAAAAAACATTGGTATCGGTCTTAAAAATACTTTTTTGGTATATATATATATATATATATATATATATATATATATATATATATATATAATGTTTTAACAGCTGTATGCTACAATCCCTGTATGGATGTGATATGAATTCTATGTCGTACAGCCTGCCTCAGGTTAAACCTATATTGTAATATATGCAAACGCAAACAATGAACGCAACAAAATTTATTTTATTTTTAAAGAACAAATTAACTACTTCATTTAATCCGGGGATAAATTACGTGGTATCGGACCGATGCACAAACTACTAAAAGTATTAAAAGTACTTGGAACATCTCTAATATAAATATGCATATTTCACAGTGTTGGACCACAGTGTTGGACCAGCAGACCGATGACTGCACACTGACCTTACTAACTCTGCTTTTTCAGGTTTTCCTTGGAGCTAAATGTATACATTTATAGTTTTTCTTTTGAAGGTACAGTGTATAGTCTGTATGGTTGCTTCTGAACTTCACACATAGGTTTTATTAAAATGTTTTACAGTCAATTTAGTCTCTTCAATTTAGTCTCTTCCTTCTGATTTTCTGTATGGGAAACCTATTCCTGTATTCCTATACTCTTTGCATTTCAACATGTGGATTGCATTTGCCAACATTTCATGAAACCCGACTGCCCTGTCTTGCTCTTTCCCTTGCCTTTATCTCCTTCTGTCTATCACTCCATCCCTCTCTCGCCTCCCAAAGTCTTACATTATTCAACGATTCACCTTTAGCACCTCACCTCTCCTGCTGCCTCTGCACTAAATCTACTTTGAGACTTTATTGTCCTTGAAATTAGGTTTGCAGCAAGGAGTGCCACACAGAACATACAATAAACAATATCTACGGGAACATACGAGACATACAACTGTGGAAGACTGGCCGACCAGGGAGTCAGAGAGCCTACGCATTCTATTTCCCAACATCTTCTCACACGTCGTCCGTCTATCCGTCCTCCCTGTACTTACAACCTTGTCTGGTCTGCACTTGTTTGCTCAATTTCAAATCGTAAGACCATTTTTTACTGTGTCCATATTCCAAATTCATCTGAATAATAAGAAAAAGATCACATTATAAAAACAAGAATCCTTTAAAATTCATTATTTTCCATTATTACCAAAAAAACAACAAATGTTACCATAGTGATGACTGGTATGACTGTGTGTGTGTGTGTGTGTGTGTGTTGTTGTATTTGTGTTTTGCCATGGGTATGTCCTGTGTTTTATTTTCTTGTATGCAAATAGCGCTGTGCTGTTGCTTGCGGATGACTGGTGGAGGCAATCCACGGCCAAACCATGATTGGCTGCAGCTGTTGAGTAAGGGATATTTAAGGAAACAAGATGCCGGACGTCAGCGGGGAAGGAGCAGCAGGCATTCCTCATCCTCCTCACCTCCCTCCTAACCAGCCGGCCGGCTGGCCACATGTTGACTTTGTTAAGCTGATGTTAGTTCAGTACTTTTCTGTTTTCATGTGTAAGGGTGGACCTCCAGACGTATTCAGTTTTTCTCCTGTTTTCTTAGTTTAGGGAGGTAAGTCTTTGCTGTTCTTTTGACCACATGGTGGTTCGTTTGGTTAAGTTTTTACTCTCTAGATAGTATTGTTCAGTGTGCCGAGGTGCTGCAATAGCAAATCACAGTTTACGTATCGTCCCGTTTTCAGACCGTCTCAGATTTTCCAATGTGTGTGTATGTGGTGGAATGTTCAGAGCTAGAGTGGAGGACAGAGGGGGCTGGAGGACGAATATCTGGAAGTTTCTCAAACAAATGTCTCTCTCTCCTCCAGTTTTAAATCTTCAGACTTCATTATTGGTCAAAATTTAGGAAATCTTGTTCCGATCGCAGAAATGTAACTATGGAGTCTATCGGACTTAAATTGTTGGCTGTGATCTACCAACTGTCGACGAAACTATGAAAAATATGCAGCTGGAGGACGATTTAATGACTTTTCCCCCAAACAAATGTCTCTCTCTACTCCAGTTTTACCTCTTCAGACATCATAGTTGGTCAAAATGTAGAAAATCTTGTTCTGATCGCAGACGTGTAACTATGGAGTCTGTCGGACGTCAAGTTTTTGCGCTATGCTCACCAACTGCTGATTTATAACAGACAAAAAACAACTGGGTTTTAACATAGAGTCACGAAACTTGGTCCACATATGTAGCATGGCAGGACGGACATAAAACTCCATTGTAGCCCCCCCCCCTAAACCCAAAAGGAAGTCCACCATTTTGTATTGAATGTTCGAAATTAGTGCGATTTTGCACATTTCCACGTGTCGTACTTTAACGAACTCCTAGAGCTTTCATCCGATCATCTTCAAACTTGGTGTGTGTCATCTTAACGTTACCGATGAAAAGTTATTAAAAGAAAAACTTTTCGTCATAGGGCGTGGCCGTGGCAGGGCGGCCATTTTGTGCGATTCGCCACCAAAACAGGAAGTGGGTGTAACTTGAGCGTACGTTGTCTGATTAGCTCGAAAATTTTCAGGATTCATCAGAGTCCACCTGACGACATCTACATGCAGCTATTGGCTCAAAGTCATAGCGCCCACTAGTGGAAACAGGAAGTAGGCCTAAAAGACAAGGTGCTATACTTTAACGAACTCCTCCTAGAGCTTTCATCCGATCAACTTCAAACTTGGTGTGTGTCATCATGAGATGTTAACAATGAAAAGTTATTAAAAGAAAAACTTTTCATCATACGGTGTGGGCGTGGCATGGCAGCCATTATTAGGTTTTATTGCTATTCGGATGTGCCCCAATAGCAGGCACACTGATAAAATTTCTGCGGAATTTTATAGTTTTATTTGTTGTTTTCGTAGTAGGCCACTCTTAAGCTTTATTTAGTTATATATATTAATGGAGTCATAATCAACATTGAATGTTTACTGTCAAATGAAATACATTGTGACAACGGTAGAAGTTTTGTGGCTGCTTGGGGGACGGGAAAGATGGGGCCTTACTTCATGTTGCGTCCTGGACACCCCTAGACTGGGGCGTAACAGTGTTGTTTGAGCTCAGGTGATCATCAATCACTGTACTTATCACAAATCTCTGCCAATAAATAATTCACTTCAGGATGTAAATAATGGAAGACTGACTTGAATTTCAATGTTTTTCCTTGTCAGCAGTTTGGACACTTACCTGCCTGAATGCACCATTAGATTTACTCACTGTGAGGTGAAAACCATCTCATCTGGAGAGGATTGGAAGCTTCTAAGTATTTATTTCCCAGTTTCACGTTCACTGAGGAGATTTCTTACCATCTATATGTATGATTAACATTCTGCCAGTAACACAATTCATGAGAGGATAGATAGATAGAGATAGATAGATAGATAGATAGATAGATAGATAGATAAAAAACCTGTTCAATTCTTATCAATATACAATACTTTTGACCCAGGCCTCTGCAGATTCGTTAATGTTTGAAACTGTCCGAATTTGACGGGAACCTTTTGACCTGTTCCCTGCTCTTGTCTCCAAGTGAAGCTGAATCCAGCACAGCCCTCTCTTGCTGTTTGAGGCAGTAGAGCAATCCAAGAAATTTCCCACCAAATCCAAATGATAAAGTAATGTCAAGACTGTACGTGCAGCCCCTTTTATGATGGACCCTCACTAACTATTTTTGTTTTCACTTTCAAACGTTTTCATTTTCACAAAGCTTGTCTCCAATCTAAATTAGGAAAAATCCATTTGATCATGGAGTGCAATTCCTCAAACACCCACCCACACAAACGTGCACACAGAAATGCATACACACACCTTTTGTGGACCGTAAATCGCTGTCTCCATTATAGTTCTGCCAATAGCACCTCCATGCTGGCTGCACAGCATCTTTATAGCGCGGCTTTGATAGATGTGTGGGCCCGGGCTGAGCCAGGGCGGGGCGAGTGACAGAATGAGGTTGGGAAATGAGCGAGAGAGAGATTCACAACGGAGGAGGACTCCTGGACCGATACCAAACACAAAAGAGAGAGAGAGAGAGAGAGAGAGAGAGAGAGAGAGAGAGAGAGAGAAGCGACGAAGAGAGGTATGTACAGCAGTACCTAGAGAGCGTAATACACCGCTGGCTTACGATGCACATTCAAAAACAAACGCATTCTCCAGAACGTGTTCGTACAAGATCGTACGAAAAAGTATGCACACCAATAAGCATGACATCTTATGAAAACAGGCGACCGCCGGCTGGTCACGTGACACCTGCTACAGAGCCCTGTGAGTCTAGGAAAGTCTAGGAAAAAGATTGTGGTTTGGATTAAAGAACTCCCAAAGTATTTCCTGGGTGAAAGAATTTTCTTTTCCTACAGGAAGCGAACTACTCTTCGCGGTTTGAAAGCACATGGTTTTATGATCCACCCTTCCACCCCAACCTCCTTTTCTTCCACACAGCAGCAGTCAATGTGAGGCATGCGGCAAAAAAATACGTGGAATACTTTGGAATACTGTGGAAGAATTACAGTGCATTACTTTATTTTATTTTTTAACATAGCTTTTTATATAATGGTTAATTGGAACAGCCTGTGAAAAATATAATGGTGACCATGCAAGCCCAGGCATGGCTTCCGGGCTTCATGACGTGTATGATTGCTGTTTTTTTTTCCCCCAATCAACATTTCCAGACTGCTGTGAATTGATTATGTCTTCTGTGTGTCATTGAAATGATACAACTGCTTTATGTCATGGCTGGTGCGTTTTGTCTTTATTAAGATAGACGGGAGAAGGGAGGTAAGAGTAAGGAGTAACAGCGTGAGTTGTGTCCCAGTTCAGGAGCGAGATCCAGCCCATGAAGGCGTGTCCTTCAGAGGAAGTGAAGTACAGGCTAAATCCTGGAACCAAATGCATGCAACACAGGCAGAGTAGGATAAATGGTCTTTACTCAATCAAGTGGCAAATGAGAGGTTGACAACAAATATCCAGTCCAAATGAGAAAGAGATCCAAAAGGTCAAAGGCAGGTAAGGAAGTATTGTTACAGGCTGAGACAGACAACTGAATCAGTGAAATGTTTTAGACACACTCCCTGCACTACTGCATTACTTCAAATATTAAGTTACAACAGCCATGAACTGGAAACGTTATACATTGTTCTTCTACTATACCATTACTAAATTCACTTCTGAGACTTTTTTATGTGAGAAATCAACTATGTAGAGCTCAAATATGGGCCCCTTTCACCAAAACTGATGGCTAATTGGAAATTTGGTCCGACTGTGTCGGGGTTCAGAAGCTCCACAGCACACAAGCGCTTCACTTAGCACCAACTGCAATGTTTAACCCTTGTGTTGTCTTCCCCTCAAACCAAAAAAAAAGTTTTGATCACTTTCTTTCAACATTATTACAACTTTTTCAATGTTTTTGGTGCTTTTTGATGTTTTGAAAAACGTTTTAATGTTGACATTTTAAGCGCTTATTTCGACGGCCCATTTGTTGTGACAAAAAAATGAAAATGGGTCAAATTTGACCCAAGGACAACATGAGGGTGAATTTTAAATGAATGTAGCCTACAGGCAATCTGGCGCCCGTGGAGGCTCAGTATTTTTCCGTGGATGCTAAAGCGCGAGGTAACATGAAACCTTTGAGCAAGTCATCTTCATTATAGTCCAGCTCCATGTTAGTGAAGATACTTTGGCAACAGGTGGCGCAGTTAGCGACAGGGTTGCATTCTCAAAAAAAGCAACTTCAAACTCGTGTTGCTGTCATGTTGCAATTTTTGTTGGGTCAGACCCATCTGCTAGGGGGCAGAGACTCAGAGCTACATGTAAAAGTATGCACCAAACAAGCCACATTGACACAAATTTTGGTAACCCACCCCCCTGACTAAAAAACATTGGGTGACCCCTCAACAAAGAATAAATGACCCTCCCCTATTTTTCTCCGGTGGTCCATTCCATAAATACCGAGCGGTCCCTTACACATCTTACAATACAAATATTAAATGAATAACTGCTCAAAGACATTGCCATAGTTTATCCAAGAGAAACATTATTTTCTAAATAGTTTTTTGTGGTTGGAAATAAATATGAATATTGGAACCACAAACAACAAAACAACCTTTTCTAATAAGAAGTGTGGGAGCTCATCCTCAGACAAAGACTGTCAATGAATATCCTAAATTCAAATATATATTCTAATAGTAAGAAAAACTGACATACCAATATGGGAGAATAGTTCAATATTATAAAAGAGTTAAAAAATATAATTGAGCCCAGCGAATAGTCTTGTTGAAGATGTTCTATCAATATATACAAGTGGGGCGAAGAAGAAGACACCATAAAGACACTATCAAGAATCGCTGTCTGCAGAGACAACGAGAAATTTCTGTCGGTTAGAGCTGACACCAATATTGTTGGACAAAGTCATAGAACGGCTACCGACTCGGTTGTTTATGAACTAGTCCTGCTTTGCCAGACCTTCCTCCTCAGCACCGTGGAGGAGGGTCTAGATAGTCCCACGCAGCATTCCAGAATGACAGAAAAACGTGCTCTGGTTTATTGCCATTTCTTTAAACCAATCATAATCGCCATGGGCATCGCTAAGCTCCGGGTAGACCAACGGTGCCACTGCAAAATAGCCTCGGGAAGGAACTTGTTTTGGTGGAACGTTCAAAAGTTGTTGTGCAACAGAAAACTCAGATTGGACAAGATAGTCTAGCTAGACTCCAAGATTTACCCTTTAAAATCCCAACACAAAGAAAGAAGAAGGTACCGGACATCTGGCTGAAAAGAATGAAATGGAGCGGAGCAATCCCGAAAGTGGAACGTCATTTATGACCAGATCACAAATGGATGTCCTCCAAATGTCTCTCATTCCATTGGTTTGCCCTCTTATGAACATAATTCGCAAAAATAGAAATGCAAATATTTTCGAACCTCTGTGGTTTCTTAGGTTGAATATTTCAAATGTCATTTTTGGCCAATTTTGAAAGCCCTACCTCATACAGTACACTGATGCTCTCCCTCCGGCCTGTCCGGGAGCTCTAAGCCTACCGTAATTGCTGTTGTACTGTGTGTGTGTGTGTGTGTGTGTGTGTGTGTGTGTGTGTCTGCTGCAGTACTGTCAATACGTGCTTGATGGCTGAGCCGGTGACAGCTTCTCTTCTCTATCTCTCTCTCTCTCTCTCTCTCTCTCTCTCTCTCTCTCTCTCTCTCTCTGCAGCAGCACAGAGGAGATGGATGGTAAAAGAGCCAGCCCCTCAGCGACTTTTATCACCCTCTCTCCTCTCCTCCATCACTGTCCTGAATCTTTTGCCATTCCCCCCTCTAGTCTTCCTCATATTCTCTCTCTCCATCTGTTGCCCTCTCTTCTCTCTCTCTTTGCCTTTTTAGTGTGAATGAACGTTTCTCGTTTCCTTTCCCCTGCAGACAGTCTTTCCATGACATCCTTTATGTCTGTCTTCTCCCCCTCTCCGCTTGAGATTTTAAAAAATACTGTTTTGGCTATGCGACTACAAATCTCTCTCTTGTCTAATGCGCGCTCTCTCTCTTTCTCTCTCTCTCTTGGCTTGTTGCTGCACAATGTGTCTTCAGTATAGCTCACAGTCATTTTCTTATTGTAAAATATTTGAAATTGTCAGTAATGTATGTGGTATTTCTAACCTTTCAACATGCTGAGCACCATCCCTTGGTCTTTTTCTTTCCCCTCCTTTCTTAATTTATTTATAATGCATGTTTTATTAATACTGTTATTACCATTCCTCAGTGTTTCTTCCTCCTTCACAGTTCTTCTCCTCTTTCAGTTTAGCTTGATTCAGGTGATGAAAGTGAACCTTTTTCTTTTCTATAGTCCATAGGTGATAGGTGAACTCTGCACATGAGAGTGTGTCAGCCAGAGCGGGAATTTATTCAATTTTCAGGGAATTAAATGTCTATCCACACCGACTTAACTCATTTAGTAAGTGCAAATTTTATATTCTAATTTAATTTAAAGCTATCTTGAACTCATGCCTGAAAAGAAGTGCATCAGCCAACACTTTATATTATAGTATATACAGTACCAGATGGATATCACAGTCGGACTAGGACCTCAAACCAAGTCAGTTTTTTAATTAGCGACTATAAGGCCTGCACGAGAGTAATACAAAACAAGATGCAGCCATCTGAATGAAATTACAATGAACAAAGGGCCATTTCATGCTTCTTCTGATTGCCTGGCTTGCATTGGTGATATACAATGCAATTATACAGTGTTGTAACAAGTTAAATGTAAAGGGCAGCTGGGTTGTGGGTCGGGTGGGAGTTTGAATTCTAAAAGCACTGATAGTCTAATAGCTACTGGCTAGTTTTGGCTTCAGTTCAGAAAATGTGAAGTTGGAGCTAATCAAAGCTGACGGTCTCCCGCGGGGTCTAAGAACAGTTCATAATCTGCTGTTAGAGAAGACTCTCTCAGAATCTAAATATTATATTATTCTATGTATGCAGCAGAGCTAGTGACTATGGCTCCCAGAGATCTTTATGAATGTTTCGTTAATCACTCAACTTCTGTAAACCTAGTCTCTACTCTTTCTTTTGATAGTGTTGGGTTAGATAGACTCATGAAATGTTGTGTGGGAAAAAGAGGCCCCAGAAGGCAGCTTATGTGCTGTGTGTTTGAATATAGACATCCTATATACAGCATGTCATCCTCTGACATGAAATGACAAAAAGCATCAGTTGGGACATATATGCTCTTGCATTTTCCACATGGGGACAAGTTTAGGCAACCATGTTTCAGTTTAACCAATTAAAGCATTGGCTGCTCAGAGCAACATCAAGCAATTTCCTTCTGATAGACGAACAAGTATAAAAGATGATAAAGTATTAAAAGAAAAGCTTTAACACTAGAACTGCCATGACGGTCATTTTGACCGTTTTGCATTTTAAAAGTGCAATAACTTTGCTGAATAAAAAAAATTAAACCCGGCTGGTACCTGACTATTCCTAAAAGTGTCTATATTTTCATTTAAAATGTTTTTCAAACAAATTACACCAAAGCCAAAAAAAATATGATCAATTTACTAGGGATGAGCGAGTACAGCATTATCTGTATCTGTTTACCACATGAATTATCTGTATCCATATTTGTACTCTGACTGGGTGGGGCCTAACCCGGAAGTGGGCAGGATTTAACCCGGAAGTGGGTCGGGTTGTCTTGAAATGGGCGGGGCTTTATGTAATTTTAAGCATGCAATTGATATGGGTTGATCAGAAATACAACAATACAACAATGCAGTTGCAATTATGAAGTAAAATGTAATGAACAAGAGTTTTCATACTCAATAATATAACTCTTTTTTTATGATCAGTGTGATCTTTTTTTTTTTTTGGGTTCTTTTTTTTTATTTATTTCCACACCAGGTATGTGTGAGTAAGAGAGAGAAAGAGGCGGGGGGTTGAAATGTGTTTGTATGTGTATCTTAATTTGTAATATTGTTTATTTATACTGCTACTGCCTTTTATTTTTTTTATTAAATACAGCAAGAAAGTTTCAGACACTCAAAAAAACTGGTTAGAGCCAGCAGGCAGTTTAAAAAAAAAAAAAAAACTCTGACAGGCAGAGAAGCAACGGGAGTCGGATTCTACCATCACCATGTCTGAACAAACCCCACGTTTACCAGAAATTTACTGGTTACTAAGTACTAGTTCGACCCAAGTAAAAAACAACCTGAAGCTTGAAGAAACCCTAAATGTTAACGGAAAAGACCCACGGACCTGAGAGACTGTGGGAGAGCTGTTCACTTCTCCGTGTTCTGAGTGTGTGTGAGTGAGCAGAGCACAACAACAGAAGGAATCTGTATGTGTGCGCTGTGACTAGCCTATCACAGAATAGTGTAGGGGAGGGGCGCTGTGACTGGCGCTGTGACTAGAAACATTACAACTGATAATTTCTTCACCTCCCTAAAACTAGCCACTGCCTTACAGGCCAAAAAGACCAGCCTGGTTGGCACCCTGGGTAAAGCAAAACGCGAGTTGCCTCCCTCTGTAAAAGAGCAAGCAGAGCTGTTCAGCACAAAGGTGCTGAAATGTGGTAATGCGACACTGACCATTTACCGGGGAAGCCGAGAAAAAATGTCTGCATTCTGACCTCAGTGCACACAAGTGTGGGAATAACAGATGGCTCGAAGGCAAAACCTGAGTCTGTCACTTATTATAATTATAATATACGGCGATATATACGGCGTAGATGTGCTGGATCAGATGGCGAAGGTGTACTCCATGAAAGGCGGTACACGAAGATGGCCAGTGGCTGTATTTTATAACATCCTCAACATGGCTGGAATAAATGCACATGTCCTATACAAGGAGTGCACCAGCAGTAAGATTCCAAGAAGAAAGTTTTTGCTGCAGTTGGCAGAGGAACTGAGAGCAGAGTTCATGGAGGGGAAAAGGGCAGCAGCGCACGGTGCCGGTCAGCAGCGACAGCCACCACCGCACCAGGCACAAAAACGCAGGAAGTGCCAGGTGAGGAGGAGCTGCAATCAGAACAAGACACAAGACACCTGCAACACATGCCGCAAACCTGTCTGTGGCAATTGTGTCAAAAGACGAGCTGTCCCCTGCGTTGACTACGTTTAAAAATCCAAATGTAGTTAGCCTACACATGTATTTGTTATTAGTTGTTTCATGGTTTGTGCTTGGCTCTTTTTATAATCAGCTCGGTTCCAGCTTTTACGATTTGCCTTTTTTCTTTGTCATTTGTGTTAGAAATGTTTAAAAATCTAATCTTAATGTATAAAAAAAAAAATTTATAGCGCACCAGCACTAAAATTGCCACAGCAACTGAATTGAGAGCGGAGTTTATAGAGAAAAAAGGGGCAGCAGCGCACAGTCCGAGCAGTGCTGCACACCACAAAACACACCAAAACGGAGTCAGTGCCAGGTTAACACACGGTATACATGTTCAAATGAGCTATTTTTAGATGTTATTTGTTATGTTTCCATACCATATTTTTTATGACATAATTACGGTTTACTATGTCATGATATGAAACACGTAGCCTATTAGGCCTACTACTCAAATGTATAATTAAACTCGTTAAAATGTACATTTTGGTGTTATTTTGTTTTTCTAAAGATATTCTAACACAATACATGCATTGATATCACAATTAGGTATTTTTAATTAGAGATTATAGAGTTTGGAATCAGGCGGTTAAAATGACCGCTCACGGCAGTTCTAGTAGTTATGGAATCCCGGCACTATTATTGACTCAACAGAAAACATTTAACCTGAAATAGATCATTCACCAAATCAAAGTCAAATTTCAAAGTCATCAAAGAAGAAAAAGAAATGTCACAAAAATGGGCCGTTGAAATAGGCGCTGAATATGTCAACATTAAAAATAGCCAAAAACATTAAAAAAAATTTTTTTCATGGTTAACATAAGGGTTAAATCCAGTAGAGGATGCCGCCCTAATATCATGTCATGATTGCTGCTTGACCAAACGACCTATGGGAACGTTTTTCAGAGGCAGACAGTCTCGACAAGAGTGTGCGATCTATCTCATCCTTATACTCTTAGCAAGACAGTGAAAAAGCCTTTTCGCCAATGACCTCATATACTTCTTTCACCATTTTAGCTAGTCTCTCTTCCTTATGAGTATTTCTCTCTGCTCCTCTTTTCCCAACATCCCTTCCTTTGACTCCTCTTTCATTCACACCTCAGTTTTCTGATTTTCTCTCATGCGTGTGCCTTTTTTTATTCCCTCCTCATCTCATGTCTCTCTCAGCGTCTCTTTCTCGGAAGCTCCAGCTCCATCACTTCCCACTGACTGTACCTTGTGGTGTTATTACCAGGGGAATTTGGCTTTCTTGACCACTTGAGTCAGCACAGAGAGGTAGAGGGTTGAAGAGCTAGAGAGAGAGAAAGAGAGAGTGAGAGAGAGAGAAAGCAAAACGAGGTCATTGAACTACCAGGGTCTCCAGATGGACATTTTCTTGCTGATTTGATCAGCCATTTGTTGTGCGGAACGATTCATCTACAGTGTGGGTGTGAAAGCAATGTCAGCAATGAGTGATTAATGCCACAAAATGTTTTCCTAATGTGGCAAGGAGCCGCGCTGGTGGGTCATTTAAAATATGTTTTCAGAATGAGAACAAGGTAGGTTAGAGTCCAGAGCAAAAAACACAAGTAATTTATAACACAGGAAGTGTAGAAGTAGTGAAAAACAACATCAAGAAATGCAAATATTAACAACAAAAGCAAGAATCAATTCCTGTCTCCTGTGAATTACGCCCATATGAAACATTGTCTGAATTGGAGAGTCTCTTTTGGTTTTAGGGCAGAGGTCAGTGGACGGTTGGGCAAAGCAGATTAGAGAAGACAGGAAGATTTGCATCTGATGAATCAAGTGGACATCATTACTCAGCCACTACTTTCCCTACGTGTTTCATTTGCTGAAACATTACCATTATATAACATAATTAACCTTCAGCATGCATTATTTGCAAGAGACCAAAACAAGTGAAAAATGTTGACAGCAAAGGTTTTTCAGGTACATACATGTTTTTTTATTGCTACATTGCTTAAAATGTGTTACATTGCTTAACATGTCAGGCAGCATTACATTTCTTATTATTTTACATATTAACATAATTGAGCGTGTGGTTGTGCAACTCGGGGTCAAACAGACTTAAATATGTGGAAGGAAGAGACACCACACTGGGAAAAGAAGAAGCATTTTTCTGGAGAGCGTGGAAAAACATGAGACCGCTTTATCAAAACTAAATAGAGTGTTGTTAACAGTGTTAGAGGCAGACAGTCATTTCCATTTGGAGATAAAAGACAGTCACGTTAATAATTCGAGTAGATAAATGTTTTCCTTCCGCTGGCTCCACTACTACTTCTTCCTTATTCACAGATGATTTAGTTTGTATGCCCCCTGGTGTTTCGGACAATACTGCAACGAACAATGCGGTCCTCGACGCTGCAGCTCAGGGTTTAACCCTCATGTTGTCCTTGAATCAAATTTGACCCGTTTTCAGTAAAAAAAAAAAAACACACCAAAACCATCAAAAAATGCACATTGAAAAAGTGACAAATGTCATAAAAACCAATAACAATGTTGAAAAAAAGTGGCAAACATTTTTCTTTTTTCATGGTTGACGGGAAGACAACCCAAGGGTTAAGTCCGAACCATATGCTGCATGTCCTCCCCCCCCCCCTTACCTGTGTACCATTGTCCTGTCTATTGAAGGCTAAATGTCCTAAAAATTATAAGAAAAAGAAAAAGGCCTGATTGACCAATGTTTTTTTCATACTTATAATACATCAGATTTATTTTTCAAAGCCCTCAAAGACGCTTTAGGTTCAACACATCTGTCCCTAAAGAGTGTTCGTGACCATATCAACTATGAGATAAAATACAATTTTAATAAAGAAGGCTAAGAAATATACCTATAGGGCAGCCCAGTATTTATCACATATTAATATGTAAGTATATGTACTAAACAGAAGAAAGAAAACTGAAGTTATTGCAACCAAAATTAAGCAGGTTGTAAAGAAGGTAAGATAAGCCCACTCATTTAAGAGTCCGTTGTGTTGGAGAGAACATGATTCTCTGTGATAAGACCCAAGCTAATCATCACAGAACACACAAAGCATGCATATGGAGCAAAGTGGTGTCAAGAGAGCAAAATGCAGTGGAGACAAACAGAGCAGTGAGTGTAAAGTTATTCAATGGCTGTGCAAACAGAACAGAGGATGGATCTTTTGGTCTGTGCACGCTGAGGCTTTGAGTTTGGCTTTGAGTCACAATCTCAGAGGGTTAGTAAAATAATGTTAACATTCCATGAAAAAGTAGGCCTTAACCACAGTTGCAAATGCTGCTACAGAGGTAGCTCATGTTGTATTTGATGCTAGTTAGCGACTGTTAGCTTGAAAATAAGTCTTGAAATCAGTTTACCTAACACAAAACTTTGATATATGAGTTTTCGAGATACAGAGTGATGGAAGTGCTGCAAACACAAACAAATACATCATTTAGAAACTATACACACTTCTCAGTAACAGTAACCTTTGGGTTTGTCATCCATAGCAGGAGGGTTGCTAGTTGTGAGGCTGAAGGCTGGGAAAGCACACCCCCTCTTTAGTGCCCAGGAGCAAGGCACTTGGACCCCTTACAAAGGGGTAAATGGGTTCCTAAGATAACGTACGAAAACTTATGGACAACAATTCATATGATATCTTACAATATTATGATGACCGCCAAAAAAGTAATTGTAATAATCATACTATTATACTGTATATCTCATTTTTGAATCTGTGCCAGCTGCAGTGTTGTCCCATTAAACTGCTCCCTGCTCATCAGGGTTTGGTTTTTGTCCGGAGGGAGAGAGGCTGTCTCCACGTGTCCGAGCATACAAAAGACATCCGATTGATTGCATAACTTACCTCCTCTCCAACGTGCTGTGAACGTGAGTCACCAGCCCGCCTGCGATACAAACTATACATTAACTAGCCTTCTTCTGCGAAAGACCCGTCTCCAATATTCGAAACCCAAACTAAGGCCCAAACTAAATTCAATTAAATTTTATTTATAGTATAAATTCAAAACAAGAGTTATCTCCAGATCCTTTACATATAGAGTAGGTCTAGACCACATAATTTACAAGGACCCAACAATTCTAGTATTTCCCACCAGAGCAAGCCAGGAAAGTTTCCAGTGGCCAGGAAAAACTCCTTTTAGTAAGAGACCTTCCTAAAAGGAGTTTAAATAATATAATCCATAGATACTAGGGATGAGCCGGATACTCGGCTGAAACGAGTATCCGGTACGGATAAAGCACTTTTTACTTTTGTATTTTGAGTAATACGAGTCTTTATCCGTATACTCGGATTGGGTAGCGGACCGTGCGCCCCGCCCGTACACACACGCTCTGCTCACTCACACATAACACGGAGAAGTGAACAGCGCGCTCTCTCTCTCTCTCTCTCTCTCTCTCTATCAGTCACTGAGGTCCACGGGTCTCTCTCTCTCTCTCTCTCTCTCTCTCTCTCTCTCTCTCTCTGAGGTCCGCGGGTCTTTTCCGTTAACATTTAGGGTTTCTTCAGCTTCAGGTATGTTTTTTACTTCGGTTTGTAGTACTTCCTTAACCAGTAGATTTCTGGTAACGTGGGGTTTCAGACAGCGCGTGGTATAATGTATAATGCGATTCGCGCTGCGTCTCTGCCGTCGGAGATTTTTTTTTTTAAACCTCTGCACCCGTCCGTCCACCCGTCCGTCCGAGTAGACAGATACGGATACAGATAATTCATGTGGTAAACAGATACAGATACGGATAATGCTGTACTCGCTCATCCCTAATAGATACAGTACAACAATATTTATATTTTCAAGGGGGTTTGTAGAATTTCTCAAAGCACGTGACAGAAATCTCACACAGGGGAATGGACTCACAAATCCACGACTCCATCTCGATGTCAAATTCCAATAGTTTATTCACAAACTGTATCAAAAAACACGGACGATAGTACCAAAAACTCAGAGGCAGAGATCAAAACCAGAAGACAATCTCACTTGATACACACGGTGAAAAACAGCCTGGAACCTTGACATAATGCTCTTATCAACATGGAAAAAGTGGATCAGTTTGCTTTGTGCAAATGTGGTTTTATTGAAAACAACATTGGCACATAGCCTACTGTAGTGTTCAATTTCACACTAACGTTCTCACTGGGAGCAAATAATCTCTCACACAATGTCACACTGTCCATCAATAAAAGGGTGAAAATAATACTTAAATGGGGGATTGGCATCAACTGTGTGCTTGGCCATCAGGTGGTATTTCAGACTGGACGTGCTGCGATGACAGCTCAGATCACAACAACTAGTTGTAGCAACAGCATGTGAAAAAACTACAAAGTTTTCTAGGCCAAAAAGAACGTTAATCTCGCAATAAAATAAATCGGCCATTAAAATGGGTTTACGTTAACGCCGTTAATAACGTGTTTAACTGACAGCACTAATATATATATATATATATATATATATATAGATGGACACAGGTGTAGCAATCACACATGGTGGGAAGGCAGACAGAGACCATGAAGTGAAGTAACCTGAAACAAGACATGACAGCATAAAACAGTAGGTGACATAAACATACAGAAATATACATGAAATAAAACATGACCTAATGAGCGGGAGCTTTGTCAGGCAGCTACAACAGCAGACCTCCAAATGCCTTCCTGCCCCTTCACAAAAATAGTCCAGAAAGTCTGATTGTCCAATTGTCATTGCTTATTTGAAAGTCATAAAGTCTTACTGTACATAATTCTGCATTATCTTCATTTCAACATTTTTGAGCAAAAGACAACTTTAGAGGAGTATGTTGCAGTTTCTGTAAGAAGAAGACATACTTTATTAATCATGCAGGGGGAAATTACAATTACAAATGACATTAAAATTCACATTTTAAAGCTCTCCGCTGTGGTCTGAAAGAAAACCAAAATGAACCACTCTCTAGCAGCATACAAAACCTTTTTATATTAAGGGAGTCAGGGAGGGAGTATTAAAAAGGACGAGTCGTTGATGTCACAGGCTTTCCTGCCAAGATATGGAAATGTCCCCACAATGGACAGAATGATTAGTCACTTAAAGCAGAAAGAAACGAAGAGAGCGAAAAAAGTAAGTCGACCAAGTTTGGAGGTTTTCTCAAATGGGTCATGCCATGACAACAGCGTCCTGTGACATCATCGGCTCCACCTCCACTGTCCTCTGACGGAGCCAGGCCAGTGGGAGGGGGGAGCGCTTACTCTCGGTGGTAAAAGGTGATTTATACGCTGCGTAGGATTCAGATGCAAGGGCAAAGGAGGAGGAGAAGAAAGAGGACGAATGGGAGAAAGGCAGAAAGCACAGATGACAAGAGATGAAAATGGGACAAGAGGGAAATAGGATGATGCAGATGTGGTGGAAAAATAGATTAAGGGAGGGATTTGGTTAAAAATATGAAAAGAAAGGAAAAAGAGAAAAAAGGGAAAAAAGAGATAATAAGGAGGCAAAATGGAAAAGAGAGGCAAACATGACTGAGGAGAGGATGAATGGGGTACTGAAGGCATGGGAAAAGATAAGAGAACAGTGTTGGAAAAAAGGATGAGTATAAGGAAAGATGTGGATGTAGCGGATGTAGAGAGGGGGGAGGAACACGTCAAAAAGACAGGAAACCTAAAAGAAAAGGCTGAAGAGAGGAGAAACAAGAGGAAAACCTTCAGGAGAAACATGCAGAGGAGAAAGGAGAAGGTTGCAGGGGAGGAGAGGGCAGAGGAGGATGTGAGTGAGAGAAGGCAAAAGATAGAAAAGAGGAGGAAGATGAAAAGAGGGCATAGGCGCAGATCTCGGGGGGGGGGAAGCAGGGGATATGTTGTCCCACCCCCACCAATATTTATAAGAGATAGATTTGTCCCCCTCAAAAGACATGAGAAGAAAAGGACAAGCCATTCCCCAAAAAGAGGTACGAAATATGTGTGTACGGAAAAAGAGAACAGTGTCTATACTTTACTTTGCGACATTTGGGGGTTAAAGACAACAGGGTGAACAGATGTGATTTATGTAGATTTAAACTTTGGAGCTTTTGACTTTAACCCTTGTGTTTTTCTACCGGCTACAGAAATTGTGACTTTTTTCCCCTTAGGCTTCTGGCACTTTTTGCTTAAGTTTTATTTTTTTCAAAGTTATGTTTTTTCTATATTTTCACGCTTTTTTTTTCTACCAACTGATACGAGTTTTACACTTATTCTTGTAATTCAGGGTCAATAAACCTAATTTTTGAGATTAAAAATCAGAAATATACTTTACAACTGAATAAAACACCCAAAATCCAATGAAAGTATTGTACAGATATTTAATGCATTTTCGTTAGGAGGAGGCTAGCTAGCTCTCATGGCTACATCTAGCTCACCAATCATCTGTCTGCAAGTCTCATCAATGAGGTGTTTATTTCACCGGTTGTTTAAATAACTCAACACACATATCCATTATAACATCAAGTGGAACCTGTGGTAAGAGATTGTGGCCGTAACAAGCTCGCTGACCGCGCTCTCACTCACACAAACCGGAATTTTAGCAGGAAGAGGGGAGGGAGAGCAGCGAGCTGTAGGCCCTGGAGCTCTGTCAGGGCAGCGGCGTTTGGTAGTCCCGTAACCCAGAAATGGTGACTTTGCTAAACTCCACCACACAGTCGGACAGAATTTTCAATTAGCCATCAATCGTCGTACAACGGCACATATATGACCTCTACATAGTTGATTGAATTTAGTGATGAAATAGCAGACAAACAATGTAAACAATTTCTGAGATCTGTGCAACCTATTCAGAAGACTACCTGATCTCAGATCAGTGGTGTAGCCTATATACATTTCCAGGGAGACCAGAGACAAATAAGGATGAGCTACATAGTTGATGTCAACTATGAAAATGGCCATATCTCAACAAGCCACAGAGGCAGTTTCAAATTGTAAGATTTTTACAGGATGGAGGTGTCAATGGGATTTTGAGGTTATATTTATGTCCTATTTACCCACCAAACTATGACAAGGTAAAATCGGTTTTGCATTCTACCACCCCTTTAAGATTTAAGATTCAGGAGTGGTGATGGCGCAGTGGATATGACACATGCCTTTGGTGTTTGAGAGCTGGTTTGATTCCTACTGCGATACCAACGATATCAACCAATGTGACCCCTAGTTTCTCCGGAGGCATGCAACCTCTGACATATATAGTAATTGTAAGCATCAGCTAAATGACATGTAATTTAATAGACTCAGAATTCTTTATTAATTCCACAATGGAGATATTCACACTGTTGCAGCAGTAAGGGATAGGGGGAAAAGTACAAGATACCAATGGGCAAACAATGAATTAATATAAATCGATCTTGAAACGAAATCTACACCCTTTGAAGAGGGCATCAGAGAAACATGAGGGAGAGGAGAGGGAAGTTGAGATGTGGTGTAGGGAGCACGTGGAGGAAAGATGTCGCTGTCAAATGTGTTACTAAAGCAGAGCTGACAAGATTGGTCCAGGCATTTCACAGGTGCACGGATCCACTGTGCCACACATGGATGAAATAATGAAATAGTAACTACAGTAACAAAGAAATGTGCAAAATCAAGACAGTCAAGAGTGTTTGGTGGACTGGGTACACCTTGTTCACATACATATCCTACAAATCATCCACGGGATCAATTACATATCACATGAGTTTGCCTACTTGACACAGAGTTTGTTCCTGGGCAGATGGATCCGTGCGTCCCGCCACCTGTACGCCATGGATCTATGAGCCTCTGCAACTACAGATACTCACAGATACTATTGCATTTTCCTGGGCCAATCTTTTTGTTGCACAGTGAGTAAGATATTTCATCCATGGAAAATACAGAGGATGACTGAAAATATTTTCTAAGTGGATTTTCATTAATTTCCCATCCTCACAGAGGTTAAGTAGCCTGCGAATTAAATTGGTGTGAAATATTACCCACATAGAGTAAATGATCAAACTATCAGTGGATATAATTATGTCACAGACATGTATGCCAGTAAGTGAAGTGGAAACGTTACATTGTAATGTTTGGGGATTTTCTGCACTTTTCAGTTAGATTTTGCCACGTTACAGAGCCAGAAAAGATTTGCGTGACAGCCCGCACATTTCAAGTTAATCTTTCATACGTATGTACATTAAAAAGTGTCCGTGAAAACCAGCACAAACATTTATACATGAGGCCCCCATGAGACTGAAGGCAGAAGACATTCAGAAGCCTGTATCTCACTCAAAACAGCATGGATAGCTTTTTTCCCAAGTTTGTATGCGTGTGGAACTACCAGAGACATAAAATAACACCCCAAATCCCAGAAAAAATGTGTTTTTCATCATAATATGGGCACTTTAAGTAGTTTAAGGACTTTTGGGACAAAAACATCAATATCCTGGGTAAACTCTTGTTCATTTACTTATGTTACTTGTAAATTCTTTTAGGACACAAACTCTGCTCCCACAGTTGAAAGTCCTGCATTTTGGGACCCATCCACCCCTTCTGCATTATGTGACCTACAGGTAAGGACACATGCTAAAGTCTTGTTGTTGTTGTTGTTGTTGTTGTTGTTGTTGTTGTTAACTGTAAATGGGGGCTGTGGGCATCATAAAAAAAATATTTTTGTACGGTGCCAGTAGATGTAATCATTTTTTAACCAGATGGACGGATGAGTCTTGAAGGATTTAGTGTTGGTAATGACCTCCTGGATATTTTAAAGATCGGCAGGGATTTATGTTTCAGAAGAACAGATGCTGAGCTCTGTGACTTGAATGTAATATTACATGAAACGAGGGGCAAACTGAGGGTAACCAGAGTCTGCATAACAGATTAATTTGCATGTAGATTGGTTAATATGCCACACAATTACCCAATTACCCACATCAGAGTGAATCAACCTCAACCAATCACCCTCTAAATAAAGAAGCTATGTCAATGTCTCAACCTACTTCAATCAATTTCCCTAATATTAATACAGAAGGGAAACCAGTGTTCTGGGGAAGGGGCAGTCATTGTGTATTTCAAGCTTTTTAGCCTCTTTTACTCCTTGTTTTGTTTTCTAGGCATATTATTTTGTAGTCCAATCTCAGCTCAACAATTTTAGTCAGTCAATTTTAAGTTTCTCTGCCTCCTGGTGGCCAAAAACAATAATGCAGCTTTAGAGAAGCATACAGTTTGAAATCTTCCCCCTGGCAGCATGCTCGGATGTTTCTGTTTTTTAGGAACTCAGGTGAGTGACAATCTTTTAGATCTGCTTGTCCATCACATTCATGTGCCAGATGAAAGAGCAGTGTGATGCAGCAAAAGCTTCCACAAGCTTTTATTCTGGCTTTTATGTGGCAAAATTGTTAACCGCTAGCAAGACTACCAAGATGGCAACAGATGAAGCTCAGTGGAAGGCAGTAGATGAGACAGAAGGAGTTGTGTCTATTCACAAAAAGAAAGTAGAGATTTGTCACTTAACCATGTCTTTGTCTGCTGTGATATCGGAAGTCGTTGTGCAAGTATGCAATGAAATATACAGTATGTTGCGGTATACAAGCTGGAGGCAGTGTTAAATGGTTTATCTAGAACATCTTAGTGTGTATTATCAAGCTTAAAGCATTACCCCATGCAAAGAGCTGTGTTTAAATTGTCATCCATTTTTAAGCTAGTTCCTAGTAAGTAAAAAAAAGTTTTCAGTCAAACTAGTTTTATGAGTTTTGAGGTAACAAAACATGGCACAGAATTGACTTACTGGCAAAAATGGTTAACTGTCGTTGAACACAGGATCACGCACACAGGAAATAGACCCACGAATGCACGACTCAAAAAATTGTTTATTTACAATTAAATAAACTCAGCAACAGTGTCCAGTGTCAGCAGGCAAAGGGAAATCCAAGAAATAGGCAAGGGTCAAAGTCTAAGGTAATGAAAAACTCTTAACAGACAAACAGGAACGCGGGGAAAAAACGCTCAAAAAAACATGGTAAACAGACGATCTCGCCCTAGGGTAAGGGGAAGACAGATCTTAAATACACAAGACAGGGTTGACACTGACACACAGGTGCAACCCATTAGGGCGGGGACAGGTAATCACACAAGCGGGAAAAATATACCACAGGAAGTACAACAAGACAACACAAGGGAGAACAGAAAACCTTCAAAATTAAATGGAAAATGCAAAAAAAAAAGAAATTGTGAATCTATCTGAAAACACTAACTTTGTCACAGGGACGGGACATGACACACATTGAGTTTAATTAACTAGAACAGTGCACAATTTTCAATTTCAATTTTATTTATAGTATCAATTCCTAACAAGTGTTATCTCGAGACACTTTACAGATAGAGTGGGTCTAGACCACACTCCATAATTTACAAGGACCCAACAGTTCTAGTAGTTCCCTCCAGAGCAAGCAACAGTGCGATAGTGGCGAGGAAAAACTTCCTTTTAGGCAGAAACCTTGGACAGACCCAGGCCCAGGCTCTTGGTAGACGGTGTCTGACAACCGGTTGGGGTTAGAATGAAGAGTGGCAATAACAGTCACAAAAAAAAAAAAATAGTTTGTAGTAGTTCATGGCATAGCAGGGCATTGTGCGGCATTACAAGGCACAGCAGGACGTAGCAGGGCACAGCAGAGCGTAGCAGGATGAACATGGCATCGCAGGATGTGTAGCGGGACCATGGCGACAGCTGCTACCATGATTTTGGAGCCTCCCTGATACAAGGAAACATGCTGGGCGAAAAAGAACATAAGGACTCCGGGGAATGACTCCCCAGAGCTAGGTTAGTAATAGGGATGAGCGAGTACAGCATTCTCTGTATCTGTGTCTGTATCTGTTTACCACATGAATTATCTGTATCCATATCTGTCTACTCGGACGGACGGCTGGGGGCTACAGAGGTTTAAAAAAATAAAAATACTCCGACGGCAGAGACGCAGCGTGAGTCGCTTTCTACCACGCGCTGTCTGAAACCCCATGTTACCAGAAATCTACTGGTTAAGTAAGTACTAACATCCGAAGTAAAAAACAACCTGAAGCTGAAGAAACCCTAAATGTTAACGGAAAAGACTCGTGGACCTCAGTGACTGAGGGGGAGAGAGAGAGAGAGAGAGAGAGCGCTGTTCACTTCTCCGTGTTATGTGTGAGTGAGCAGAGCGTGTGTGTACCGGCGGGGCGCACGGTCTGCTACCCAATCAGAGTACAGAGTAGTACTTGTATTCGGCAAAAGTGCTTTATCCGTACCGGATACTCGTTTCAGCCGAGTATCCGGCTCATCCCTAGTTAGTAACAAGCATTTTTGGGACATGGATGCACACAAATGGAAAGATAGAGGATAGAGGAGCCCAGTGTGTCAAAGGAAGTCCCCCAGCTGTCTAAAACTATTACAGCATAACAAGGAGAGACAGGGTAAAGAGAGGAGCCTGGTCAGGCTAGAACTCTCCCCAACCGGATCGGGGTGTATGCCCTGCCTCCCTCTAGTTTTATTATATTATTTATTATATGATGGATAGATCTAACAACTATGACGAGAAGCAGGTGGGCCGGGTTGGGCGGACGCTGCGACCCCTCACTCCCTAACAATATTCAATTCTATGCCCTAACTAAAAGCTTTATCAAAGAGGAAAGTCTTAAGCCTACTCTTAAATGTGGGGACGGTGTCTGCCTCCCGAACCCAAACTGGAACCTGGTTCCAAAGGAGAGGAGCCTGATAGCTGAACACTCTGACTCCCGTTCTACTTTTAGAGACTCTAAGAACCACAAGTAACCCTGCATTCTGGGTGCGCAGTTCTCTTGTAGGGTTGTAAGGTACTATGAGCTCTTTGAGATAAGATGGTGCCTGATCATGAAGAGCTTTGTAGGCGAGAAGAAGGATTTTAAATTCTATTCTGGATTTTACAGGAAGCCTGTGATCTCTTTTCCTGGTTCCTGTCAGAACACGTGCTGCAGCATTCTGGACCAGCTGAAGAGTCTTTATGGACTTTTTCGAGCAGCCTGATAATAAAGAATTGCAGTAATCCAGCCTAGAAGTAACAAATGCATGGACTAGTTTTTCTGCATCATTTTTAGACAGGATATTCCTGATTTTTGCCATATTACGTGGGTGAAAAAAGGCGATCCTTGAAATTTGCTTAATGTGGGAATTAAAGGACATGTCCTGATCAAAGATAACTCCAAGATTCCTCACAGTGGTGCTGGAGGCCAGAGTGATGTCATCCAGAGTAACTATCTCTTTGGATAATGCGTCACGGAGGTGCTTGGGCCCCAGAGCAATAACTTTTATAGTTTTATCTGAGTTTAATATTAGAAAAGTATAGCTCATCCAGGTTTTAATATCCTGAAGGCACATTTGAAGTTTAGCTAACTGATTAGTTTCATCCGGCTTAATAGATAGATATAATTGAGTATCATCTGCATAACAATGAAAGTTTATGGAGTGCTTCCTGATAATGTTACCTAAAGGAAGCATACATAAAGTGAACAGGATTGGACCGAGCACAGATCCTTGTGGAACTCCATGACTAACTTTGGCGTGCGCAGAGGATTCATTGTTAACATGAACAAACTGAGATTGATCTGATAAATAAGACTTAAACCAGCTTAGAGCAGTTCCTTTAATGCCAATTAAATTTTCCAATCTCTGTAATAAGATATGATGGTCAATGGTATCAAATGCAGCACTAAGATCTAATAACACCAGTACAGAGAAAAGTCTTTTGTCTAATGCAATTAGGAGGTCATTATAAAGAAGTGTTGACTAAGGGTAAAACTTCTTTAAGTAGCCTAGTCGGGATCGGGTCTAAGAGGCAGGTTGATGGTTTAGCTGAAGAAATAATTGAATTAAATTGATAAAGATCAAGTAAAGCTAAGCAGTCTAAACATATATCTGGTTTTACAGCTGTTTCTAAGGTTCCTGAGTTTAGAGATAAGTCAGTGCCACTTAAAGGCAGGTCTTGGTGAATTTTGCTTCTAATAGTTATAATTTTATCATTGAAGAATCTCATAAAGTCGTTACTACTAAGAGCTATGGGAATAGCAATATTTGCTTTAATTTGCGAGTTTCAGTGTTATACCATGGAGCTAACCGTCTTTGTTTTATTATCTTCATGTTTAGAGGGGCAACAGAGTATTGTTTGCAGCGAGCCTGCTGCACTATCAACAAAATGATCGATTTGGGAGGGACTGAAATTAGCATAGGAGTCCTCCGTTACTTTGTGACTTGGAAATGAATTAAATGCTAATGGCATCACATCCTTAAATTTAGCTACAGCACTATCAGATAGACATCTTGTATAGAAATGTTTGCCTACTGGCGTGTAGTTCAGCAGTATAAACTCAAAAGTTATCAAACAGTGGTCAGATGAAAAAGGGATTCTGTGGGAACACTATTAAATGTTCAATTTCAACACCATATAACAGAACAAGATCGAGGATGTGGTTAAAACGGTGAGTCGGTTTATGAACACTTTGAGAGAAGCCAATAGAATCTAATAGAGAGATAAACGCAGTACTAAGGCTATCATTCTCATCGTCCACATGAATATTAAAATCCCCTACAATAAGAACTTTGTCCGTTTTTAGCACTAAATTTGACAAAAACTCAGCAAATTCAGATAAGAATTCAGAGTATGGACCAGGTGCTCGGTACACTATAACAAATAGAACTGGCTGCAGTGATTTCCAACTTGGGTGTGAAAGACTAAGAACATGACTTTCAAATGAGTTATAATTTAGTTTAGGTTTAGAGCTGATTAGTAGACTAGAATCGAAGATAGCTGCAACTCCACCTCCTCAGCCTGGGCCTCGAGGAATGTGAGTATTAATATGACGGGGGTGGATTCATTTAGGCTAACATATTCATCACCCAGCCAGGTTTCAGTAAGACTAAATGAATCAATATTAGAATCTGATATTAATTCATTTACTAGTCCACCTTTAGAAGAGAGAGATCTGATGTTTAAGAGTCCACATTTAATTATCCTAGTCTTTTGCACTATTGCACTTGTGGTTTTAATTGTTATGAGGTTTTCATGCACAGCTCCTCTTCTGTTTACCTTTGATTTAAATAATTTCAATGGTCGGGGGGGCAGACACCGTCGCTATGGGGTTTTTACTAGGTAACTCCTGGAATGGAGGAGCAGAGAAGTGTGTTAGACTGCGACTCTTCCTCCTGGTCCCAACTCTGGATTGTCAAGGATTAGATCCACTAATAAACTTGTCAAGATTTCTAGAAATGAAAGCTGCTCCATCCCAAGTGGGATAAATGCCGTCTCTCCAAATCAGACCAGGTCTTCCCCAGAAAGACTGCCAGTGATCTACAAAGCCCACATCATTATCTGGACATCACCTCGATAGCCAGCGGCGAAATGACGACATGCGGCTATACATGTCATTGCTGGTTAGATTTGGCAGGAGTCCAGAGAAAACTACAGTGTCCAACATTGACTTTGCATATGTACACACCGATTCAACATTAATCTTGGTGACCTCTGTTTGGCGTAACTGGGATTCATTAACGCCAACGTGAATAACAATCTTGCTGTATTTACGTTTATCTTTAGCCAGCAGTTTCAAATAAGTCTCAATGTTGCCCGCTCTGGCCCCCGGGATGCACTTAACTATGATTGCTGGCTTCGCTACCTTCACGTTTCTCAAAATAGAGCTGCCAATAACCAGAGTTGGTTTCTCAGCGGGTGTATCGCTGAGCGGGGAAAATCTGTTAGAAACGTTAACATCCTGGTGGTGGTCCGTGGCCTTTGAAAGCTTACGACTACTTTTTTTGCCACGAACAGTCACCCAGGAACCTTTTCCTGGCTGGCAGGAGTTGCCGGGGGACGGCTACCAGAGGCTAACTCAGGCTCAGGCCCCCCGCACCGACTACCGGGGGGTGGTTAGCCACAGTAACTAACGACTGATCTATCATGGTGCAGATCCGGACTTCTAACTCACTAAGCCTCGCCTCCATGTCTATAAATAAACTACACTTGTTACACATACCATTGTCGCAAAAGGATGCAGAGGAGTAACTAAACATCTCACACATCGAGCAAGAGCAAGTAGGAGAGGGAGACGACATGGTTAACTGCTAAGCTAAAGTCGCTAGCAGCTAAGCTCAAGTAGCCTATGGTAGCGTTAGCTACCAAGCGTTAAAAACAACTGTCATTTAACGAAAGTCGCTGACAAATGAAAAGATCTGTGAGTGCTTAGGCAGAACTACTATAAGTATAAGTGTTTAGCGGACAGTTTATTTGTTTATTTGTTTATTTCAAAGGATCCCCATTAGCTGACGCCGAGACGACAGCTAGTCTTCCTGGGGTCCAAACAATACATCAAAAGACAATAAATACAACCAAAATTACTCACAAATATATCATATATAAATTCACAAACAAAATTGACAATGCAAAAAGTACTAACAAACTAAATATAATAAAGAATAATATAGCACATGATACAACCTCACTCAACCAATCCAGATAATATTATATCAAAAACAAATGTAGTCTTAGTCTTTTTTTAAAATCTTTTTTCCCTTGTTAGCCGCTGTAATAGCAAATCTAACAAATTGAACTGGTATTTAGTGAGCAGCAACACGCTACCAACACGCTACCAACACATACAAGCACCGGAAACGGAAATGAGTCAGGTACGCTTACCGTAGTCAGTCCTCTGCAGTCAATTTGCCATAACAAGAGATGTGCACGTCATTATATATAGCTTGTTATCACCAAGCTTCAGTTTTCTCTTCAGTTTCTCGTCAGTTAATCAGTTGCATGATACACGGCCAAGTAGCCAAACAGTTGTACAGTAATTGGACAATAACATAATTGTAAAACCTATTGCAACATCAACATTATCACACATGGTAGATGTCTGGTGTCTTGGTTTCAGCATCTGTTTGGTGAATGGTGGTTTAATTTTTAAAGTAGGCTAAGTGAAGTCCGACATTCCTAGAGAGCTACGAACATGTAAAGTTTGTCTGGAAAACAAAGAGGAAGGTGCCACACTTCCAAATTACCAAAGCCAAAGGGAATTGATTGGAAAATCACAAAAGCCAAAATCAAGACAGACAAAATGGATTGAGTAAGCTCCCCTTTCTCTTTCTTGCAGGTGCCAAAAATCAATACAAAATGATTTATAGCTTTGAGCACAATAACACGAAAGGATGTGTTTCCAGATATTGCCGATGTAAGCATTTGCATTGTCGCTGCGAAAGTTAAAAAAACTATTCCCGGGACGTGACATTAATTAACTTCAAAAGTCTGCACTCTTCTGCAAAGCTGCATGAATACAGCATAAGATAATCCCTGTGTTCTTACTTTCCTTAAGAGCCCATTAGGACTTCACACATGCGAGCAGACCCACACACCACACACATTCGACGTGACAAATGAACGCCCCGGCAACGGCAATCAATGGACTCAACTTTGGATTCAGTGCAGCATACTAAATGAGAAAAAAATAAATTTCCCTTCTGTGTATGGACTGGAGTGCTGAAGTAAGCTGTTTTAGGACAGCGCTCCATCTGACCTATCCACATAAAGTCCAGTTCAAAAGTTTGGGGTCACATTGAAATGTCCTTATTTTTGAAGGAAAAGCACTGTACTTTTCAATGAAGATAACTTTAAACTAGTCTTAACTTTGAAGAAATACACTCTATACATTGCTAATCTGGTAAATGACTATTCTAGCTGCAAATGTCTGGTTTTTGGTGCAATATGTACATAGGTGTATAGAGGCCCATTTCCAGCAACTATCACTCCAGTGTTGTAATGGTACAATGTGTTTGCTCATTGGCTCAGAAGGCTAATTGATGATTAGAAAACCCTTGTGCAATCATGTTCACACATCTGAAAACAGTTTAGGTCGTTACAGAAGCTACAAAACTGACCTTCCTTTGAGCAGATTGAGTTTCTGGAGCATCACATTTGTGGGGTCAATTAAATGCTCAAAATGGCCAGAGAACTTTCATCTGAAACTCGACAGTCTATTCTTGTCCTTAGAAATGAAGGCTATTCCATGCGAGACATTGCTAAGAAATTGAAGATTTCCTACAATGGTGTGTACTACTCCCTTCAGAGGACAGCACAAATAGGCTCTAACCAGAGTAGAAAAAGAAGTGGGAGGCTTCTTGCACAACTGAGCAAGAAGATAAGTACATTAGAGTCTCTAGTTTGAGAAACAGACGCCTCACAGGTCCCCCAACTGGCATCTTCATTAAATAGTACCCGCAAAACACCAGTGTCAACATGTACAGTGAAGAGGCGGCTGCGGGATTCTGGGCTTCAGGGCAGAGTGGCAAAAAAAAGCCATATCTGACTGGCCAATAAAAGAAAAAGATTAAGATGGGCAAAAGAACACAGACACTGGACAGAGGAAAAAAGTGTTGTGGACGGATGAATCCAAGTTTGAGGTGTTTGGATCACAAAGAAGAACATTTGTGAGACGCAGAACAAATGAAAAGATGCTGGAAGAATGCCTGACGCCATCTGTTAAGCATGGTGGAGGTAATATGATGGTCTGGGGTTGCTTTGGTGCTGGTAAGGTGGGAGATTTGTACAGGGTAAAAGGGATTCTGAATAAGGAAGGCTATCACTCCATTTTGCAACGTCATGCCATACCCAGTGGACAGCGCTTGATTGGAGCCAATTTCATCCTACAACAGGACAATGACCCTAAACACACCTCCAAATTGTGCAAGAACTATTTAGAGCAGAAGCAGGCAGCTGGTATTCTATCGGTAATGGAGTGGCCAGATCTGAACCCCATTGAGCTGTTGTGGGAGCAGCTTGACCGTATGGTACGCAAGAAGTGCCCATCCAACCAATCCAACTTGTGGGAACTGCTTCCGGAAGTGTGGGGTGCAATTTCTCCAGATTACCTCAACAAATTAACAGCTAGAATGCCAAAGATCTGCAATGCTGTAATTGCTGCAAATGGAGGATTCTTTGACGAAAGCAAAGTTTGATGTAAAAAAAAATCTTATTTCAAATACAAATCATCATTTCTAACCTTGTCAATGTCTTGACTCTATTTTCTATTCATTTCACATCGTATGGTGGTGAATAAGTGTGACTTTTCAGGAAAACACAAAAGTGTTTGGGTGACCCCAAACTTTTGAACGGTAGTGTATATATAAAAAAACGGGCCAGCATTTTGGAGAGGACGGCTATGGATGACTGAAGGAGGCTGGGTGACATCGGAGCCCAGCCCTGCTTGGCCACCTTCTAAATAGGACGCACTCTGTATGCATGCAAACAAACATGCATGAGTTACAGTGTTTTATATTCATATCATGTACAAATGTGTTCGACATGTCTGCTATCATGCTTCATCGCAAAAAAAGTTCCAATTTTTAAATTACTTTCTAGAAATGTAATATTTTCTCTTCTTCTTGAATCAAGAAAAGTATAGTTAAATCTTGATAAGTATCCACACAAATGAAGTTGGTAAAAATACTTTACTGACATAACCAAAATATGACATCTCTATTTCTTAAGGTAGACTTTCTGGAGTACAATTGTACCATTTATAGGACAGCAACGTTTTCCCTTTTCTGTGCACATTAACAGTAGGAGAATTTAGTTGAAAGTTATACACAACATGATCATATATAACATTATTCCTAAATTAAAAGCAGTTCAAGTTATTAGCTATTTTTGTAGCTATAGGTTAAGCCTGCAATCCAGATATTTTGTTCCACTGCTCAATATTTCAACTGTTTAAATGAACCAAAATTCCCCAAACTGGAAAAAACAGCTAAATATTTCCAAAGTTGGAAAACCTGTGAAACAATACATACATAGCTAATGTACTATCAGTATATTTGATTACAACAGTTTTGTGATACGTATAAGTCAATATCCAGGTGATTCAATATATATTCTTTTTAGATTGTTAGAAAAAATTCCATCTGGGTGTCTATCTATCTATCTATCTATCTATCTATCTATCTATCTATCTAGCTCTTATTTCTGAGAATCTTACATTTTTGTAAAAGCTTTAAAATAAATGCAACTTAGCACAAAATGCTGTGTTAAAGTGTCTAAGCAAACACATATGGCTGCCTCAAGTCAGCAACAAACCTTTGTTTTAAATAACTAAATTAATTATATACCACTATAACCAAGGTTATGTAACAACCATATATTGCCATACAGTTTATGTTCTATAGGACACATTTTAAACCAAGCAGGTAGTTTGGAATCACCGTAAACAATTCCACACTAAGGGCAAAGGTCACCTGTGTCAACAAGAACAGAAACGTGTCTTCCTTCCTCTTATATATGCCCAAGATGTCGTGGCTCTACAAAACAGTACAACTCATTACATCCACAAAATTGGCTGAACCTGAATGTCTTTTTCTTTTGCTAAGCAACATGAAAAACTAAATATAATCAGTGTTGCTTGGAGACTGCTGCTGACCAGTGGCATGAAAACCAAATGGAACACAAAGAAGTGTACAGTTTTGCCGTGGGCTTTTTTATGCACTCAGATTATTCAAATTTTTTTGCATTTACATGAATTTCAGTTTGAAAGTACCCTTCCTGCTTTTTCTATCCTGCGCTTCCACTTTTTGGGCAAATGTCAAATTATCCTATTAAGTTTTTGTTTTTATGTTGTATGTTGTTACGGGAAATGAAAATACTCTTCAGAAAAGTTAACAACAAAATAAAACCACCAAACTCTACATCTATACGGCCACTGAAACCAAGTCTTACCAAACCCTGTAACCCTGTTCTCGTTCTCTCCATCTGTGTGCCTTCATGTCCCATTGATGCATGTTATTGACTTAGTTTCTCCCCCGGAGTGTTTGTGCTTTCTTTGGATTGTGGTGGCACCTGGATCATGGTTGCACCTTCTGCCATGGTCTTGCTTGACGCTCACTGCTACCAGTGTTGTAGTACTCAAGATCAGTCTTGGTCTCAAGACCACTTTTTGGAGGTCTCTTCTTGGAATCTACCACATCTTTACCTTTATCTTGTCTCGGTCTCAGATAAAGAGGACTCTGAATTTTATTTCAAAACCGGTCAAGACCACAAATGCTTTTTGATTATTTTATCAGTTAAGTGAATCTTAACCTAATGTTTTTTCTGTGGGTGTTTTTTACAGGAATGTGGAGCTTTTCAGATCAATTTGAGGAGTGCCTATGGTTAGCATTCTCCAAATTATAATATGTGTCATGCAGTGAGGGACTCGCTCTGGTCTGGTTTTGGTCTCAACCCCTCAAAGTCTCGGTCTTGTCGCGGTCTCAATACACTCTGGTCTTGGTGATTGCTTGGTCTTGGTACAGGTGGTCGTGACTGCAACTCTGACTGCCACTACTATTATTAATATTAATAGTCATAGTTCTAATGTCTTTACTGTTGCTATAATTGGATTTCTGTTAGAGGATTCTGCCTGTTGAAAGGACGTTTTTCCTCGCCACTGTCATACCAAAGGCTCACACTTGCAGGAATTGTTGGGTCTCTGTAAATTATCCTGAGATAACGTCTGTATGATTTGACACTGTGTGTAAATGACAATGTAAGTAAAATTGGCCACCATTTGAAACTAGTTGAGCTCCAGAACCAATGATTTATAATGTCTTACCTTTTAGTAGTACTTTTTAGTCATTTCAGTGAAGGGAAGAAACCCTTTATGAGTGAGCCTTTTATACAGGTGTCAGTGATGGGAGAATATCTGTGATTGGGTGACTACCTCTTTTTTTGCGACAAATGTTATTGTAATGATATACACTTTCCACACTACGTAGGCACAGAGGAGATGCATGACCCATACAGCAGTGACAACAAAACCAAACATTATCTTCCTCCACATATCCTGCTGCTGGAAAATGAACAGGATCATTTTATAGAGTACTGTGAAATTGAATTGCTACCACACATTTTTCATGGAGCGACATAGATGTGTGGAATCGGGATCAAATCAGACCAGAGATGCTCTTGTACTGTAGGTTTCCGCAGCCAAAGGGGTTAGAGATGCGGAACCTGCAATATGCAATATGTTGAACTCACTTTAAAACAAAGTCAATGGATTGTTGGTGCAAAGCTCCAGCTGGCTGCCAGGGTGGAGCACAGCTGCAGAGAGGTTGTTTAGCCCCAACAAAATCATTTCTGACAAGTTAAATTGTGAGAGGGTTTGTCTGCCTGGCCGCACAAGCATTTATTGAGTGTGGAATGAGTTCTTGTATATGTGTGTGTGTGTGTGTGTGTGTGTGTGTGTGTGTGTGTGTGTGTGTGTGACCTCTGGTCGTAGATTAAGGTCCCAGCCTCTCTGGCAGCCAGCACAACATGAGTAATGTTTTAATGTGAACTTATTAGGCCCTCTGTGCTTTTATGGACAGTCTGAGGCTGGAGATGGAGAGGTCGTTTTTCAACCGGAATGACTTGACCCTAGACTTGAACAGGCTTTTCTGCCTGGTCAGTCTTCTATCCCCCAGGTGACAAAATAACCATTAGAATTACAAAAAAACACTCAATGACAATGACTCGAACTATGTCCCTGAATGTCATAAAGATGCATGCTAAATTAGTCATTGATGTTAATGACTAATGTCAATAGTTAGCATGTTTTCTGTTAATGTGGCGTTTTAATTAAACAACTCTCAGATATATTAAGTCAGGAGAAGCTGTAAAGTACATGCATCCTAATGTTGTATGCAAATTAAATTAGCTGTGGTTGATTACACGTTACTTTGGTTAAGATAAGGGAATCTACTAAAATGGATTAAGCAACCCGTCCTCACCTAAAAAACGACCCTACAGGTCGATGGAAGCAGCTAATAACAGCTGGTATTAACATCTGTTTAACTTGTCTGTGAAGCAATGGCGTCCATGATGTCGTGGTGGGGTCCGGCTGGCCGTGAGTCTGTCCTGTTTATTATTTACTTTTCCTACCTTTGTTCTTGTTGCCCTTTCCGCTGTTCTGCTTCTCCGAAGCCAGCCGATCACCCACACCTGCCTCCCGTCTACAATCAACATCCTCTTCGCCACACCTGCCAGCCCGCACCCGCTCCCGCCTTTTCACTCACTCTTCACCTGATCGTTGACTCAGCAACTTGAGTGAACTCCGCTAGAGTATAGCATATTATCTATTTTCCTTGTCTCCCGCATGGTCTCTGTATAGTTACCCTTCTTGTGTTGTCCATTTCAGTTTCACTCCGGTCAGCTGGCTTCGGACTTTTCCCCCGGTCCTCCTCCCTTGGTGCCCCCCTTCATCATCTCCAGCCTTCCCGCTCTCCGTTTCGTGCCAGCCTCCAACCTCGGTGTCTCCCCTCAGCCCCCGTGCCTGCGTCCTCCCCGCCGGCTCTCGCTCCTGGTCCCCCCAGGACTCAACCCCCGCATCCTTCGCCTGGTCCCTCAGAGTCTTCACCTGCCTCCCGAGCTCTCCACCCTCAGGTCCCGAGCTTCTGCCTTCCCACTCTCCACTCCCCTATTCCCTCCTTCCTAAATAAAATCCTTACCGTGAGTCATGCGTTTGGGTCCGTCCTTCTCCCCGTAACACATGAGGTCACGTTACGTCCCCATTTTTGCTTTACTTGACTCATTTTTAGCCAATCCCTGATGTTTTACTAACCCTAAATAAGTACTTTTGTTGCCTAAACTTAACTAGTTCCATTTCGTAAAAATGTGACTGTTACCCTAAATGGAACTATCACGTGATAAAAAAAACTACCATCCCAGTCACATGTTACATGTTACCTTCATATGTTGTTAGTAGGAGAACTTTTGTCTTTCAAAGTTTGATTTACATTTAAATTTCATCAGGGTCCTATACATTCACTTAATATTCAAGGTATTGACCAATATATTGATATTGGTTTAAGATACTTTAAATAAATTATTCAAAATTTAAATAATCCATTTTGATGTCCTTAAAAAACAAGTCATAAGCAAAGTCACTGTAGTGACCCTTTTTGTTTTAGACGCGTGTGATAGATGACCAAACTGTACAGTTTTACCAATGAATTCATCAGTTATGTCTTCGTTTGTAATGAAAGAGAATACTGCCACTTTGCTCCCTATATTCATACTTTGCACGTGACGTCATAACTACTTGCTGGTGGGCAAGAACTTTAGTCTCCTAGCAACAATACCTAGTTTTACTTTACGTTGCCAGTTTGATTTTAAGTAAATTGGTGTTTTGAGATGAAAAAGACATGCCAGATAGTAGTGATTGGATACACTACCCATAAACGTAACTAACAGACTCAGACCCGCACAAAGACACACACACACACACACACACACACACACACACACACACACACACACACACACACACACAGAGCAGGCCCTGTACGAGAAAGACACTAAATGTTTCATAGCAGTGAGTTATACGAAATAATAAATAGCATAATTTTTCTTTTAGCAAACACTGAAAACGGGTCCCACAGACCCAAACACTACACAAGGGTTAAGTTGGGAATGATCATGCGGTTTGTCTTGGCAATCCATAAACATGCATAAGATATAGCAACTTTTATTGCAATTTTTTACAAAAGCTCCGGCAAAATCAGGCATTTTGGGCTGCAACAATCTCAAAAAGGCAGCAAAATCGTGGAGGGACAGGTTAAAACGGGACAGGTAACAACAGGCATGGCAACGTAGCCTATATCTGGTTAAACCAAAATGGCTCCTACAGTCACATCTTGACTTTTGACAATTATCTTGAGTTATGAAAATGTTGGGGCATAAAACTGTAGTTCATGGTCCTTAAAGGTTGAGACCCACTGCAATAATAAACCGTAAGTTTTCTTTGTAGCCTCAGCCGTAAACTGAATAATGCTATCATATTACGCTGAACACGACATTGTAATTCATGGTCATGAGTCTATCTTGTAATTTAATGTGCTAACACACTGACACGAACATTGTGTACATGTACTTTGTTGTAGTGTACAGTTTAAAGTGAAATACACATGATTTAATAAGAGTACAGTACCGTTGTCCATTGTGAGGTTGTATTCAGCTCAGATTCTGTCTTAGCTGTTGATTGCAGACGCTGCTTTGAGTCTGATGACAAACAGTTTGCCTGAAGAAGTTGGAGAGTCACAGATGAAACAAAATGAGCAGACATGGAGCACACTGACTGTACGGCACCCGGCACAGTGACTGTGCACTTCCATATGATGGTTCTCAAGCTGCTGGAGATCGCCCCAAGCTGTTCCATTTGTCTTTTTTAAGCTTTTCAGTGGGGAACCAAATGATGAATCTGGTTTTTACCCTGAGACCAAGCAGAAGACATTTAGCTGTGCCCAAGGCCACAGCTTCAAGAGAACATATTATTACTTCTATCATCTGGAGAGCCACCGCGGACAGTTCATTTCCTCTCTCAGCTTTTTTTTTTTTTTTTTTACAGATTTGGTGTAGTAACAGTATGGCGACTGGGTTCCTTTAACCTCACAAAAGTTTCTTTTCAGCTGGTGGGTAACTGCATGGATTAGGTGTTGAATTACTTTGAAGGTAGTGATGAAGGAAAAAAAGAGTATTGGCTGCAGAACTAACCCAGGCCCTGTTTCTTGTTAATAAAATACAATCCACCCTAAACGTGCAAAAAATAAAAGGCTATTATTAAAAATAAATTTAATTTAAGACACAAAATAATGATTAGGGATAAACAAGGGACTCATACCAAGTCCCTGAAGACCAAGAGCATCTCAGTCCTGGAACCTCTCGTTTTTTTGTATATTTTACCAGATCTGAATACTCTTATACTGATGCTCTTTGTAAATAAAAGTGTTGTTTTATGTGAAATGCCATCAATTCTTGTACCAACACACAGCAGCTACATTGTGGAGTGGTGCATCAATTTAGCCAGGTAGCAAAAGTCAAATGCATTATAGACAGAAGAGGGGGTTTGTGTCCTGTTCTTATCCCATTTATCACTGAAATGTAAATTTTTATAACCCCATCCACCATCTTTTCCTAAACCTAACTGTCTCGTTCTTGTGCCGCATGTCAGTTAAATGCACGTCCCGACCCAAGAGTCAAAATGTGATGCCAAGAGTCCCGACCAAGCGTGTCTAAAAATGATGCCACAGGGCTAGTTGCTAACGGCGGGTTTTTGCACGCTGAGAGTGAAAGTGTGTTGAATTTACACAATACCAATTGTGCTGAGCTCCTAAAAGTCTTCCTACCACTAAATAGGCCATTTGTCAGGATCTTACAAGATAACCCAAATGTTCCGAAAAAGATTGTCCGCTTTTTTCCTTATGAGTCTGACTATCTCAATGCCACCTTTTCCTTTTCTGTCTTTCCATCAGTGTGAGTCTAATGAATCTGTTAAAATTACCAATAGACTTCCAAACATGACAAAGGAAAAATTAGGTGTTAGATGGCTTTACGTCATAGGCCGACCAGGGGGCCGCTCCCTATACACACTAACACTCGTACACTAATCAGGCCAAATTTTACTTTTCTTTACCTTTTAGGTTTATAGTCAGTTTGTCTCTTTTTTTTCCCGGTGCGTTCTTGCAGCTCATGCTGTTAAGCAGACTGTGTGAACTTCTTCCCCTCTGGCTTTCAACATCTACTAATGGTGCCGGACACGTATTGCAGAGTTAATGGGGATCAGATGGCTTCTACTGCCTCCTCCTTCTCCCGACCAGAGCTCATCCCATGCTCCTAAAAAAGAAAAAAATTGTGAAAAATCACCTTGACATTTGGGACAGTTAGCTCAGTAGACTCCTCTCCATCTCCCACACAGGTCAGAGTCAGCAGCGGTTTTTCGTCCCAGACAGATCTCTGCAACAGCTGATTTGACTGATTTTCTGCTCTGTGATTAAGAGTGTGCACTGACTGTAAAAGTACAACTGCAGTGACCCTTCTACAATACAGCTAAAAAGTTTCACTGTGTTGGAAAAAAATTATTTTATTTTAGGACAACCACATTAATTTCTAATGCCTTTGATTTGAAAGAACAGATGTTTGCCAATTAAAATGACTGTTACCCATAGATCATGCAGTAGTTTGGACTCATGCATGTTTTTCAGTAACAGTAGTATGTTTGTCATTGGGAATGTAACTGGGAAATTCCAGGTAACTACAATACCAGTCAAACGTTTGGACATGCTTTCCCTTTCAAGTGAATGAGAAAAGGGGTCCAAACCTTTGACTGGTACTGTACATCAATGCTAGCCTGGTCCTACCAGACTCTGGTACACTAACCCGGCCCTACTAGTTTTATGTGATTGTAATTTTTAAAACAGGAACTCAGCTTTAAAAGAGTTACTAGAGTCCGCCCACACCAGCTTTCTACTGTATACAAACCAGGGTTAACTTATTAATTAAAATAGTGAGATAACAAGTCACTGATCTTTTCTTTGGTCCCTAAATCCACATGTATCCAGTGCTGATAAAATGTAGAAGCAGCATTTGTGTATTATTGAAATGTCCTGCTTGACAGACGCTAATTGAATTAGTGGAGATATTTTAAAAGCGCATGCTCATGCATACCAAAAATTCTCCCATTGCTGATGTCCTCTGCATGGTTTTTAAGAGTGAGATGGAAAACAGAACTGAGAGTGGGATTAGTGAAGATGAATGCAAAAACAGATCCGATCCCTTTTGTTTTCCTCCATTTAAAGTCGCCCTCCCCTCCCAGCCTGACAAACATGCAGGGCAGCTCAGCCAGCAAGCTGCACTCGTAGAATCGGCCAAGCAGGAGCCTTGTGCCTGCATTGCAGAGGCTGTCCGGACACAGATTGATTTGTAGCTATTGAGACAACACTGATACGTTACCGAGAGCACAGACGTCAGCAATCGCCTTCTGATTTTTAAGTGGGAGGCTGTATACTGTTGCGAGAGAGAGAGAGTGAGAGAGAGTGAGAGAGAGAGAGAACAACGCCATGTAAGGAGTTTTATTGGAATACCTTCATCTTCCTCTCCTTTTAGCTATTTTCTATCCAGCATACAAACGCAGACTGTAAATTGCATCTGTTATCGCAGGGTCATTCTTCACGGCGTTTGAGAAATGACTGTGCAAAAAGAGTGCATTCAGTGTGAATTTTAACCAGGCAAGAAAAACTGTCACGTGTTGCATTGTTCTTCTATCAAATCTTAAGATGCTGTTGCGATTGTAAACAGAACGAGAATGAAGCAAACTGATTATGAAGGCATGTGTTCGGCTGAAGGAGCTGTGCAAGGCTACCGGATGCAATCAACGGTGAAAGCTTTATTTTCAAGGTAATGAACCCTCCTCCGGGTGTGTGTGATTTATGCTCCCTATTTAAACCAGTTTGAATCACCCAGAACTGCCTCAGATTCAGTACTGACCTTAAAACACCTTTTAACTCCTCCCCTGCTACCAACACAAAGACATGCTTGAGCTGTAACTGTAACCTCTAGATTTTGTTTTTTAGTTGGCAAAGAAAAAGCTTTATTAGCTTCAACATTCGGAACAATACAAATGCTCCAAAACATCTGGCTAAAACAGATGTTTTTAGATTTGTATCTTTCAGTGATGCCGCTTCTTTCAGTTGAGGGAAAAGTGCACTGATGTCTGTGCTCATGTCATTGTACAGCACAGAAAGATGCACAAAAAAACATTATTCAAAATGTAACATATTTCAACTGTCTCCTGTCCTTGACAATCTCTGTTTGCACGTGGCGTGTGGTGCGTTAAGCTGCGGAATACAATTACAGAGGATCAACCGTGATAACCCCACCTTTCATATCAGCTTTTGAAAGAAAAAGAAAACACACATTATATGTAACAGTTTCCCTATATAATCACCGAGCTGAATGGCAAAAGAGAAATACATTAAAAATTACAAATTAATTACAGTTAAAAATCACATTAATTTCATGAAACTCAACGGTTGTAGGGATTTTTCTTCCGTGACAGATAATATGCATGGTTAAATATTATTGGAAGATAAGGCTCAAGTGCTGGGTGGAATTATAACATCATGTCTGCTGGTTTCACCACATTCATGTGTCAGTGTTTATGGCAGGATGAAAAAATAAAGAAGTAGAAGTAATGGTTCTGCTTTATCAGCTGAGGAAACGCAAGACGACAATATATCAACAGATCTTGAAAATGAATAATGTCGCTTGCCCGCTGCCTAATCCTTCTGAAAAAGACAGATGCCTCCCTCCGTCCCACACACTATGGATCAGGCGTACTTTATTTTATATAAAATTGGTGAAAAAATAAGACACACAGAGGTAATGATGGCCAAATGAAGCTTTGTGAAGCAGTGTCTTTATTTTCTGAGCCCACTAGATGGCGCACTTTGTTCAACAATTGGTTGAGAAAATTCTGAATTGCAATGCCTTAGGCCTTTCTCTTAAAACCAAGAGCGCCATCTAGTGGGCTCAGAAAATAAAGACTCTGCTTCACGAAGCTTCATTTGGCCATCACTAGTTAGAGGTCCATCTGGCAAATTTTATGAGAACTGGCAACCTTTTTTGAGATATGTGGAAGAGAAATCAGAGCTGCATGAAACAATCTAAGTAGGACGACCGCTGGCTTCACTTTATTTAAGTGACAACCAGCTTGGATTTTATTCTGTGTGTAATGTACTTTTCTAATATTTTAGACTTAATCTTAATCTAATTCTTGGGGTGGGAACTCTGTTCTGAGTGAATGTCTTTGTTCTGTTGTGGGAAAACGTTCAATAAACAATGTTTGAAAAGAAAAAGAATAATGTCAAATGCTAAATCACATATAAGGGCTCAATGCAACCCTGGCAGTTTTTGGATGTCTTACCCAAGAGGTAGACCCGATTCACCAGACCCTCCCCCAAAGCGTGCTGGAGGAGAGTCTGGCTATTCCACATAGCGTTTGAGGATGGGAGGAAAACATGCTCTGGGTTATTGGCATTTCTTTAAAGCAATCACAATCTTTAGGCATTTTCTAAGCACTGGAGAAAATACAATGCCTCTGCAACACAGCCTCGGGAAGGAACCTGTTTTGGTGGAACATGTGTACATTCAAAGGTTAAAAGGCTAAATTTCCAGCGGCACCTGAACAATCCCTGAAGTGGAACGTTGTTGATATAGACTAAACGGACAGTAGAACTCCAGGTTAGGAAAAGATTGTGGTCACTGTTAAACTAAAGCATTGTGCTTGTGTGATTGTCATTGTGTTAAAAGAATGATATATACAGTATATAGTCATAAAACATAATTTCAAATAGGCCAGATTGACATGGAATTTGCTTTGCACAATTATGCTTCCCAGAGGATGAACCATTTTGATTTTAATGATACCTGATACCCTTTGTTCCAGTAGTAAACTCATCACTCATCGTCCAACCGGCTCAATTGTTAGGTTTAAATTATTTTCTGGTCTGTAATGATGTTAATGACTTTTTTTAAACTGCTTTCTGTGCTTGTTTATTGTCATATTGATATAATTGTAATATGTTCGCCTCCAGGTTTTAGCAAGTCAAAGGAAATTGAAGGGGGAATTAGGTTCAGCTGGATTTTTAAAGTGGCATTGAATTGTTAAAGTTAAATTTGAGTATAGTGAAATTTGTTAAAGCAGGTTGAAGCTGAGGTAAGACAAGGCTAAGTTTGGAGCAAAGAACAAGGCCGATTAAATTGCCAGTCTCTTGAGATGCAGCCTAAGACTGTGTTCCAGCCAAATTCACAAATAAACACCAACAAACTCTCCCAGCCTCTGTTTACGTTCTCTCCTCAGGCACTGTATGACTCAAATCTGCTAAAAAAGTGTCCAGAATGTTATTCCGGGGCCGGCTGGCTCCAGATTTGACACTAACTCGGAAGACAGTGCGGAGCTCCTCTCAGAGCTGTGCTCACACTTCAGGCCCGAGCTCTGTCAGCAGGTAACAGAAAGGGAAAAAAAAGGAAAAAAAAGCAGGCAAAGTCAGTCTGCAATTACTAGTTTCTGACTCAGAGCTGGGCCATTAATCAAAACTCTGTCAAGGCTCTGCATCACACAAGCTGCATTATGGATAGATGGATAGATACTAGATATCGATAGATGGATGGATGGATGGATGGATGGATGGATAGATATTTTCTGGAGGGAGAAAAACACGTGGACAGACTGGGATCCGTACAGCTGCTGAGCAGCTGTGACAGATTCAGGGAAACTGTCCTCTTCCTCCTAATTAATGTCAGATCCGTAGCTCAGCTCCACCTGCGGTCGCTGGCAGCCGCAGAGCTCGCCAGAAAAACTCACGGAGCCACCAGCTGATGTAGGTCAAATCCTCCATTTGGCGCGCTTCCTTCCACTGACAACACTTTTCACACCATTCCTGTGTGCCAATTAGCCACTTACTTAATACGTTTGAAGCTTTGTGACAGCATGCCGTGGAAGAAAAGACACAATGTGCCACTACAGTATGTGTCCTTGTCCTGAGTTGATTCACTTGTGACTGCAAGCGCGAGAAAGAGACCACGTTCAGCCGGTGGCCTCAAGGCAGTCCTGCTGGAGGATCTGTAGCCTCTAGCAGTGATGCGTGTGAATAATGGGATTGTGTCCTGATACATGTGAGGGTTCATATAGTCAAAGTAAAGAACAGATGTGTCTATGTCACTGACTTTCTATGCAGTGTTATATTTCAGCCACTTGCCCTTTTCATATTGCTAAAGAGAAGCATGACCACTGCTACACACATTACTCCTAAAGCGGAAAAGAAAGCTGTGATGAATTTATAAAAATGCGTTACATGTAGAAACTACAAACCAGTTATATGCCCACAAAAAGATACAACCATAAAAAAATGGTATGAGTGGGATTCCTATATTGCTATAGTGCCTAAGTTCTATTTTCAATTTTGAGAGGTTAGTCAAGGTGTTTGCTGAGTTTAGCCAAGTCAAGGAGGCATTACCTGTGGAAGCAATGAGAAGTGATGACCAGTAGGTTGCCGCTCGACAGCTAACGCTATCACTAGCTAGAAGGGTTTGCCTGCAACGCTACCAAATTGTGAGTCCTGACTTGAAGTTGTACTTTAACGTTTTTCCTCGCCATTGTCGCACCAATTGCATGCTCTTTTGGGGGATTGTTAGGTCTTTGTCAATTATAGAGTGTGGTCTGGACCTACGCTATCTGCAAAGTGTCCTGAGATAACTCCTGTTGTGATTTGACACAATACAGTTTAATTGAACGTAGGTGTGTTCAAAAGAATACATACAACCTGAATGAATAACATTGTCCTCATAGAGCCACAGTATGCTGCGTTCTGTCTTCAACCCCTGGACTTTGCTTCATTGCTTGCTCACCAACAGATGTTGACAAAAACCAGAAATTCCTTCCTATCTCTTTACAGCCAGAGACGTAATGTCCCTTCAATGTGAAATGTGAGAGGTTATCACAGCTACAAAAACATCAGGACCTCGTTCTCCACTACTCTATAAATTACCCCTGAGGCATGATTAAAATTATTTATTATTGCACAGCAGGTATAGGAGCTACAGCAAAAACCTCTCCCAAAGTCAAAACCTGGACACAATGCTCTGACCTTTAAGGATTCTGCATTTGCTTCTGAAATATGTAAAAATGTTAATCATGTAGCTGTGAACGGTGATGGGTAATTAAGCATGTGGTTAGTCAACCCCCCGTCTAAAATATGAGGGGTGTTTTAAGATGCAGGGCGTCTTAGGGATCCTCATTTTCTCCTTATCTAATTTCCTCTTGGCTTTCCTTTTCTCTCCCTCCCTCTGTGAAACACTGGCTGCTTTTACATGCACGGATAACTGTTCCGCTGAAGACAGTAAAGCCACTGAATTAAACGTTTCAGCTCATTCTGATTCATAGAATGTTAAGATGGACGGTAGCTTCTCCCAATATTAAACTGGAAACACCTTACTGCAACCAGTTAAGCCATTTCAAGCACATTAAACTCACACAGCATTGTGGGTGTTTGAGATTCTCTTGAAGGAGAATATTCTATTAATTTATACAAAGTGGCTCAGCTGGTGAAAGTAAAACACCATCTGCATTTAAACCCTTAAACATCCCTGACCAATATGTTATGCAGCCAAATATTATTCAAACTGATCAAACATTGTTGTAAAATTTGCGTTTAGATTTCACATTTTTAAAAATACCAAATAATTCCGGCTGAGTTTTGGGGAAATGTGTATAAAATGCACCGGACATCTAGAACATTTTATCTGAAGCTATGGTGCAACCATAAAAACATGGAGACTTACTGTAAGTTTGACAATTCATAAAGCTGCCTGCAACGAATTCTCATAAACGGGTTTGTAAGATGTTAAAAAAAAGAATTGTATGCACAACAATACCTATATAATTAAGGCAACCACTGGCTGGTGACATGACAGTTAAGTTTACCCGAGAAAAGGTGAATGTGAGCCGGGTTACAGAGCACCGTGATGGTGCAGTTGTTTTAGCGGCGGTTGCTGTTGAGTTTAGCTAACAAAACGTGATTGTCATGTGGCAAGGACAGTTAAGTATAGACACTAAAACAACTAGATAGGATTAGAGAAAAGATTATGGTTTGGGTTAAACCACTGGTCCTCTTAAGTAGTACTCAAACGGGGAAAAAAGTCTTGTTTTCCCTGCAATTCTTTTGGGATACAATCTTCGCTCCTGCGCTTGAAAGCCCTGTGTTACATTTCGCGGATCTTCACGCTTTTATACAGCAGCAGGCAATGCGGTGCATACAGTCATAAATATTTGGAATACATACAAATGCATTACTTTTCGTAGTTATGAGAACAGCCTGCTAGATGTTCCCTCTTCACCTGGCTGCTGTTGGGAAGGTAGCGTAGTGGGTTTAGCTGAACTTTTACACTGAAAGCATTTGCTGAAAGTAGGTTTTTTGAAAACAGAATATGTGAAAAATCAGCAATAAAGGCTTCTAAATCAAAATACTATACAACCCGAGATGTTACAGCAGGAATGTGATCCGAAATGGGGTGGAAATTACATCTGCAACCAAGATTACAGGATTCTCCAGCATTATCCTACAGCTACATGTGGTAGTGTATGTAACGTCAACACTAGTACACAGTAGTGCCTACCTGGAGCAGATGGCCATGTTAACACCCTAAACCCAACAGGAAGTCCGCCATTTTGTATTGAAGGTTCGAAATTAGTGTGATTTTTGGCCATTTCCACATGTCGTACTTTAACGAACTCCTCCTAGAGCTTTCATCCGATCAGCTTCAAACTTGGTCTGTGTCATCTTAACATGTTAACGATGAAAAGTCATAGGGCATGGCTGTGGCGGGGCGGCCATTTTGTGCGATTCGCCATCGAAACAGGAAGTGGGTGTAACTTGAGCGTACGTTGTCTGATTGGTTTGAAACTTTTCAGGGTTTATCAGAGTCCGGCCCTGACGACATATACACGCTGCTATTGGCTCAAAGTCATAGCGCCCCCTAGTGGCAACAGGAAGTAAGCCTAAAAGACAAGGTGCTACACTTTAACGAACTCCTCCTAGAGCTTTCATCCGATCAACTTCAAACTTGGTGTGTGTCATCTGAAGATGTTGAAGATGAAAACTTATTAAAAGAAAAACTTTTTGTCAAACGGTGTGGGCGTGGCTTTGCGGCCGTTTTGAGTGTTTAGCGATGAAGGAGAAAGTGGCTGTAACTACAGTGTACGTTGTCGTATCTGCTTGAAATTTCCCACAATCACCAAGAGTCCAGGCCTGAGGACATATACAGGCCAATAGGGACTTTTGGAGATAGTGCCACCATCTGGCAACAGGAAATATGCCTTATATGACAAACATCATCCGATTGACATGAAACTTAGAGTGTGTGGTCTGAGGGGGGCCCTATAATTTGACCACGCCCACAGACTCAGGTCACGCCCCCTTTCATAACATTTGAACCGTTTAAGGTATAGATTTGTGTGAGGTGTCATTGAACTCAGCAGGGAGTTCCCTTTTCATTGGCAATGATTTTCGTTATCTGAGTGATGCGCAAATGCGCGGTCGCAAGGAGCGGCGTCTGCCAGTAACCCTGACGCGTGCAGGTTAGCAAGGGCCCGTCCAACGCTGCTTGCAGCTTTAATTCTGAATAAAACTGCCGGTGTAGTGAAAAATCACAGAGACAAACCAATAACGTTGAAAAGCATTTCATCCTGCTTTGTCTTTTTCAAAAGTTTAAATTCAGTAAGTAATTATTTACTGTGGAGGATGCAAACAGAACACCTTATCTAATTATTTTATCGAGCACTCCTGTAAACGGTCCATTTTACTAATTACTTACAGGGAGGACAACAACAAGAAAAAGGCTGCTGGTATTTTATAGTGCTCTTATTGTCAACAAACCTCATGAAAAACAGACCTAAACCAGCAATGCACTTATCCTACTAATCAGTATTGTCTAACTATTGAAAGCCTGATTTTGTTCTTCTGTGCTGTAAAGCTTTATTGTCCTTCGGAAACAATTAAAAACGCATCAGTGAAAATAATCCCACAATATTCTGTTGTTTGTTTGATAAAAAAATACAGTGGAAAGACGTAAGACTTAAAAAAATAGTTTTTTAAAGATTTACATCCTCTGTAGAAACCAACAGGCTTTGGACTGACAGGCACAGACAAGTTAGCCAAAAGAGACATACTAACACCTTGCTGGTTTGTTCTTTTCATGTGATTTGTTGACTATAGAGGCAGAGAACATTGCAAGTCCCGCCTCCAACGGAGGGGAAAACAACTCTCCACTCTCCATTGTCTTGTATTGCTTAACCCTCGTGACGTCTTCCCGTCAAAACTGAAAATCAACAATTTTGATACCGCTTTTTATCAATGTTTTTATCTTTTTCCTCAAGTTTTCATCCTTTTTTTCAACACTTGACGCTTTTTAATGTTTGTCACTTTTTTTGACGTGGGTCAACACTACGTAACACTAACTTATTAACTTAAGTTTTACAGTTATTTTTGGAATTTATGGTCAATAAATAAGGAAATGATACCTAATGTTTGAGTTAGGAAAGCAGAAATTAGGAATTATTTAGACTAAAATTAAAAGAATGGATGTTGATGGAAGACTGGAATATGTCAACTTTTACACTATTTCAAAAACACTTTTCAAATGCTATAAAATTGAATAAGACACCCCAAAATTACCAGTTTGGGTAATTACAATTGGGTAGTTAAAACGAACATTGATATAGGAAAACAAGGACAACATGAGGTTTAAGGTGCCTCCTCATCAATTTTGTCTGTTAGCAATTTGATACCAACTAATAGCTATACTGAACAGAAATAGGTACAGTAGTAGACACTAATGCCAACCTCTTCCCCACTGATCTGCCCTGGAATGACTCAAATTACTATCTAATGTTCTTCTAAGAACAGAAACCTGTATTATGTTGAAATGTGCTATAATTACATACAAATTGCACACATGGGGGCTTTCCACACCACATAGCAGCCAGTCATTTGTGATCTTAATTTTTGTTCCAGACAGCTGACCAGAGGATTCACTACTGTGCTGCTGGAGTGTTTATTCCACAGTAGTGGTGAGACTTTAGCTCATTGCGCTTTAAAGAGCTGCTGCTAACCCTGCTGAAAGAAAGCCTGAGCCCCAGGATGATCTAAATGTTTCAGAGGCTTTCCACCCTGACATGAATACAATTGTTTGATGGCAGACTGCGAGCAATGGAAATGGCATGGATGTCCTGGAAATGGTCAAATATTGAATTTTGGCAAAATCTTCAAATCTGATCCTTTGAGAAAAAAATAATTTTCTTCTTCTATTTTCTGACTTGTTTCATTAAACACCAGCAATCAACAACGTTTCATTACCAGTGTCTCTCTCTGGAGGGCATTCAGGCCTGCTCAGATCAACATCTGGTGTTGCACACAATTACTGACTCGTACATCCAACATCTGGATTGCAGTGGTCATAGCTGGCAGAGCTGCATTGATCGGATGAGACGCTATCTGTCCCTGAGGACCAAGCATGTGCTTATTAAGATAGAAACAACAAAATTAAGCAGTTGGAAGAAAGCTCTAAAAAATAATAATAATAATAATAATAATAATAATACACACGCAATGAAAGGCATGTATTCTTGTGTTGAAACTGCTGATGGAATCACTTAAAGTTTGGACTGCGGGTGAAGTTTTTTCATTTCATTTAATTTGAGTTCCCTCAAATATTACTTTTCCATCTGGATAACTAACTGAAATGGGCCAGTGTTTATGTGGGAAATCAAATTGCTGGCCTCCCCTGGCTACACTAACGCTGCTCAGAAAGGCCTAAAGGCTGGTAATAAACCTGGGCAACATAAATTGGAAATGTCTCTTGCAACCTGCCACAAGTGGAGCCACAGGCGCCAGAAAAACAAAGGATTAAAAAAAACTTTTAGGAAATAAGATGTTCCAATGTGAAATGTTCATGGGTAAACTGCCCTCCAGTGGCAGTGCCATCCGCAAAGAGCTTTAGTTCCCTTCTCTCCTCTTCCATGCAGCAGCCATGGACATTCATCACAGAAGGGGTTCGGAGGAGAATGATGGCGTTTTGTTGCAACGACGCGCAAAAACAGGAGGAGGCCCAGGAAGATGAACACCCTGAACATGCACGGTTCAAAACAGGTCACACAAGCAAAGCAAAGAACGTCCGACCTGCAGGGGGAACAATGAACAACGCGGAGCCGATAAATTCTACATTATCACAATGACTGATGAAGTTAATTAAAGTATAAAACGACTTAGCGTGGGGGGGTAATCCAAATTTATATATAAACAGCTTTACTTGCTCTAATGAGACTGTTGCAGACTCATCTGCGTATTTTCTCTGCACAATCCACCAAAGAAAGTCAGTAACAATCCCGTGGGGAGAGACGCCCACGCTTTAATGTGGTGTTTGCATCACGAGCAGTCGCCGGCGATGCACCTCATCTCCATCTTCAACACTTAACCAAATAAAGAGGCTTGTGTGGCTGTGCAAGCCAGCCTCCTCCACAGAAAAGGAGAAGGAGTCGGTGGTATCAGGCAGCTTTAATGTGGGTTTGCAGCAGGGGAACGCCAGCAATCAGCTTAAAGACAGACGCGCTGTCCAACCTCGAACAGGACATAATCAGGTTTCAAATCCTGCTGATGTGAGTGTGTTTTCTTGCATTTCTACACTTATGGGGATAAACTTTTTGTAGAGGAGATTTCCAGTTTAGCCACTCCTTATTTCTTTAAGTAGCTGTAGCGCTAAACTAGAAATAAGATGCAGTAAACATTAGGATCAAGTTAAGGATCAGATTATGATATTCAAATGTATTTTGAATTGAAACAAGTGAAAGTAGCTCTTTACTTTTAAATACTTGAATGAATATGTCTGACTAAATAAATTACATTTATGTCCAACTTGCGAGTTTAATAAAGACCAAACAAGTCTTAAACACTGTCATCCGCAGGGTACTATATGCACACTGTGTTAATATGAAAAAGGTTCATCCTCTGGACCATTTCAGCCACAGAAATGTCCATGGAAATCTAGCAGTTAGGTTCTTAAATAGTCTATATCCACTACCTTTCCGGATTGCTCCATTCTCGCCTGAAATTCTGCCGGATGTCCGTTCCCTTCCGCTTCCTTTGTGTTGGCATCAGGCCCTGAAATTAACCCCCGACCACCTGCCAAATGCGGGTGAATTTTGCAGTTGGCGGGTAACACTGTCAGTCTACCTGTCACATTGGCAGGTAGCCAATGAGAATGAGACGTGTAGCTATCGTTAAACAGGGTACGCAGTTGATTACGGGCCTGGACCAATAAGGGGCCAGCATCACTGGAAGACATTGATTGACAGCCGGGGTCCCCTATCGCATTTTCATTACTCACGATAATCCCAGCAGTCCCACGTGCAGCCACTGACCAATCAGGAGTGAGAACGAGTCAAATTAATTTCCGTGTTTCTGATATGAAGACGAGACGTGTGTGACTTGAACATCTCACATTTACCAACAAAACATACAGTGAAAGACCATGTACACATTTTAACATCAAGGTACGCTGTAACGTTTTTTTCACTATACAGCAGCTATGAAATACTTAATAAACTGTGTCATGTGTACAGTTTGACTGAATCAAGTTGCTAGGGGACAGTTCAGGTCATCAAAAGAGCTAAATAATCATATCAGATGTCATGGCATTCCCAAAGTGTTTGTTGGACAAAAATATTAACGGACATTAACAACTTTAGGTCATGCTGATTACCAGGCAACATAATTTACCATAATAATGTAAGGTCAACACATGAATATACACACACACATTATAAATTTATACATGTTAGCCCCTGTTTATAATGTGACTGCTCTTTAGTCAGTCCATCCATCTGCCAGAGTGCTTGGATCATAAAAAAACACATTCATACTGCACAGTTTGCCCCATCATCTCTGTGTCCTCAGCACTTATCCTCACACCAACCCCTATTCCCTAAGTCCCTGTTGGGTCACTGGAAGATTTGTTATAGACAGTGTGTTGTCAGGCGTTGTGGCCTGACCCATGCACTTTGTAATGCTTGTGATTCAGAAAATATAGCTTACTTTTGCACCGTATAGTCCCTACCAAATAGGATAAATAACATATTACCAAGGGGTGAATGAAGTGCAGTAGTCCACCAGAGCTCACCAATCCAAAAAGTATTCCCCAATGAGTCCAGTAAAAACCAATTTGGCCTCCATTTGATGAATTCTCAGAGGTCTCTGCAGAGGCCTGGACAGACAGCATTTATCTCCCAGTGGGGACCTCTATGAAAGCCCAATAAATTACCTCCTTCTGCATGAATTAGTAAGCACTGTAATCTATACAGAGGACATTAACATACTGAGCTCCCGGGTTCTTCTCCCCACCAAGCTAAATCTCTAGGCAGCATAAGTCAGTAACAGTCGCTTTATTTATTCATGAAGGAGCCGGTGATCTAATATGGATGACTGGAGGTGGTTTATCAACAGCAGTGGTGGGGTGTGTTTAACTAGACACTGCATTAAAGACTACATCCTGTTAAGGTAATGGAGTGGACATGTAACACACATCCAAAGCCAAATGTCCAACAAGTCCTCCAAACCATACGACAATATAGGTTGTTTATATCTACGCTCTGATGCGACCAACATTAAAAGGTTCATAAATTAGCGGTGGCAGGAAATACGACCCACGGGAATGATTTACTAGAGGACGCCTCTATTATAAAATGTAAATATGAGTTGTAATTGTTGCTTAAACAAACAATTGATGTGTTTTTGGGGAAGGACAGTCTCAAATTTTAGGTCATTTATTTGGCTACTTTGGATAATCAGTTTCTGTGGGCCTCTCTCTTCTTCCTGCTTCTGGCGAGAGCAGTCGTGTTTTTCCTCCTCACCCCTCTTATCTTAGCTTGGCTCCTATTTTAGTCTGTCTACCTTGTCGTGTGGAACTTTTCTCCTTTCTCTCGTCTCCTGCCTGCTGCTTTCCTGAAACATTCAATATGGAATTGGTTAACTGGTCTTGGTTTTTTACCCAAACATGCTTCACCGGGGGAGCCATACTGCCCCAGTGGGACATTCCCTGCAGGCTACGTTCGCGATTCCTGGGAGGATTGGCAAGTGGTCTGCCTGGATGTTTTAACTGTGAAAGACGTAGAAGATATTTGGATGATTGGAATTCTATTGGTGGGGCTCCTGATCATTGGACTTGGAGTCTCTCTGATCTACTGGAAAACTGGTAAGACAGCCGCCAGCAAATTTACCCACAAGCTGTCTGGGGAATTTAAGGAGTGCTTACATGGAGTGATTGAGAGGATGAAGGTTTTACATCTGAGGGCTGACCAGACCAGTGAACTGTCTCGTAACATCTCAGACTGGTCTGAGGAAGCGCAGAGGGGGATTGATATCATCAGTGCCCAGTCGGTGGAGTTGCTTCGTGTAACCACCGGACTGGCAGAAAAGATGGACGGACTGGCTAAATCACTTCCTGAACTGGACTCTCGTATGACGCTGAGGTCGGTAGCAATTGATTGATGGACATTGATTCGATCAAATTCCTTTGAGTCAACCTAAATTTGACTAAAATTGTCTTTTTTTCTTTTTCGAAAAAAGCGTGTGGTGCCGCTGTTCCATAGCTGCCGCCCGGAGGCTTGCTACAACCTAAGTCAAATTCTTGTATGTGTCCTCATACCTGGCGAATAAAGCTGATTCAGATCTATAGTAATATTTCAGACTACCAATTCCATTCAAAGACCAGGCAAAACCCATGTTATAGGGCTGAATTTAACGAGCTAAGTTAGCATTGCTGTTCAAGTTGTACAAGAACGTAAAAGCTCCAAAATGTAGCAAACCATAACATGAAGCAAATTGCAAACGCACTGCAACAATGAAGCTGAAAACAAATGTAATTTATTTGACGATAATATCAATTTACCCAGGGGAACGTCAAGTAGATTCTGCCAAGCGTCCCTGAAACATGTGACAAGGCTTCTTCATAGTCTTCATGTAGTTTAACAGCGGTTGGCATCCATAAGTGTTGCATTACCTACCGCCATCTACTGGAGAGCGCTGGGATTTACACTTGAGACAAGAACATCACGGAAAACAGTCTCAAAAGTACCCACACAAATAGGAGATTTACACATATTTACATTAAAAAATACTAAGTTAATTTCCAAATTATGAAATACGAGTTACAAATTTGATCCACGTACACAGAGATGCATTTGCATATACAAAATACTTTGCATTCATTTGTGCATTGTGTTTCAAAAGTTGCAAATACTTATGAGACTGTTTTAGCATATGCTACCTCTAACCTGAGAATGCCTCCAGTTCTCCCAGAAAGAAGTCTGTAAGTCTGTAACCCGGACCTGGACAGCAGCTAAAGGCATGGAGGGATGAGAAATACCTTGTAATGAACCAGATAGGAGGACTCAGTTTTATTGCTCTCACTGCTGTTTTGAGAGTTGTTAGAAAACATAAGTATGTCTCTGAGTCTCTTCAAAACTGCCTTGTTGCCTTGACAACAGATCACATTCCAATATTACGAGTTGTGTGGTGCATGAACTATGATGTGATACATTATGTATGAATGCTTTGTTGGAAGTCAAAGGGCCCTAAAGTCTGAATAAAGTTAGAAAAGTGGATTTTCAGTTTTAGTAGTAGGAACAGACAATAAGTAGCAGTAATAGTGAAATGGCAGTAAGAATAACATTAGTAGTATTGACAAAAGCAATAGTAGTATAAGTAGTAGATTAGCAATAGTAGTGGCCTAAGAGTAGAAATGATGCAGTTACAGAAGTTAAAAGGAAGCAGTCCGTATAATATCTCAATAAAAATCACAGCGTCCTCCGACACTTGACGAAGCTTAGCCAACCAGTCACATGACCGTTACGTTAAGTGGTAACCATTCTCGCCCCCCCCCCAACCTGTTCTGTATGCAGATTATCCCGCTCTGCAGCAGTCAATGTGTGGTAGACAAGAATAAATACGTGGAATACATACGAATTAGAGTGCATTACTTTGAATATGTAATATATTTTGAATATATAATATTTGAATGAATGGTTCAAGAGAACAGAGACTATTTGTGGTAGTGACTGTCGAATTAGTAGTGGTAGAAGTAGCAATAGCAGTATATGTAGCCATTGAAGTAATACCATTAGTGATACAAACTCTATTAAAAAAGGTATGTAACTATATTATTATTATTAGTAATAATGTAAAAATATCAAAAGTAGCTGTGCTGTTAGACACAAGAAAACTGGGTTCTCTTTTTGGAACTTTTGGTTAACTAATATAAAAATATAAACTATGATGAAAGTAGTCAATATCCATGACGATCCACTTCTGGGATTGCTCCATTGCTGCCAGAAATGTTGGGAGGATGTCTGTTACCTTCCAATTTCTTTGTGTTGGTGTTCTAACCTCCGGTGGATTTCTGAGGACAATGGTTACCTGATCCTCAGATCTCTGCAGGGTAAATCCAGACAGCTAGCTAGACTGTCTGTCCAATCTGAGTTTCTGTTACACGCCTTAAACAACTTTTGAACATACACATGTTCCACCAAAACAAGTTCCTTCCTGAGGCTATTTTGCAGCGGCTCCGTGCGGAGCTTAGCACCACCCATGATGATTGTGATTGGTTGAAAGAAATGCCAATAAAGCAGATCGCGTTTTTCTCCCATCCTGCAATGCTGTGTGGCCTGACCCTCCTCCGCAGCGATGGGAAGGAAGGTCTGGCAAAGCAAGATATTGATGAAAGTTTCATCATTTCATCATAAGTTTAGCAACTTAACATTATTTCTGACAAAAAAAAATGACTGTGCCAGATTCAGCTGTGACAGTTAAGGAAATGAGATCAGAGAAGAAAGACTGAAACAATTTTTTCTACAAGACGAGAGCTTAATAGAGTTGGAAGAGATATAAGAGGAGGGAGGTGAAGTATTTAATGAATATATGGCATTTCACTGTATTATGGAAGGATCAGGAGCAAATCCAGACCTGAGAGGAAGTGTGATTTTGCTGACACTTTGAGCGACAGGACAGAGCCTCTGGGTGAGTTTGTCTGGAACTTTCCAAACCAGCCACTGCCATACATATTCGAACACATACACATGGAGATGAGCGGAGTGTCCTGTAATGTAATGCCCACGGTCATTAACGACACCATCAGTGTAACAGATTCTCCGTCAACATTAGCGCCTGTCCTCGGGCACCATCATCTCGTTTCCATTCAGATGTAGTGCCTTTCTCACACTTTTGTGTTCCAGCAGTGAGGTACAGACGGCCGCATCTCGCATTTGGCATTACGGACACGTACCTGAAAACATCCGCCACATATGATTGATGAGCAGCATTTTGCAGCTGTTGCTATGTTACCTAATTCAGCCAACATCACGCAAGTGGGAGGTAAACGTTACCAATGTGACCAATGAGATCACTTGGCCTGATCTGGAGGAGAGCCTTGGATGAAAAAAAGAACCAGCAATACATATAAAACTGGAAATGTACTCGTAAAAAGTCCCAGGACATCGCTTCTTCGGAGGACGTGAGGACAATACTCTCGTAAAAACAAAACAGTAAAAATATAGAGATCAAGTTCTGGAAGCAAAACTGCATGAGTGAGCAAAAGCAGCATGAGGAAGACGACAAGGAGTTAGAGGAGGAAGAAGACTGGGTGACGTGCAGCTATTTAGCTGTTTACCCTCCACAGTTATGAGACAGAGCTGGAGTGAATCACTCCATTAGGATGTCAGCCAGTGTTCCTTTAAATATACAAACGCTGAAATGAATTACTTCAGAGGGATTCCTGCACAGACCTAAATGACAGGATTAATAATCTGTTTCTAATGCTTAACACACAAACAGAAGAGTCCCTCTGTGGGTTTTGCCATGACACTAGAGGGCAACAACACACATTTCACAAACATTTCTCAGCAACACAGCAGGAAGAAAGAGGACTGGACTTTGGTGTCACTGGAGCTTTTCTGCAAAGTAACATGACATTGCCAAACAATTAAAATCAGAAATCAGTTTATTGCCACAGTAGTGTAACTATATGGAATTTGCCTTGGTGATTGGTAGGGGCGGGGCTAGAAGGTGGGCACGGGGTGGCAACCGCCCTTCATTAAATATGATATTTGTCTCGCAGGATTCAGAAAAAAAAAAAAACTACTGGAAGACAGAAAGTAGTATAATGAGATGGTTGGCACATTCCAACAAAATCTTCTGATCAGGTTTTTTGGGATGGAGTTATTCTATTCCCTTCAAGACAATCACACATTACAGAAAAGCAAGCATGCAAACATAAAAGCATTTTGTATTTGGCATAAAGTTAGTGCAATCATATACATAGGAACTAGAGGTAACAGATCAATGAGGCTTTTACATCATCAATAAAAGAATAAATCTTGCCGGAAGAAAAAATCCCACACACCCTGGGTGTCTTCCTGCTTTTTGGCTGTAGCCTGCAGTAAGATGCTGGTGCGTGGAAGAAGATAGTTGTCTACAAATTTTTGCCGAATGACTTTGTGCTCTGAGGGCGTTTGGAAAGCGCTCACATGTTTGCAAACTAATGGTAGTGAAGCTAATGGGCATATTGATTACTTTTCAATTGGGGAGCCAGCAGCCTCCCAAATTAGATGTTTTCAGCAGCTCTATTTATCATCCGAGAGGCGTGCATTGTCAGGCTGGAGAAGTTTGAACAACACATCACTGCGGCTTGATTCCCTTTAATGCAGATTTATTGCAGATGCTGTGGAGGCCTGGTGATAAACCAAGGACAAATTTTTATAGACACATGTGGGAAATGATGGAAAATTAACACACATTTCTTATTTTATTTTTTCTTGGATGGCACTTAGCCCCGCACAGAGCCCCAGTGCTGCTGCAAAATAGCCTCGGGAAGAAACTTGTTTTGTTGGAACATGTGTACGTTCAAACAGATTGGACAGATAGTCTAGCTAGCAGTCTGGATTTACCCTGCAGAGATCTGAGGAGCAGTTAACCATAGTCCTCAGAAATCAAAATTCCAACACAAAGAGAGCGGAAGGTAATGGACATCCGGCTGAAAAGAAAGTCATTGTGGGGGATTTCTGGTGGCACCAGGCAATCCTGGAAGTGGAAAGTCATGGAAATAGACTAGGTTTTGTCTGAGGTTCCTGCCTGTTAAAAGGCGTCCTGGTTTAGCACTCTACCTTGAATGGGGATTCAATGATTTCATCATGCGGCTCATCTAGACTTCCCGGACGTCATCGGACCAAATTCTGATAATTAAACAAGTCACTTGCTGGAGTTGTGACACACACAAAAATGTATACTGCTCCGTCAAAACAGGCTCCGGTTCATCTGATCCGTTGCTGAACAGCAGCTGAATCGTTTGAGCCAGAGTAGGGTAATTCTAACCCCTACCATCATGCACTGGGGCAGTGGATTAATCAACAACATTCTCAGCGGATAAGACTAAATTGATGTTGTTTAGTAACACTAAGGTTTCTCAAGTTCCTCCTTTTGTGTTCACTTTGACTGGAAATGTCATTGAGGTGGTTCATTCTTATAAGTACCTTGGCATTTGGCTAGATGATGCCCTCTCTTTTAAGCCTCATATAGACAACCTTGTGAAGAAAGTTAAACTCAAATTGTCCTTTTTTTTCTAAATAAATTTTGTTTTTCTTTTAAAGCCAAAAAGCAGGTCACCGCAACATTTTTACCTGTCTTAGATTATGGTGACATTGTACATTGGACCGCCTCAGCACAATGTCTGCATAAGATTGACACTGTGTACAATGCATCTCTGAGATTTATTACAAATTGTAAAAATCTAACCCATCATTGTGAATTGTATTCCAGAGTCGGGTGGCCATCGTTGTTAAACAGGAGATCAGGGCATTGGCATATTTTTATCTATAAAGCCATGCTAGGTCTGTTGCCATCCTACATCAGTAGTTTAATCACCTGGAGAAGTGTTGGTTCCCATTCATTGCGATCAGATGATCACTTGCTGCTCTTCGTTCCATTTGCCCGTACAAATCTGGGAAAAAGGGCTTTTGTCTCCTCCGCTCCTTCTGCATGGAACTCTTTGCAAAAAGACTTGAAATTATCTGAACTTATTCCTTTAAATGCTTTTAAATCCAGATTGAGAGAACCTGAAATGACCTGCTTACATTGTAAATGTTTTTAATTATCTGTGTTGTATAACTTTTATAAATGTAATTGTGTTTTTGCCTGCCTCTTGGCCAGGACTCCCTTGAAAAAGAGGTTTTTAACCTCAACGGGACTTTCCTGGTTAAATAAACGTTAAAAAAAAAAAAAAAACACACGGACACACTCCACCCATAGTCGGTGTGTACATTAGCTGGCAGCAGTTTGTACATTGGCTGGTTGTGGCAAATACAAATTAACTGCACAGCCTAGTGATACATGTTGTGCAAATAAAGCCAGATGAATAATTGCTTTATGTTCAGTCTGAATGCACCTTCAGGTTGATAGGTCTGTGAATATGAAGCATGACAAAAACACTAAAATCCAAATATTTTTAAGTTTTGTCCATCAGAGCAGGCGCAGATAAAGATAGGCAGAAGAGTTATACCGAAATGTTTAAGCTTTGTGAAAACGGGGATGTAAATTGTGCAAAATGGGTTGATCCAACACAATTTGTGCATTTAGTCTTTAGGATAGAGCATACAGTGTACTGGTAGAAGAATGAAGTACCTGCTCACGCTCATTTTAAGAGATTTTTAAATAACACCCTGATTGAGTTCTTGCTCCAGATTATACACACTGACACTGCCTTGATCCATAGATGGTGCTGTCTCACTGATAGACTGCAGCAGGGATAACCTCTCAAGATTAATGTTTTAATTATATTTTGATTAATTTTTTACATGGAATTTGGTAATTAGAGTTTGATGAATCTTGAATAAAGCACGTGGGCCGTTTCCCTCAACATTCATGTTCCTGCTGATTAGTCTGAAAGTGAGGCATTGTTTCACAGCTCGTGCAGTCCATCATTCTGTAATTTCGGGAGCAGGTACAGTTTCATTTAACCATTTCGAACCCAAACTGAGCCTGAGACCAATCACATAACCACATACTGTAAGTCATAAGTAGATGCAACCAGTGGTGGAAGAAGTATTCAGATCATGCTACGGTTAGCCAACTCATCTTGGCTAGTGAAGTAGAAGGCCGTGCAGATTTTGAACAGCTCACACAAAATAACGCATACATTTTTCATAATATGGGCAATTTAATGATTTAGAAGTAAAAGTACTCAATGCAGAAAAATCCTCCCATTTTAGAAACTGGAAACGAACCAAACAACTATGTGTGTGTTTAACCCTTGTGTTGTCTTTCCCTCAATATGAAAAAAAACACTTTTGATGTCACTATCTCAATGTTTTTGTTGCCTTAAAAAAAAAAAAAAAAAGTATTACTTTTTAGTTGTTTTTTTCCATCATTTTTGATAGTTTTTTCGGCCATTGTCTTTGTCCCTCTTGTTGACGTTTTGTAATTTTTTAAATTTTGATGCTCACTTCCAGTGTTTTTTTTTGTAGTTTTTGTCACTTTTCCCAATATTTTTTACGTTTTTTCCACACTGTTTTATCACATTGTTGTCGCCTTGTTGACATTTTTTATCTCCCGTATTTCTGATATAAAAAAAACTTGTTAACGGGTTAAATTTTACCCCAGGACAATATGACGGTTAATCGTCTATCATCATTTTATTAATTGTCTATCATTTCAGCTGTACTTGTAGACCTACTGTATATGTATTGTTGGGCAGTTTAATTTATAATAAAACAGAGCATTTTATAAACTATGTTTTGTGTGCAAAAATCCTAATCTGTAAAGCAACTACAGCTGTCAGATGAATGTAGTGGAGTAGAAAGTACAATATTTCTCTCTGAAATGTAGCAGAGTAGAAGTAGAAAGTGGCATGACGAGGAAAGACTCAAGTAAAGTACAACCTCAACATTTGTACTTAACTACAGTACTTAGTAAATTTACTTAGTTATATTAATAATAATAATAATAATACATTATATTTAACAGCGCCTTTCATGACACTCAAGGTCGCTTTACAGTATATAAAAGACAGATAAGTATAAACAACAACAAAAAACAAAAACAAAAAAAACAAAAGACAGGATCTGTGTATTTACAAGTAGGCAAGCTGGAACAGGTGGGTTTTGAGTCTGGTTTTGAACAGGGGAGAGAGTCGATACTGCGGAGGTCAGGTGGGAGTGAGTTCCAGAGCTGGGGAGCAGAGCGGCTGAAGGCTCTGTTCCCCATGGTTACAAGTCGAGCTGGGGGTACAGTGAGGTGGAGGGAGGAGGAGGATCTGAGGGAGCGGGAGGGGGCAGCGATGTGAAGGAGGTCAGACAGATATGGAGGAGCAAGGTAATGGATGGCTTTGAAAGTATGCAGAAGGATTTTAAATTGTATTCTGAATTGAACAGGAAGCCAATGGAGCTGCTGAAGGACAGGGGTTATATGATGGAAAGAGGGGGTTCTGGTGATGACACGAGCTGCTGAGTTCTGAAGAAGTTGAAGTTTACGGAGGGATTTTGAGGGAGGCCAAAAGAAGGGAGTTACAGTAGTCAAGGCGGGAGGTGATGAGGCTGTGGATAAGAATGGAGGCAGTATGAGTGGTAAGGAGGGACGGAGGCGGTTAATGTTGCGTAGGTGGAAGTATGCAGACCGGCAGATATTATTTATATGTGACTGAAAGGAGAGGGGGGAGTCGAGAATTACGCCCAGACTCTTGACCTGAGGGGAAGGGGAGACCAAGGAGTTGTCAATGGGAAGAGTGAAGCTATTGATTTTGGATAGGTGGATTTGGTGGCTACGAGGAGGAGTTCGGTTTTATCACTGTTCAGTTTTAGGAAGTTTGAGGTGAACCAGTCTTTAATTTCAAGCAAGCAGCTAGTAAGAGACAAGGGGAGCGAGGAGGTGGGTTTACTGGATAAATAGAGCTGGGTGTCGTCTGCGTAGCAATGAAAATGAATGTTGAATTTATGGAAAATATTGCCAAGGGGAAGTAGGTAGGTGATGAAAAGGAGGGGGCCAAGAACTGAACCTTGAGGGACGCCAGTCGTAACAGGGGAAGGGTCGGATGTGAAAGATTTGAGTTGAATAAACTGAGTGCGGTCGGAGAGATATGAGCGGAACCAGTCAAGAGGGGTGTGAGAGATGAGAGAAGATAGTCTATTGAGGAGAATGGAGTGAGAAATGGTATCAAAGGCAGCACTAAGATCAAGGAGGATGAGGATAGAGATGAGTCCGAGTCAGCAGCTATGAGGAGATCATTGGTGATTTTTATTAGGCAGTTTCAGTACTATGGGAGGGGCGAAAACCAGATTGGAAAGGTTCAGAAGACTGTTAAGGGTAAGAAAGGCATGGAGTTGAACAGACACTATTTTTTCAAGTATTTTAGAAATAAAGGGAAGATTTGAGATGGGACGAAGATTATTATAGTTAGTGGGATCTGAGCCAGGTTTTTTCAGAATCGGGGAGACAGATGCCGTTTTGAAAGGTGAGGGGACAATACCAGAGGAGAGAGAAGAATGAATAATGGAAGTTATGAAGGGGAGGAGGGACGGAGACAGGTTTTGACCAGAGCTGTGGGGAGGGATCAAGAGAACAGGTTGACGACTTGGATTTATTGATGAAATCAGAAATTTCGGAGGTGGGCAGTAGAAAGCTGCAAAATGACTGGCTATTGGGGAGGGGCAAAGGGGAGGGGAAGACAAGGGGTCACATGTAATTGCTGGTGAATGGAGTTGATTTTATTAAAAAGATAATTAAAGAATTGCAAGTCTCATGTGAATATGTGAGAAGGCAGGGCATCAGGGGGATTAAAAGTATTATGGATTATTGAGAAGAGAGACTGGAGTTTCCTTCGTTGAAGCAGATGAGGTCAGAGTAGTAGCTTGATTTAGTTACGGCTATAGAGTTTGAGTAATGAAGAAGATGAGATTTATACATTTCTTTATGAATGGAGAGACCAGTTTTATAGAGGCGTTTGTTGGCGACCTTTAGCTTTCATGAGGCGGAGCTCAGGTGAAAACCAAGGCAGAGCGGGAAAAGGACACAGATCGGGTTTTGAGAGGGGCAAGGAAGTTGAGAATCTTGCAAAGTCCAGAATTATAATGGGTGACAAGGTGGTCTGGAGAAGAAAGATCAGGGATGGGCAAATTGTCAATGTGGGAGGATAGGATGTCTGTGTTTATGTTTTTAATATTACGAAAAGAGATCTGGCGGACTGGCTTGATTACAGAAAGAGACAGAGAGATATCGAAGGACAAAAGAAAATGGTCAGAAATGTGAACATCATCAGCAGAACAGTTTGAGGGGATTAAGCCGAGCAGCAAATCAAATCCAGTGAATGTCCTTTTATGTGGGTGGGAAATCCACATACTGATGGAATCCAGAACTATCTAGACAGGAGGTAAATTCTCTGGTGAGTGGGAGGTTTATATTATCCATATGAATATTGAAGTCACCTAGGAGAATGACATTAGGAGAGAGAGTAGAAAGGTGGGTAAGTAGTATGGAGAATTCGTTTAAGAAGTGGCTGTGTGGTTTGGGGGGGCGGTAGACTGTGGCAATAACTATGGGAGTGGGACCAGGCAATTTAAATACAAAGCATTCCATGGTGCGGAAAACTGGAGTGGAAACTGGCAACATCTTCCACTTCTCGATAGAGCAGCGAGACCTCCCCACGGCCAGAGCCACGAGGATGAGAGTGGTAAACAAACCCAGGTGGAGTGGAAGCGTTGAGCTGGGAGAAGTCACTGGGTTGTTGCCAGGTCTCCGTGAGACAGAGGAAGTCCAGTTTACGGTCAGTGAGGAGATCCTGGATAAGCTGACCCTTGTTTGTGAGAGAGCGGATATTCAGGAGACCAAAGTTGACAGTAGAGTTGTTGTAGCCAGGGGCGGGGCTTGCTGCCCTAGCCAGGTTAGCAAGCGAACCGCGGTCAGCGGCCCGGCAGGAGCGTCATGGAACGGCGAAGTGGACCAGAATGATGTTATTGGATTGGAGTCATCAAGGTGGAAATTCCGCGAGATCCGCGGTGGATGTATCTCCGGCGGGAAGGAGAGCAATCTCAGGGTGTAGCTGAAGAGCTAGCGGTGGAGGCACAGACAGAAGCTCGCGGAGCAGGAGGAGATCAGGCCGATATTGGGTCACACCGGCCCCAGGTCGATGTAGAATTGAAAGGACAGTCCAGAGGAGGATAAACCACATGTAAAACTTGCAAGCCCACATTATGAACGGCAGCGGGCAGCTAGCCAACAGCAGCAACCGCGTGGAGTTGAGAACACAGGTGGAGAATGAGGTGGAGAACGAGGTTAGTTTACCACATTCAGACACCAAACATCGGAATAGCAACAAAAGTTAGGACGTTCCAAGCAAAGGTGAAGGCTTATGCTCTCGCTTGAGTGCAAATACACGGCCCAGTGATCCGTAAAAATGTTGAAATAACTTAGAAATAGTTAACCGGAGAGCAGCGGCTGCAAAACGCGCCAGCGTCCACTCAGCAGTGTCAACCACTGGATGCAACATATGCATGCTGACACTGTAACTCCATTGATTGAGGTCCAAATTCAGAGTTCAGTAATTACAGAGCAGCCCTGGAGCTACGAGGGTTAGAGAATTTTGCTCAAGTGTACTTTAGGTATTAATTTCTTCAACCAAAACGTGCCACTGTAGCTCGGCCCTGCTCTCCAAAGTGGTGACCCTGATGCCTTTGTTAAAGAGCTTTTCACAGATGATTGTTGGAGCGTAAAGACTATAAAAGCCTTTTTAAACTGATCATTTGGATTTGTCTAAAACAACAGAACCTGTTCTCCCTGAAATACGCTCCCATGGGTCGTTTGTTCAAGCTCATTACAACTCAAAATTTAACTTATTAATTCTACTCTATTAAAAATTAACATCTATTGTGGTGGCATCTGTAATTATTACAGGAGCAAATCAGGAAGTTCGGTGTGAAAGCATAAGAGCGCAAAATTTCCACTTAAGGATGGAGGCTGGGGTGATCAATTCAAATAGGTCAAACAAATCCATGACTAGGATTTGTTTGACGGGGTTTGCGGCGTGTGTAACTGGGGGTAATGTAGCATAACAGATGATTTTAACCCAAACCATTATTGTTTTCTAAACTTCACTACGTTTTTTTTTTTTTTGTTTTTTTGCCTAAACCTAATCAAACTGCAAACTTTTCACAATATTAAAAAGGTGTTGACCATTCTGACGTTTAGATATGAGAACGTAAAAGGCTCCTGCAGGTCGTATTTCCTGCCACAGCTAGAGGCGCTAATTTATGAAATGCTACTGTAGGTCGCATTAAAGCAAAGGAATAAACAACTTGTTTTGTTGTATGGTTTGGAGGACTTGTTGGAACATCCGGAATCTGAAAGTATCATTACTTATTTTAGATTAACAAGCAAGGCACATTGATTTATTGCCACTGTTGAAGGAATGGTGGTAGAAACTAGGCTGTGGAATGGCATTGCAAGATATTCTGAGCAGTAGTGGTAGTGTGCACACCCCCACTGGTGAGGTGCAGGGCAAAAAAGTGCTGGATACAACTGAAAAAAATTAAATGCCCGCTCTCTGCTAATACTCCCATACGTTTACTGTGCTGCAACGTTTCAACCCTGCTGGGTCTTCCTCAGGCAAATGGCACTCAACGGTGGGTCAAGCAAATACATAGGGCAGAGACATGGTCAGCTGATCATGCATCAGCTGAGCTTACAGCTGATCTCATTTAAACTAATTACCAAGGACTACCACCTTTACCGTAGTCACCACAGAAAGCCACTAATGATACAATTGCACATAATATCCAAAAAATTTAAAATTCACCAAAAACCTAACTTATAAAATAACATTATGTACTAGACTATCCCACATTGACACGATTTGTCACATTACAGTGAACCCTCGCTATATCACAGTTCACCTTTCACGGTCTCGCTGCTTCACGGATTTGCATCGTGGATTGTGTTCTGCATTCTGCAAACATAATCAATGGTGGCATGTCTGTTTATAAGAATCTTTTTGCCCAGAAGAAAAAAGAGCGACAACAACTACCGATAACTATGTTCTTCTCTCAAAAAAACACACCTGCACCGCAGGCTTTAGAAGAAAAAAACGCTACAGAGTGGAGTCAGGATGCAGTGGCTCCGTCAGAAGAGCAGTGAAATACATGAGTCACTATTTTTCCTACTGTACTTTGTATTTTTTTCATAATCATTTTTCATTTTCTCCTGTTCCAATGACTCTGGTCCCGGTGGGGCGGTGGGGGGGGGGGCGGTTCTGATCTCCGCAATTTGAAGCCTTCAGTTCGTATTGATTAAAATTATTATTTTACAGTACAGTAGTTATTTGTTAAAACGTTTATACAGTACTTTTATTTGTTAAACAAATGCTTGGGCCTGTAAAAAGGTTTTGTTCTTTGGTTTCAATGTATTATGGAGTATTTCATCGTATAATAATTGTAAAAAAATAAAGGTTACTACTTCACGGATTTCGCCTATCACGGGTTCTTTTTGGAACGTAACCCCCGTGAAAAACGAGGGTTCACTGTATACCAATCCTTCACACAATATCACAAGAAAAGACATCACAGAAAAGGCTTTATATCAAATTCTTCATTCAAGCTGTTTGGAGTCATTGCATATATACATTCTCATAGTTGTAAAAGAAAAGCTACTTAGAATACTTAATCTAATGTGATCTTCATTCTGTAATTAGTTTTCTTTCTGATAATTATGAGATGGTTTGTTGCAGATGATTAAGACATGACTAATAAAAAATAAAGGTTTTGGTATTTGGGATAATTGTTGCATTCGCATTTTAATTTCTAGCGTTAATATATATTTAATAATCAAACGTGAAATATTTTGTTCATGTTAAACCTTGTAATTTTGGGGTGTTTCTTCCACATGGACATAATCACAAGTAAAGGCCCACAACCGACTGCGTGAGGAAATATCAACTCTTCAATTCTATGAAAACAGAACAAACAAGCCAGAGACGGGCAGAAACACCACGGTTGGAATGTAATGATATTCTCGTACACATTAAGTGATATTGAGTGAATGTTTTGTTGCTCGAAATTTATGCTTTGTTCCACCCTCATGTTGTCCTTAGGTCAAATTGACCCGTTTTCCTATATCAATGTTCTTTTTAACTACCCAAAACAACATGATTGATTCCACACAACGCTCTTTGGCAAGTACAAATCTCTACAACATGACAGTTGACCAAGATATGTGTTGGAAGTCTGAAGAGTCTGGAGAGCCAAAAAAAAATAAAAAAAATAAAAAAAAATAAATAAATAAAAAAAACATGCCGAGGGTTGAACAGTTTTGTTGGTTGAGCGGTGTGTCGTGAGAAACAACTGCGTTTGATTTCCAAGCGCCGGGGAAGAACATGAAACTGCTTTAGAGGATGAGAAGGGGGTTTGAAGCAGCAGCTTGACAAGCGGGGCTCTCCTCAGGGGAAACGCTGCCTTCAGATGCAACGTTGCACTGTGAGTCAGTGTGAGTCAGAAGCTGCACGGACCTGACTCGGTGACTTTGCCTGCCGGAAACACTGAAGGCTGCAGAGCAACCAAGACTGGCACAGACCCCAACTGCATTTTCTTTCCCTTGAAGATGAGTTTTGTTCTGAGGGCAGCGTAGCCAATCTGTTATCACCAACCCTGGGTTCAATTTACTTAGTTATATTCCACCACTGGATGCAACATATGCATGCTGACACTGTAACTCCATGGATTGAGGTCCAAATTCAGAGTTCAGAAATTACAGAGCAGCCCTGGAGCTACGAGGGTTAGAGAATTTTGCTCTAACAGACCCCAACTGCATTTTCTTTCCCTTGAAGATGAGTTTTGTTCTGAGGGCAGCGTAGCCAATCTGTTATCACCAACCCTGGGTTCACCACCCAGATCTGACTGTCTACACAGTTATTTGTGTGAGTCTTTTGCCTTTTGTTGTGTTTTTTTTTTTTTTTTTGCATGATTTGCATGGCCTGTTTTGGTTGCAGTGTATTTTAATTAATTTCTCCTTATCAGGCTACTAGAATTGAAGTAGCCTGATAAGACCACTGGGTCGGGGCAACGAAGGGTGGAGACCTGTGCAGCGTACAGCCAAGGCCACAAGGGAGCTGGCTTTGCACCGGCCAATAAGAGATGGTATTTTCAAGGGAAATTCTATCCATTTTATTGGACTTGTAATCTGTGTTTTAAACCCTCTGTTCTTTTACAGAGACACACACTATGTTTCCATCTACACGTTTTTATCCGAATTAAGTGATATTGAATGAAAAATGCCTTATGGAAACAGTAATATTTGATGGAACGACTCAAAGGAAATATGTTTGGACTTATCAGATTTTCTTTTGATCGATATTCGCCTTATGTGATAAACACCGATGGAAACATTATTTGCAGAATAAATAAGGAATTGTTTTAGGTCATTTTATGGTTGCAACCTGCCACAAAACAAAGAAGAAGAAGTTGTAGTTCATTTCCGCCCAGTGTTTCCTCTCTGTCTGCACACATGGCGGGTGTCAACAAAGACAGATGGAAGTGGACGGATGAGGAGACAAGAGAGACTTTTTGAATTTAATTTGAAATGGCCGACAAAGGTTAAGAAAAGCCGTGGGACGTCCTGCGTAGTCAATGGAAGACGCTCAAACAGAGAGACATGTCTCAAAAAAAAGAATCTTGCAGCGGTGCCAGAGGGACAATAAAAGGCCAGTTGCATCTGCATCGTCATAGCGATGTGTTCATCAATGCATTGTGTTGTTTTCTTATTATAGCTTGATATGTCACTATCAGCTGGCACATTAGCACTATTACAACTTTTCCCATATTGATCATGTGTTGGTAGACGGCGCGATCCATTTTGTCTAGAAACACTTTGTTTGCAAATCTAAGTTAAATGTTGTGCGATTCAGTGCAAAAATGAGAGAAAACACCTTAAAATGTCTAAAATCGATTCAATATACCAATGTGATCGCAAAACAGCATATGGCGTCATTACACACAGGTTTTTATTCACTTTAAATCTGTTGGATGGAAACACACTTTCACCAGCTTTATTCATATGAGTTTTTTTTAACCGAACTTCAGCTAATTTCGAATTATTACTACTGAGAAAAAGAGATGTGAGCCAAGGAGGACGCCAGCTAGGGGAGCGCAGCCACGGATGGCTCGGTGACTGGGATGGAGGGAATGCGCTTTCAGAGACGAGTCTCCCAATTGTGATTGTGACTTTGATGATACTATTTTCATGCAAAGACTTGTAAAACTATAGTGAACTATAGAATGAAAGTTTGGACACAAACTGCACAAGCTGCTAGATGTACGCCTGTACGTTACAGAAAATAGATCTCTGAGCCATACCATCAAGTAGAAACAGAAATAATCGACTCAATGGGAAATCCATGCTGCCGGCAAGAACAAAGCACACATTCTGACAAGGAAGGGAAGAAAGATTAGTTATTGATAGGAAATGTGAAATCCACAGAACAAACCTGTTGTCATGAACCATTCATACATATAGCTACGTACATAAGTTAATTGTATGTATTCCACACCTGTGAAGTGGATGGATTATGTTGGCAAAGTAGAAGTGCTCACTAACACAGATATACACAGATTTGTGAACAATATTTGAGAGAAATAAGCCTTTTATGTACATAGTGCCTAACTGTAACTGTCAGACCCTTTTGTCGGCTAAACTCACAATTGTTGTGCATAGGTTTTAGTATAAAATCAGGAGAATGTGTTGAACAAAGTTCCAGAGAGGGAGAACAGTTTGTAGTCCATCTGATTGCTGCAGAAGGATGAAGTTCAACATCCAAGCCAGCTTTCATTTTTCTGTTTAAGACTGACACGCTGAGGTCATCCAACTGAACAGCCAAACACACTCCACAGTGAAGAGAAATGTGTCGGCATATCACAGCCTCTCTCCAGGCTGAGCCGCAGGAATCCTTTCAAGGTGATGATGACCTAACAATCACATCTGAGCAAAGAATTCAGTAAAAGTCTTTTAAACGCTGTAGCACAGATAGATTTGGACTGTTGTTCAGCCTTTGATATTTTTCACTATTCAAACAAGGACAGCAGCATGTTGGTGAGGGTTTTTCTCTTTTACGACTTTACAAAGGAAATTATTTTATTAATTATAAACGCTTGGGTCTTATAAAACACTTTTGTTTTTGCCCCGATTTTTCATAAGCTGAACTCAAAGACTTTTTCTATGTACACAAAAGTCTTATTTGTCTGAAATATTGTTCACAAATCTGTCAAAATCTGTGTTAGTGAGCCACATCAAACCACATTGTCTTATTTTTGAGCATTTTCTTAACCTGAGCCTTTTTTAGATTTAAATCATCTGCATAAAGCAATGATCTTGGAGCTGATTGGCAGAGGAGGGAAATCAGAAAGTACTGAGAGTAGGACTAACGACATCAGGTCTCGTGATGTAACAAATTATTTCACAGCACTGCACACATACTGTACGCCCATTCAGGAACCAACTAACGAGGTAGTGATGCAATTCTTCACACAAGTTCATGGCTGAGCTGGCAAAAAACAAGCAGAAAGCTCGGAAAGCATTGTCGGAGAAACAGAGAAAGAGGAAACGGAAGACAGAGCGAGGGAGGGGTCAGACACAAGTAAACATAGGAGTTGACAAATATCTATTATGAAGCTGTAGGGGGGGGGCTCTATAGAGAAACCTGTAGGGGGGGCTCTGTAGAGAAACCTGTAGGGTGGCTTTACAGAGAAACCTGTAGGGGGAGCTCTGTAGAGAAACCTGTAGGGGAGGCTCTATAGAGAAACCTGTAGGGTGGCTTTACAGAGAAACCTGTAGGGGGAGCTCTGTAGAGAAACCTGTAGGGGGGGGCTCTATAGAGAAACATGTAGGGGGGGCTCTATAGAGAAACGTGTAGGGGGAGCTCTATAGACAAACCTGTAAGGGGGGGTGTTCTATAGAGAAACCTGTAGGGGGAGTGTTACGTTCTCTAATGCTGCTCTGGCCTCTTTTTGGAAGAGAGCTATTTTGCTTTTATTTCAGGAGGATCAGTCTGAGTGACTGATCCTCCTCCAGGTGTTTCCAATCTGGTCATCCAGGAGGCTGCATAACCTAAGTGCAAGACTCCACCCCTTCCTCTTGCCTCAACTTCCTGTCGTGTTTGCAGTAGTTGGTGTGCTACGCGCTGTTGGTGCATGTCATTTAGGAAATCATTATTTTATCTGAAGCTGGTAAGGGTTCTCTGCCATTTGTTTTAACCCCCTTTTTCTCCTGTTTTGTGGCCAGTTAGGGAGGTTAGCACTGTGTCTTTGTTTTTGACTTTATAGGTCAGTTGCCATTTTCTTTTCAGTTAGTATGGGCTTTTGTTTGTTGTTTTGGCCTTGGAGACCCTGACGATTTTACAGCTTCTGTTTTTGTTTAGGTTACTGATTATTACTTTGCTTTGTCCAAATATATATACACATCTTTATGTTTTGTAATAAAGTTGTGTTACCGTATTCTGTTTTGTTAGTTTCTTCTTTGTTAGTTTGAGTTCATTTTGTGTTACTTCCTAGTTACCCCTAGGCTTACAACTTAAAGGTCGTAACATAAGTGGGGGCTCGTCCGGGATATGGCTCTCTTTGATTTGAAGACAATCCTACTTTGGGCCAAATTGATGTTTGTAGGAAGGATGACTTATGTGTTATTGCTGAACATTACAAGATCTCTGTCTCTAGGTCCTTAGTAAAGAAGGAGTTGAAATCAATTGTTCTGGGTGGGCTGGTAGATAGAGGTGTGATTATCCTGGCAGAGGACAAAGAGATCTCTGAGGCAGAGGTCCCTGAAGACTCGTCTAGTCCACCAATCGAGGTTGGGCCACAGGTGCAACCTGTTTTAGCCTCTATCCCACGGTTTGAGCCACTCTCTTTTGACTCCTCTTCTATGTCCAATGTGGGGGCTCGCTTAAAGGTGCGGTTAGCCCGTTTGGAACTAGAAGCTAAAGAGAGAGCACGTAAAGAGGAGCTAGAATACAAGTTGAATTGTCGTAGACTTGAAATTGAAGCTGAAACTGCTATTAGGATCCATCAACTTGAATTGCAAGCTGGAAAACATGATACTAACCCTTCTGATGTGTCGCCCTCTGTCCATGCACTAGTTGGCACTCCCTCAGCTTTTGACATTGGCAAGAACGTTGCCCTGGTCCCTCCATTCCGGGAAACTGAAGTGGAGTCATACTTCAGTGCGTTTGAGCGGGTTGCTGCTGCCTTGCATTGGCCCAAGGAGGTTTGGCCTCTACTACTGCAATGCAAGTTGGTCGGTAAGGCACAAGAGGCCTGTGCTGCTCTCTCCATCGAGGACAGTCTTGCATATGACAAAGTTAAGAGTGCTATACTCAGGGCTTATGAGCTGTTACCAGAAGCATACAGACAGCGCTTTCGTAGCTTGAGGAAGTCCTCTACCCAATCGTTTGTAGAGTTTGCCAGAGAGAAGGGGATGTTGTTTGACAGATGGTGTCTAGCAAGCAAAGCTACGGATTGTGGGTTGCTACGTGAGTTAATGTTGTTGGAGGAATTTAAAAATTGTGTTCCAGAGCAAACCATGGTGTACCTGAACGAACAAAAGGTAACCACCTTACAGGAAGCTGCAGTCCTGGCAGAGGAATTTGCCCTAACGCACAGAAGCACCTTTGTGGGTAAGCGTGATACACCCACATTTGTAAATAGCACGAATAATGTAGACCCTCAGTCTCAGCGACCCAAAGGCCCCATCAGCCCAAAGCTAGACAGACAATGCTTCTACTGTCAGAAACCTGGTCATGTAATCGCTGATTGCTTTGCCCTAAAGCGTAAACAGCAGCCTCCACAAAGGAAGCAAACCAAAGGTGTTGGTTTAATCAAGAAAGTGAGTCCTTCTGGCTTTCCAGCAGTGACACTGGCTAGGCCTGCTGAAGAACCTGAGGAATGTTTCAAGCCTTTCATTTTTGATGGATTTGTATCATTGACAGGACTTGATGCAGATAAGCGACAGTTTAAGATACTGAGAGATACTGGTGGCTCGCAGTCTTTCATCCTCTCTGATCTTCTGCCTCTCAGCGACGAAACCTCTTGTAAAGCAAGTATAATAGTACGTGGCATAGAAATGGGATACGTACCTGCACCACTTCATCGTGTGCATGTCCAGTCAAAGTTGATTTCGGGCGTCTTTGATGTTGCTGCACGCCGCTCATTTCCTATATCGGGGGTTGAGTTCATAATGGGTAATGATATAGCTGGGAACAAAGTACTGCCTCTACCTGAAGTGGTAGATATCCCAGATACCAGTCAACATAGGGATGAAGTGCTGAAAAGTCATCCTGATGTGTTTTCTGTTAGTGTTCTCACTCGATCCCAGGCTCGTAAACAGGAAGAAGACGCCAACCTGGCCGACTCCCTGCTGGCCCCTGCTTTTGCGGAGGATATACTGCCCTCCATCTGTCCTCCAGAGTCTTCAGCTCCTCAACAGGACCTCCCAACTGTGCCGACAGTACTCCCTCAGTTATTGGCTGCATCACATCAAGCCTCTCTGACCCTCAACCTGGCCAAATGTGAGTTTGGGAAGGCCATCGTGACCTACCTTGGGAAGCAGGTTGGCGGAGGGCAGGTGTACCCTGTAACTGCAAAGGTGGAGGCCATTCTGTCTTACCCTGTGCCCACAACTAGACGTGAGCTTCGTCGGTTCCTAGAAATGGCCGGGTATTATCGGTGTTTCTGCCGAAACTTTTCTGTGGTGGTAGCCCCTCTCACTCGTGTAGCCCAAACCAGCCTTTTATTTGGACCAGTGAGTGCCATCATGCTTTTGACTGTGCTAAGTCTATTCTTTGTAGTGCTCCAGTACTGGCCGCCCCGGACTTCACTAAGCCGTTCAAGATTGAGGTGGATGCAAGTGCTACTGGAGCTGGAGCGGTGCTGCTGCAAGATGGGCCTAACGACATCAGCCATCCCGTCTCCTACTTCTCGGTTAAGTTTAAGCGCCATCAGCTTAACTACTCCACTATCGAGAAGGAAGCCTTGGCGTTGCTCCTTGCCTTGCAACATTTTGAAGTGTATGTGGGTTCCAGCAGCAATGCAGTTGTGGTATACACCGACCACAACCCCCTGGTTTTTCTCCACTGTATGTACAACCATAATCAGAGACTGATGCGCTGGGCATTACTAGTTCAAGAGTTTAATCTAGACATAAGACACAAGAAAGGTGTTGACAATGTTGTTGCTGATACTTTGTCTCGTGCGTGACTTTTCGTTGTTTTTCTCATGTAGTGTTTAGGTGCAGGAAGTAGTGTAGGTCAATGTCTGGGCTGTGTTTGTTCTTATGGGAGGGGGTGTTACGTTCTCTAATGCTTTTGCTTTTATTTCAGGTGTGCCATCCCTGAGTGACTGATCCTCCTCCAGGTGTTTCCAATCTGGTCATCCGGGAGGCTGCATAAAAGCTCCCAAGTGCAAGACTCCACCCCTTCCTCTTGCCTCAACTTCCTGTCGTGTTTGCAGTAGTTGGTGTACTACGCGCTGTTGGTGCATGTCATTTAGGCAATCATTATTTTATCTGAAGCTGGTAAGGGTTCTCTGCCATTTGTTTTAACCCCCTTTTTCTCCTGTTTTGTGGCCAGTTAGGGAGGTTAGCACTGTGTCTTTGTTTTTGACTTTATAGGTCAGTTGCCATTTTCTTTTCAGTTAGTATGGGCTTTTGTTTGTTTTGGCCTTGGAGACCCTGACGATTTTACAGCTTCTGTTTTTGTTTAGGTTACTCATTATTACTTTGCTTTGTCCAAATATATATATACACATCTTTATGTTGTGTAATAAAGTTGTTACCGTATTCTGTTTTGTTAGTTTCTTCTTTGTTAGTTTGAGTTCATTTTGTGTTACTTCCTAGTTACCCCTAGGCTTACAACTTAAAGGTCGTAACAGGGAGCTTTATATAGAAACTTGTAGGGGGGATCTATAGATAAACCTGTAGGTGGGGCAGCAAAGAATTGGCCGAAACTGCATAGCACCCCTTTAAAACAAATTTTCAGTGAAGAAAACATCTTCAAATCAGCGTTTACAGGCAACGGTCAAGAAGAAAAAAAGTTTCTTGCCCTGGACGTGATGCAAGCTGATGGATAAAAGCGGCCGCAGGAGCCTTAAAAACAGGAGGGCAGGTGAGATTCAACCTGATGACAAGACAAAATAAAACCTGTCAGTCTGAGTGAAGGTTTAAAGGGAGAGTGGAGCTACTGTGTCCATCTGACACCCTGTATGTGCTGGAAGCGAGGCCTGGTCTCATTGTATTGATGCATTCAATTCTGAAGAAAAAAAATGTTGTCCATACAGTTTTAAGAACACGAAATGATAGCAAAAAGAGTGGGTTTTTTTTTTTTTCATATAACTTACTAGAATATGAGACCAAGTAAAATGAAAATGCATACTTTTTCAAAATACAAATATTAACAATAGTTTTCTCAGGACATTTCTAAGTTTTTTTTTTTTTTTTTTTTTTTTTTTTTAAAAGAACATCCGACATTCAGCCTATAGCACAATAAGAAATTAACTGTGTGGTGGAACAAAGTTCACATTTTGTTGAAAATAAATTATGTAATTTGTTTCGTGGACAAATGTTTCAGGTTGCTACCACTTTTTGATTTAACCCTCATGTTGTCCTCGGGTCAAATTTGACATCAACATTGAAAAAGTGATGATAATGTTTCATGGTTGACGGGAAGACAACACAAGGGTTAAGAAAGTTTGAATGAAGAGTTAATTTAAAAAAAAAGCAATTTAGCTCTGTGGAAATGGGATTATATTTCTTGCTCTGTATCTCCAGCCTCCATATCTAATCTGAATAAAGAAACCTTCATTTTTTTAGGGTTGTTAATTTCATTAGTCCGCATCCCAAAGGCAAACATTGGATCTACATTTCATGTTGTAATTTGACTAAATCATCTGCTGGATTTACTTGATCCAGTGGATGGAGTACTCAGATGTTAGTGTTAGTACCAAGTCTGACTCGAGTCTCTATTCTTTGGACTCGTGACTAGACTTAGATTTGCAGGTGGATGACTTGTACTTGCATCCATGAAAAAGGACTCAGGCGTTGGATGAAGTTTGATATAAGATGATAAACTTTTCCTGTTTCGGGTTCCAAGAACGGCCAGGAAGCGTTCCATCCAGGGCTGATGTATTTTGGGGGGTAACACCCTTTACTTTACTGACAGTAATAAAAAGAAGCTGAAGCCACCATGTCTTGAGAAGCTTCTTGTTTATTGTAAACACTTTACATCGTCTTTGGGAACTCTTTCTTTCTCTTGCTTTTTCCTCACAGCCACACTTAACCCTTGTGTTGTCTTCCCGTCAAAATTGAAAATCAACACTTTTATTGGTGCTTTTTATCAATGTTTTTAACTTTTCTTACATTTTTGTCCCTTTTTTTTTCAATGTTACTTTTTTTACGTTTTTATTATGATTGGGGCACCAGGGGATCATAATCCCCCATTTAGCCCTGTTGCTGCTGTTTTACACAGGACTGACAAAGCTATACCTAGACTGTTGCAGGCAATATTGTGGCCTATTGTCTGACATCCATAGAAAGTTTTGGTCTCATTTTGAACCGGAGTATCTGTAGAATTATCCCCCCAATCAATTGGGCTGACACTCTGACAGTTGTGATTTACATTGGATCAGTGGGATGTCGCTTGGATGCCTGTTCTGCCAATTTCCCCAGCCCGCTTCACATGACCAGTGTTTCCATAATAACTATCCAAAATTCTGATACCATTGAACCTGGAATTGTTTTTTAATAAGTGTCAGACTGAGTCTATAAGACATGTGTATTGTATTCAGAAACAAGATAAATTAATAAAGAATGGGATGTGTTTTTTTTTAGCATGGTTATGGTTATCCTATCAAATATTTCCTATATTTCTAAGCAGACTTTCTATTCTGTACCCACACAGAACAGTCAATAAAATAGTTTATTCGAAAATTGGGGATCAACCATGAGACGTCCTTGAGCATACAGTCAAAATGTGTACAAAAATTATTAGGCTGATGGGTCCAGATGGGATCCCCTCCAGGCATTTTGGTTGTCGCAGATGTTGAAGTGTTTTTGAAGATGTTTGCTACTAAACCTCACTACATGGTATCTGGAACCTCTCTGTAATGGGATCTTTTACAACATTACAGGCTCAAAGCTGTGTGTCCTCTGGGGGCTTCTCTTTTCCCTTTACTTCCTTCAAAACAAGCCCTTTTACCTGATCCAAGCAGTGCTGAGAGCAGAGCATCTTTGCAATATAGAGAATTACATATGAAGCTTTTCATGAAGCAGCTCCCAATTCTTCAGACAGATTTATTTTTGGACGGCAGCACAGCAGCACCTCTGGGAGCCCCGACCAGAGCATCGGACATGCAGGTTAAACAAGAGGCGAAATCTGAGGACTTTATTTTTTGTATCACACAGAATATAAAGCTCTAACTGCCAGGCCCTGGTCACACACAAATACCCATTTTAAGTGAATTACAGAGGTAGCTAATGCTGCCCCTGGGTGAGCAAGGTGTGTGTACTGACAAAAATTGTCGTCATCTGGGAGAAAATATGAACCATAAACCCCTTAGCTGTCGCTGACACACCAATTTATGGTTCAAAGATAGTCATACCGTCTGGGTGGATTCTCCTAAACTGTGTTTATCTCTGCTCAGTGAAGCATCTTTAATCATCGATAATTTTTTTTATAGTGACAAGTTACTTTAACTGTGGCCAAATGACACCAGGGTGAGGATGATTAGTAGTAGTAGCACAATAGTGGCACTGTTACTGCTTGGTGTTTCTCGAAATTAAGACCCCATCTCCCATAAGCCCTGTCACTTTCTGTCCCTTCACCCTTAGAGGTTTAGTGTGTAACTTTATATTATATTAATTAACTTCCGTTACATTCAAGCCATTGCCAAATTATTTTTTCACCCTTCATTGTTTATATATTTATTATACTTTATATACAATATCTCATTTGCAACAACGACCTGTCACATTCACACAGTTCCACATTTCATATCTGGAAGCTGCCCCTCAGTACAACCACAGTCTGATCGGCTGCCACTGAGCAGCTCCACTGGTGCGGTTGAAGGTTAAGGGCCTTGCACCGGCGACCTCCCTCTAACCTCTAGGCCACTACTGCCTTTGATGAATGAGTTGCTACGAAGCTAATTAAGACAGCTCCACATAACTCTCTCTGTATTTCTCAGTATGTTCAGAAGAACATCCAGCGACTCGAGTGAAGATAATGACCTTTTCTTTTCTTTTAATCCTCCGTGTCCTCCTCGGCTATTAGCAACTGGGTGGGGGAGGGGGGCGGTGCGCGGAAGGCTTGTATCATGTGAACGCGCCAACAGTTTTGTTATTACTTAGAATTCCTCATGGAGGCAACAGAAACTAGACCCTATAGTGTGTGTGTGTGTGTGTGTGTGGACATGTTTCATGGCATTGTTTCTGTTGTTTGTTCCCATTAAAAGTAGGGTTGGGAATCACCAGACCCCTCCCAATACAATGTCATCACGATACTTATGTCATAATACGATATCATTGTGATTTTAAACATATTGCAATGTTCTGCAATATATTGTAATTTTTTACCTTTTGTTCCAACTTCTAATTTTTCCCCAATTTCAAATGATGTCCCCAAAAGAAAAAGACACATTTCTCAGTTTGTTAATCTCACTTCAATTTCATTGCTGCAAAATGGGATTGTCAAGCAGACAAACTGACCAACACATATATAATAAATATGTGTATTGATTTTTTTCTCCCACCTCTAATTAAAAGCATTTGGCTCGGCAGGTTGTTTAATTGTTTTGTATTTTACAATAAATACATAAAATACTGTAAATGGAAGGACGGTACCTAGAATTCAGAGTAACTTACTGGCCAATCATTGCCAGTAAGTTACTGTAAATTTTACGTTCAATTTGTTACAGTACGCATGAAAGATTAAAAACAATACCGCGAAATACGACCGTGTATGGCCTAAGTAGGTAAAAGTGACTGTATCTTCTTTGCCTTATGTATAATGTGTGAACATATAGACCCTTTTAGGAAAAGTCAGGTACCAGCAGGATTGTAATTATTTTTTAGTCAGCAAAGTTATTACACATATAAATTTCAAAACGGTCAAAATGACCGTCATGGCTGTTCTAGAAAGGAAACACACAGAGCGGAAGGGACCTGACATCCGGCGCATGAGCAACACACCGGATGTCAGGATCCAGACTACAAATCCACAGTCTGGAATTAGAACACTAAAAAAAACTCTACTCACGTCTTAAAGACATAGCCAGGCTCTTACTTTGAAAATCTGTGTTGAGCACTTCCTCTGCAGCTGTCCAGTGCGGCCCTGTGATGTAAGTGGACATGAGGCTGTGATTAATGGTGGTAGTAATGGTTTAGTCAGTGCAGCATATGAGTCCGGCTAACAGCTCGGCAATGTGCTGTAATAGAAGTCGACAGTTAAGTCACCTCTACAACCTCTGCCATTGTGTTCCTCTAAGACACACACACACACACACACAAACTCACTATGTATTCTGATAGTTTGCCAATTGTTGCAAGGTCTCCTTCCCTTCTTTCCCAGAAACTAAAAGAATTGAGTTTCACAAGCAGAGAGAAAAAAGTGAAGGGATGGCTTGACATTGAAACAGGACACCTAGAAAGCACTCATATTTTTTTTCTGGAAAGGTCCGACAATCTCCTAAATCTCTCAATATACTAGAATTGTTTAATGTTCATCTGGATATAGCAGATGTTTTTGTGTGCAATCTTCAAAATGCATGTTGCATTGATTGACACCAGAGTGAGTCTTTTCACAATCACATCTAGAATTTGATTGACCCATTTTACACAGGTATTGGGAAGTACTACTGCGATGGAAAAACAGTTGTATAAAGCCTTTTGTGACTCCAAAGGGAGCTGTGTGTCATGTCTGATATTGTCAGTGTCGGTTTGAGCTGAAGACACAATATTGGTATTGTGGAGTTAGAAAGAAGTTAGTCTCACACACCGTGTATCTATTCTGGGTTAGAGGAAAAAACGCTCTAGCTTGTTTATACTTCTTTAACCAATCATGACATCCCTCCCCTTTCGCGTCCTGGGTGCTAGGCCAGGACGTGAAAAGGGAGGGATGTCAGGCTTCATACAAGCAATGTACATCTGTTGAGCCAAGGCTAGAAAGAAGTAGGCATACCAAACCTCTGTAGCCTGCTCCTTATCTCTGCTATAGGGTAGACTCCAGGCTACTTTAACACCTAATCTTATCACATCTAATTTTAGGGTGAGTCTTTAAAAATGCTGGGTCCAAACATCTATGATCACGTCTCTTTCTTCACTCAGGGCAAAACCTAAAACATTAAGTCTTGCATGAACCTTAAACTTCATCAAATGATTTAGTTCACACATGCATGTTGTTTGTGTTACATTAATCTTAAACGTTTCATTTCCAGGATTTTTCAGGCACCGCCGCAAATTCCGCCAGATGTCCTTCATTTTTGGCCAGATGTCCGTTACCTTCCGCTTTCTTTGTGTTGGTATTCTAACCTGCGGCTGATTTCTGAGGACTATGGTTACCTGTTCCTCAGATCTCTGCAGGGGAAATCCAGACAGCTAGTTAGACTATCTGTCCAATCTCAGTTTTCTGTTTCACGACTAAAACAACTTTTTGACACATGTTTCACCAAAACAAGTTCCTTCGCAAGGGCCATTTTGAAGAGGCACCGTTGCTGTGTCCAGGGTTAAGCGCCGCCCAAGACGATTGTGATTGGTTTATAGAAATGTAAATAAAACCCACCTTTTTAGGAGAGCTTTTGATTGAACTCTTGCCCTTTTCCTTATTGTTTTTGTTTATTTTATTTTTTATTTTTAGCACTTACCTGTTTTATCATGTAGAACTTTGGGATTTATGTAAATATAAAGTGCATTACAAATTAAATTATTATTATTATTATTATTATTATTATAATTATTAGTAATATTATTATTATTAATTACTGGAGCATGTTTTCCTCCCAACCCAGAATGCTGTTTGGATTAACCAGACCCTCCTCCGCAGTGCTGTGGAGGAAGGTCTGGCTATGCAACTGGTGGTCACCAACCCAAAGTAAATTTTCCTCATTCTTTTTGAATTGATGTCTTTCTCTGTTTCCACTCTGACTTTAACCGGTATTGGTGTGTTTTCTCTAATCCTCCCTTCTTTTCTTCACACACTCTGTTCTCTAACTGGATTCACTGATTGCTTTCAAGTCGGAGTGCTTATTGCCTTTTTGTTTCTCCCCATCCCTTGCGTCTGAGTGGACTCAGTGCCTTCAAGTTAAAATGGATACCTCTCTTCTCTCTACATTCTGTAAACTCTATTTTCTAACTGGTGATTGCTTGCAGCTTGAATTGATTTTCTTCTGTTCTTTCGGCAGATATTCTTTTTCCCCCATTACCTACGTTATAGTTTGTTATTGTTTTTTTTATAAATGTATAGCCTATGCATTCAAGTGTTTTCTATTTGGCAGTATTTCATACAGTCCATTCATCTATGGCTATCCATGATGGCTCCAGCTTTTGGTTGTTTAAAGATTTGTGGTGCAGCTGCAGTATTTTGCCACTGCCCCCCAGCCACTATTGTCTGGTTATTTGCAAGGGCAATATTGTATAAAGGATCTGATTGGTTTATGCACTCGACTGAAATGACCTGTGAAATGAAAAGCGGTTGACCAAGCTACTGTTTAAATGTTTGAGCTGCAGAATAAAGTGAAGGGTAGCTCAAGTACAGTTCAGCTTACCCTGCAACCCTGAGCGTGTACTCTATGTGCAATCTGCTATAACTGTACGTACAGTTCAAAGTAGAAGTGTTTCCCTTTTTTTTGTCAGGATTTGTGCAGGCTCGGAGCCAAAAGGCAGAGGGTAGAGACAAGGAGGCTACTCAACTAGTTGTTCCGTTGTTCTCACATGACGTTAACCTAGACATGAGTATCATTATGAGTATTATTTATCCCCTTGTCTGCCAGATCGTACATGTTCATGTTTAACCCTCATGTTGTCCCCAGGTCAAATTGACCCGTTTTCCTATATCAATGTTCTTTTTAATTCCCCAAAATAACATGATTGATTCCACACAACGCTCTTTGGCAAGTACAAATCTCTACTTTCATTCATTTTGGGGTCTCTAGCATTCGAATTTGAAATAGTATTGAGTAAAAGTTGACATATTCCAGTCTGTGATTATCCATCAACATCCATTCCTTTAATTTTAGTCTAAATAATTCCTAATTTCTGCTTTTCAAACTCAAACATTAGGTATAATTTCCTATAAATGAGGTTTATTGACCATAAATTCAAAAAATAACTGTAAAACTAAAGTTAATAATTAAGTGTTACATAGTGTTAAAAACATAAGAAAGTGACAAACATTGAAAAAAGCGGACAAAAACGTAAGAAGAACAAAACATTGATAAAAAGCGGCAATAAAAGTGTTGATTTTCAGTGCACACACACACACACACACACACACACACACACACACTCTGACATCTCTCCATTAGTGCATGTATAGGTACTGAGCATGTGTGTGTAATTCAGGCCTGTGTGTAATGTGTAATAATAACAACTGAGTAAAAGCATTTTAATTTCCCTTGCGGGATTAATAAATTATTACTATTTATTATTTCTACTTCTGTGTAATTATGTGTATATACGCAGCAGTTTAAAAATATAAAAAAAATATTGTTGCTCACTTTCCAACATGTCCCCACTCTGGTTGATTACACTAAAATAATACTCACAAAGATACAAGAGCACACACACACACACACACACACACACACACACACACACACACACACACACACACACACACACAGACTTTTCACTCCACTGACCCATCTTTTGGATTGTCAAAATGAAAAAAAGAAAACAATAAAAAACAAGAAACTGGTTACTACAAACTAATTAAAACTGCTGAAATGAAACAGCGGATAAAGGCTGATGCATCCTTCCCAGGCTGGAGTTGAGGATGGATCGAGAACAATGATTGTGCGTGTGATTGGCAGCTCATGGTGCTCCATGGTTATTAGGGTTTCTGTGTTTAGACAGTTGTTGGTGAATGCTATATGTGGTTTCAGTCTCAGCTGCTGTGCCAAAAATGAGTCAAACAAAGAAGGTTTGTGTCCAGGGAGGGAGGGGTCGGCAACAGTCTTTCCTGTCTGATTCAGGATCCTGGAGATGTACAGGTCCTGGAGGGATGTCAGCTTTCAGCCAATCAGCTTCTCCAGCAGAAGACATTGCCATTTACCTTAAGCAATTGCCTTCGTTTTGTCTAGACATTTCCCAGCGGCCCGGCGTCAAGCTGCATGCCCTGCTTATTGACTTGTTGCTTTGAAGCAGTGGAACACAATCACTCAGTCAAGCTTCTCTGTGCTATACAAAAGTATAAAACCTGACTGATGGGTCGTGATGATAGCATCCTCATCTGCTCCTGTCATAAAGATTTATTTCTATTTTTTTTACCATCAGCTCATCTGTTTCAGCCAGTTAAAGTCAGAAAGTCTGGGGGAAGATGGGAGATTATGTCTGCAGGGTTTCAGTTATGATTGACAGCTCGTGGTTGCTGCTGTGTAGCGAGTGGGCGGCCAGCTGGACACACACTGGAGGATGAGGTTTAATGGATGAGCTGGTGTGTGTGTAAGAGTGATAGGCATGCATATACGCACGCACACACACACACAAACACACACACAGATGCTGAAACACATGCTTGCATATTGCAAATATTGTGTATAGTGTGTTAACTGTATACAAAGAAAATAATCTCAATAACAATGAAAGACAGCTATTGGCTCCATTTGTTATGTGTTTATGCATATTTATTGTAGTATTTAGTGAAGAACATTTTCAGTTTTCACTGTTAAAGGAGAATTCCGGTCGATTTTAACACGTAGCTCTGTTGTTTGGAAATTTGGAGTGCTGTCAGGAGAGAGAAAAACTAAAAATATCGGTGCTGCCTACACCGTGTTATCCTCCTGCTAGAGTTAGCACCCAACAGGCTCAAACAGGGCAAGTTTTAAATGTGTTTTTAGCCTCTTAACATGTTCAAAATGTCATTCCAATTGCCTGCCCATGTGTAATGATTCCTTCAGCGGGAACACAGTGAATCTGATAGATGTGACAGAAAGGCATAAAAGTTGTGTTCCTGTTTTCTGGTGAAGTCTACACTATTCGATACTATTACAATCCAAGATTCCAAAGTTTTTTTTCCGTTGTTGTGTCCTTAATAATGACTATTTAGAAACAGGCTGTAACCTGACACCACAGTGGAGCCAGGAGAGCAGAGCAGCCGGCTGCAGAAGGTCAAAAGTTCATTGTAATTCCTCAAATAAAGAACGGTATTCAATTTGTAGCCGGGTCTTTGATAGTAGCCGGGGGCGTGGTCAACATGGACAAATAAAGGCCAGCCTCAAATTAAGGCCGGGGAAAGAATTGTGTGGATAATCTCCTAAGTGCCTTTCATATAATGTGCAATCAAGTTTATCATAATATATATTTATACCAATTTAATTTAACAAATTCAACAATTAATTTATTCATACTTTTTTTGTTTTTCTGGGTTATGGTACTCCTACCAGTATTTTAGTCAATGCGGTTGTATCAGAGTTATAGAGAGATGTGTTACTCAGCCAAGTGTAACGTGTAGTAAAGTAAAGGTGCCAATAGATGGCAGTAGCTACATTGGATGTAACACAGGTTTCATTTAGTGACAAGAGAGAATGAAGGACTTTTGAACAACAAAACGGAAAGAATTTTAGGTGAAAAAGAGACATTTTGACATTGACCCCAGGAGAATCCGCGACTGGAAGAAACAGAAGGATGAGCTGACGAGATTAGCCGACAGGAGCAGAGCACAGCTAGCTAGCTGGAGGTGGGAGGAAAAGAGTTAGCCTGGAGATAGAAACGAAGCTAGCTAGCTACCGTCTGTAACGTTGATCAGATACTGGTGTAATTACTGTAGCTAAGATCTTATTGTAATCTACCAGCAATACTGAGTACTTGTATTTGAAATAAATACCCAGTATATTTACAGGGTTCAAACTGACATGATGGTGGTTTAATTATTTCTGACCCAAAATGCTTTGTCGCCAATTGTTGCAAATGTTTCTTGAAAAATGAATGCTGTCTAGGTCCGTGTACTTGGCGGCCAACGGATTTTCGTTTTGAAATGAAAAAAACAAAAACGAAAAACAGTGCAGTTTCTCAATTCCCATTAGTAAATAGGGAAACAAAAAACGGAGAACTCGTTTTTTGTTTTCATATTAAAAAACGGAAAACGAAAAACAATCTTGTTATCCGATAGTCTTTGATGCGTTTATAGATAGAAATTGGAAAATAAAATACGGTTGTATAAGTCTCATTTCTCAATTTTACAATGTTTGTTTTCGTAAATAGTAAAAGCAATCGTAAATAGTCTTAACGGTCTATGTAAGTGTTAAGCGGTTGTATGCTGCATACCCGGAAGTCATTTGGATATCACTGAGACGACCGTAAAAATGTTTTTAGACAAATATGCTAGTTTTATATTTGAAAACCAAAAGAATGTGATGTCTTGTGGGCATATAGCAGCTGCGTTGGGTTCCCAGTTTGGACCTATACAGGGCTTTTCTGAGAGGAGTGTGCGGAGGTGGTGTGCTGAGCAGGGACTTGTCAGGGACTTCTGTCCTGACGGCCAACCAGTGTTGCCAGATCTCGCGAAACAAATACGCAACCAGGCCTGTGAACACAAACCGAAAACTAGCGACTTTTTCTACGGAGCCCCCCTAAGATCCTGGAAGAGAAAAATAAATAAACTGTGTGCACGGTTTTACAATCTGGGGACGGATTATCAATTTACATCCATGTGGACAGATAGGTAAACTGTACACACGGTAGAGTTTATTTATTTTCTCCCCCTGAGCTTCAGGACAATGACCACAGGAGGGAGTTAAACCACCTTAGAAAACTGATGGGATATCAAATACACACTTTTTCACAGTGATTTTGAGTTGTTCCCCACGACGGGTTGAATCCATTATTTTACTCCTTTCTCCCAGTCGTTGTTATTTTTCTTCCTGTATTTTCGCCCACATTTATTCCTCCAAAAACTCTCCTACAGTAGTCACCATCAGTCGCTACTCGCACATTTTCCTAACCAGAAAAAAACAGATTGCCCTGCTCTTCCTCTGATTGGCTAGTACTCGTTGCCATTTGGTTCAGAGCCAATAAGAAGCAGGAAGTGGGCGGAAATAAACTCTGCTGTCTCCAGTATGTATGGGGAAAGGGGAGGGGCCGAGGGAACAAACTCCTACGTTTAAATAACATAGAAAATATCTGCTTGACAACTTATTATGGAGCTGGGAACAAGCCCAAATAAGCCACTACACTTTAGTAACAAGCCCAAAAAAACCGCAACCCGTGACTACCAATATGTGTGAGCAACTTTACATAAAAGCCCAAAGTGGCGCCCTGGTCCGTGTACTTGGCGGCCAACGGATTTTCGTTTTGAAATGAAAAAAACAAAAACGAAAAACAGCCAGTTTCCCAATTCCCATTAGTAAATAGGGAAACAAAAACGGAGAACAATTGTTTTGATATTAAACGGAAAACGAAAAACAATCTCGTTATCCGATTGTCTTTGATGCGTTTATGGATGGGAATCGGAAAATAAAATACGGGTCTACGTCTCATTTCTCAATTTTACAATGTTATTTTTGTGACCCGGAAGTCACTCCTGAGTTTGGCGGTCAGCAGAGGGAGCCACTTTGGGCTTGTTTTTATGTAAAGTTGCTCACACATATTGGTTTTTTTTGGGCTTGTTACTAAAGTGTAGTTGCTTATTTGGGCTTGTTCCCAGCTCCATAATAAGTTGTCACAGATATTTTCTATATGTTATTTAAACGTAGGAGTTTGTTGTTCCCCATACACACTGAAGACAGCAGAGTTTATTTCCGACTTCCTGCTTCTTATTGGCTCTGACCCAAATGGCAACGAGTACTAGCCAATCAGAGGCAGAGCAGGGCAATCTGTTTTTTCTGGTTTTAGCGACTGATGGTGACTGGACTGTTGTAGAGTTTTTGGAGGAAGAAATGTCGAAAATACAGGAAGAAAAATAACAAAGACGAATAAAATAATGGATTCAACCCCAACAACTCAAAATCACTGTGAAAAAGTGTGTATTCGATATCCCATCAGTTTTCTAATGTTAAAATGTGGTTTAACCTCCTGTGGTCATTGTCCTGAAGCTCAAATAGATAAACTCTACCGTGTACAGTTGACCAATCTGTCCACATGGATGGAAATGGACAAACAGATTGTGCACACAGTTTATTTATTTTCTCTTCCAGGATCTCGCTAGTTTTCGGCTTGTGTTCACAGGCCTGGTTGCGATTTGTTTCGCGAGATCTGGCAACACTGGTTGGCCATCAGGACAGAAGTCCCTGACAAGTCCTGCTCAGCACACCACCTCCGCACACTCCTCTCAGAAACCCCGTATAGGTCCAAACTGGGAACCCAACGCAGCTGCTATCTCCCACAAGACATCCCATTCTTTCGGTTTTCAAATATAAAACTAGCATATTTGTCTAAAAACATTTTTACGGTCGTCTCAGTGATATCCAAATGACTTGGTATGCAGCATACAACCGCTAACACTTATATAGACAGTTAAGACTACTTACGATTGCTTCCGGAAACAAACATTGTAAAATTGAGAAATGAGACTTATACACCCGTATTTTATTTTCCGATTTCCATCCATAAACGCATCAAAGACAATCGGATAACGAGATTGTTTTTCGCTCCGTTTTTAATATCAAAACAAAACGAAACGAGTTGTTCTCCGTTTTTGTTTCCTATTTACTAATGGGAATTACTGGCTGTTTTTCGTTTGTTTTTCATTTCAAAACGAAAAGCTGGGAACACGGAGACCGCCAAACTAGGAGTGACTTCCGGTCACAAAAATAACATTGTAAAATTGAGAAATGAGACGTACACCCGTATTTTATTTTCCGATTTCCATCCATAAACGCATCAAAGACAATCGGATAACGAGATTGTTTTTCGTTTTCCGTTTTTTAATATCAAAACAAAAAACGAAAAACGAGTTGTTCTCCGTTTTTTGTTTCCCTATTTACTAATGGGAATTGGGAAACTGTCTGTTTTTCGTTTTTGTTTTTTTCATTTCAAAACGAAAATCCGTTGGCCGCCAAGTACACGGACCTGTCTATCCACTGGAATGCTATGGCTTTTTATTTAAAACGGTTTATTTAAAGCATAAAGCAATAACACATTTTATTGTAAGAAGTGAAATCACAATCCTCATTTACACGATCATTATTTATTAAGAATCTGCAAAACATTTCCTACTGTAGGTTATGTTTTACTTTTGAAAGATATGTGCCTTGTGTACCCATTTGGTTACACTTTACATGAGGTTTTCTACATAACAGTGCCATGATACTGTCATTAACGTGTCATAAAGCAAACAAGTCATAAAGGGTTATGACTTAACACTTTTTTAGTAAGTGTCATTCAGTTTTGTCATGACAAGTTATGGTTATTGTTAGGGTTCGTGAGTGTCATGTGTTCATGACAGTGTCATGTCAATCTTATGTAAAAAAAACTTCAAGTAAAGTGTTAAACAATTTTTTTTATGTATACTATGCATGTGTAGAATAAAAAATGTGCAACTGAGAGCACTTTTCCATTTTTATGAGCACCTTTTCCTTTATACAATCTAAAAGATATAAAAACTTATTATAGTCTAGAAAATCTTTAAATTGAACTAAACATTTGAAAGGAGTTTCTAGCTACAATATGCAGCAGGTAGTGAATAGAAAAAATAAGTAGACACACAACAGTAAATAAAATAAAGGTGTTTTACCTCTAAGATGTCTGTTTTTGTCTCTATATATTTGAAATGTATAGTATTGCACTGCCTGCTGAAAAATGTGTCTGTTTGGAACAGGCCAATTGCTTGGCCGTATTGATCCTTGTAGAATTCATCAAAACCAAATTGTACCCCAAAATTACTTACAGCACGACACCAAACCACTTCATATGCAACTCCCCTGTATACCCTACTGCTGACCAATTTACCTGACAGAGAACGTTGCAGATTCAGGATGTAATCACAAAATGTCACAACGACAACGTGGAATAATCAGACATCATGGCAGTGCGCTACCCACCCGGCCGGTTATGAGAGCTAAACAGCACATATCTGCGTTCATCAACCACCAGAACCAGACTGTGTGTGTGTGTGTGTGTGTGTGTGTGTGTGTGTGTGTGCGCAGAGAGAGAGAGACAGAGAGAGAGAGACAGAGAGAGACAGTGTTGTCTCATGTTGTATGATTGTTAACGAATTTAACATTTCAGCAGAGGTGTTCATTTCCATACAGGTCGATTGGCTTAACAGTTAACGGTGAAGTAGGGGATTTGATTTGCGGGGGTATTTTAGCAGTAGACTTAAATAACCCAGAGTGAGTCTGATGAAGTGCTGTCTGCCTGATTCAGCTCTGAGATTTTCTTGCATTGCACAGCGCTGTGAAGGAATAATCTTCGAGATTACTTTATGTTCTGCCTCTGGTTAGAAGTGGTGAATGTACTGTAGGCTACAGCTCACAGCAACTTAATACTATATAATGTCTGGCTTTTGTTTGATATTTAAGTGATGGCAAATGGCTTTTTGTTGAGTTTCCTCTTAGCAAAAAAAAAAATAGACAGGGAAAAGCGTAGCGCCTTTTTTCGCCAAACTTATTCCACACAACAGTCATGATGTTCCTTTCAGCTATCCACCCGTGCTCCAGGAAAGTAAAGAAAAGTTAGTTTTTAATCAGCAATCATGTAGCTAACGTTGGAAGCACAAAAAGAGTCAAAGGCAGTAAAGTAGTACTACTTTGCACATTTTTGGGTGTCTGAGGGGTATGTCACATTTTAGCTGCTAAAGTGAGTGGGCAGTGGCTAGAGCAGCAAAAGCCAATGTGTGCTTCCGATATATTTAATATCTTTTGCATTTCTAATCAGAACGTCAGACTCGGCATTGCACTTACTCCTGCCCGTAGCAAGACACCTGTCAAGTTGGAAATCCATCAGACTAATGGTTCTAGTACATTATGTACATAACACCCACATACACAGACAGAAAGATGCTCCTGCAATTTATAGATAGATAAACTGTATACTGTATGTGTGTATACTGTATGTGTGTGTGTCTTTGAGATAATCAAACTTTTGTGTGTTGGTTTAAGGTGTACATAATGTGTATGCATGTCTGTGTTTGGAGCATTTGTCACCCCAATACACACACCCTGAACTATGGCTGTTATTAAACAGGCACAACAGCCAATAAGTGTGAGAAACACAGTTCAGGGAGGCTGGATGGCTTGTTTTGAACGCACTGCTACCTCACTTAATGTCAAAGCTGTAGTAAGTGATTTGCATATCCAGATGTTTCATATTACAGCCTTCTCTCAGCCGGAATAAGATGCTCATGATGAACGATCATTCCCTCAGAGAAATAATTCATGTCAGCCAAGTGCAGCTTAGGAGACAGCTTGGGAAATTAATCACTTTAAAGTCTTAAGAATATACAACTTTATTAAACTGAAAAAAAGTATTAGTGTTTGCTTGAGCTGCAGAACAGACATCAAGACATAAGAAATAGTTCACATCGAAATATGAACATGACAAAACATCAATAGCTGTATAGCTCATGGGACGTGAGAAGATAAATAACTATTTGGTATTTCGGATTAAAATATTTTTACAATACACAACAAAGCCAGATTCTAAAAGCATTGTCAATTGTTAGCTAGAAGAAAGGAAACAGTGGAAAAAGACTGCTGAGAAAGACACTCTCAGACTCACTTAATGGTCTATTAAAGTATGAAACAGCACGGGCCCAGCCAACATTGGGGAAAGTTTAAAAAAGTACTTTTGAAATACTCAATTTTCAAGGAGTCAAGTATGAAGAACCATTTCCCTAAACTTTGCAATGGAATGTGTCCGGGATTGTCTAAATTGGATTGGATATTGTTTTAACAGTACAATTACTACTAACAGTACTACTTATACTTTTCTTAACAATTATCCCTATTTCACCTGCTATCATTTTATTTTGTATGTTTTAGCATCATGTTGCTTATTCTTACCAGGTAGCTGACCAGTCTAACCAAAGTCCATCAATATCCACCAGGTCCAGATTTGTTGCGGAACAGCTGCGGCCATGACTGACAACTGAAGTCTTGAGGTCCCACGAGATCTTGCAAATTTATATAGAATAGAACCACAAAAGCTGTGATGGGAGCTGGGACGCAGCCGTTCCGCAGTCCGTGGAAATACACTCATTGACTATAATGGAAACCTAATGACTCCGACGCCGTTCCAGAGCGAATCTGCAGCCGTTACACATCCTGTGGAAATTGGGGGTAAAATGAGCTCTGGTTTTTACAAAAGTGTGGAAGCATACTGGATTACCTGTAGTTTCCACACAGATGGGTTTACAAGTCAATATGCAGCTTTGTATGACAGCTAAACAGATTTGGTTAAAAGTAGAGATACTGAGTATTATCTGCCTAACACTTGAGATGCTAATAAAACTGTTCATGGGAGCATGTAAATGGGAAACAAGAGGAGACCAACAACTGAGCCTTGATGAACACCATCAGAAAGAGAAACACAACAATTCCACACAGAGACAAAAAACGTCTGAAAGATAACCCTCCTCTGCCCTTTTATATTTGATTCAGGTGATTCAGGTTGGATTACATTATTCATTAATCTTTTTTTCATGATAATCATTTACACAGGAATGCGATTCATATTTGAAAACTTACACCCATAGGCGGGCCTCTCCATCCCTATTACCACCATTGTTTTTACAGTCAGTATAGCTTTATTGCAAACCAGCTCTGTGTTTGTTAGCCGTTGAGCTAGCAGGCTTCTGAAAACCCTTCCCAGCATTCATTTCACACTCTGCATTCCATTAGATGGCATAAATACTCATTAAATGCACTCAGCTGTAACCACAGTCTCCATGCTTTTTTAGATTAATTCTTTTTCTTTCCTTTGCATAAGCATGTTTGCCCTTGACTCAGTCAGTTTGCACAGACCATGAATGAGAATAGCCGCCTATTGGTATGTATGAGAGCGAAAGGTGAGATACTGAGCCAGCAGCAAGCGACACAGAGGCCATTATAATCAAACACCATGGGGCTAAACTGTCAAATGCTATTGTCACTCTGATACTCCATCGCATACACTCACTCGCTCTCTCTGACTCTTTTACTCTCTCACACACACAGTTCATTCCCTTTTCTTTTATGTCTCTCAGCTTGAACAATTTCCTGAGTCAACTGCGCAAACACACACTTACATAGTACACGTACAGGTACACGTGCATGCACACAACTGCTTAGTGCTCACAATTCCATCAATGAGGGTAGACTTAGCATTACACACACCTCTCAGTTTAAAACCCTAGAATTCAACCAAAATTTGCTTAAAAAGCATGTCTACAGCCACTTTCACAAAAAACAGTAACCTTCAAAAGATAGGACTTATTGCAATGCAACACACACCAGTAGCAGCACATAACACATCAGGAGACACCCGTCGAACATCAGATGTGTCTTACAAACAGAGGAAGTATGAAAGGTGCAGCCAATTCAGTAGTGCATGACGTGTCCACCCATCCAATGTTATTATCACTCAACATGGAAACTGTGGTAATGGTTGCTAACTGCAATTACCAGCTCTGTTCTTGCCTTGACTTGAGAAACACAGTAGGAAACATACTACTTGCTGACACAGGGTTGCCATTGCCATGCTTCTTCATTAAACCAGTGTGTAATATTAGTTATTATAACACCACTGGGTCCAATGATAATTATAATGTGTCAGCTTCTCCCAGCATACAGAGGCTCTCAGTGTGAAGGCGGTTGATGATGGTGTATACTTCACTATAAACTGTGCTGTCTGCACTGATAAAAGCCAACGCCACTCACCGGGCTTGTTCCATCGAGCTGATTGAGTTCTAGGAAACCTTGAGGTTATGGCCAAGGGAGCACTGTCATTAGATTCCCATTCATCATGCTTGTGGGGCCACTTTGATCGGATACAGTTTTGTATTATACCACAGTGTGGCAAGGGGGAGTTGGAAGTAAGTTTCAGTCAAGAAATAAAAGCTTATTTTTAATTACTTTAAGATAAGAATAATAAGACGTCACAGATATATGGAACAAGGGGTATAGTCGTGCCAAATGCTTGCTTGTGGGGGAATTGTTGGGTTTGACTTTATCGTCAAGTGTCCTGTGGTTTCAATTTGACACTATAAATAAAATTTTACTGAATTAAATATAATTCATTGTGCTTCAGATTTTGAAGTACAATATAATATCCATTGAAAAAATAAATCCCGTTGTGATAAAACAAGACTGAACAAGCCATGGTTTTTCAGATATAAACTAAACAGTGTTGTCTGAAACCACACAAACACAGTCACCCATTGATTGACAGACCAAAATACAAACATGAAATGAAACTAAACAGGAAAAGTGTTAGTACAATACTCAAAGTTCACAGATGGATAGATAGATCAGTGTTAGCAGGGTGGCAGGCTGCCACAGAGTCACAGATGGCGGTGGAGGTCGTCCCTGTGAACCGCCTGCTGTTCACGCTCATGGACTCAGGTAGATGGTTCAGCAGGACCGCGCACACACACACACACACACACACACACGATACACAATATGGGGAAATTAATACTGGTAGAACAAGCACAGCCCAGATACAGCCCTACTGTTTGTACGCAATGTAGAGATAAAAAGTGTGAGGAGATGTAGGGTAATGTCAATTTTCAGTAACTGAACATGAAAAACAAACTACTGTACAATATATTTCCTTCCTAGTCTTTTTTAGTATGATGCAGTGCATGGTAGTGATGGCCAAATGAAGCTTCATGAAGCAGTGTCTTTATTTTCTGAGCCCACTAGATGGCACTCTTGGTTTTTAGAGAAAGGCCTAAGGCATTGCAATTTAGTACATTCTCAACCAATTGTTGAACAGACAGTGCCATCTAGTAGGCTCAGAAAATAAAGACACTGCTTCACTAAGCTTTATTCGGCCATCACTAGCACATGGGTTAGGCCTTTAGCATTCTCTCAAGGAATGGCTGTTTCTCTATCCTGTGGGGTAGAGCAGAGAAAGAGAGGTGAGTCTTTATTAATTAATGCAGCGAGGGGGGGATTCCTATTGTCCAGAGTTGTGAGGGCTATCAGGTTGCTTTGCCTTTCTCTTGAAACCAGGAGCGCCATCTAGTGGGCTAAGAAAATAAACACACTGCTTCACGAAGCTTTATTTGGCCAGCACTACCCATTGCATACCTTTTGAAACTGTTCTGAGGAAACGTCATTACACCCGGAAACCGATGCTCATCGTTTTGAGATTGAGCGTACCCATGGACCGGCTAATACACTCCCCGTACCACCTCCCCCAATCTAAGTTTGGGATCAGCTGGTTCCCTTGGTTTGCCAAAATAGACAAAACAAACACATTTGGATGGCAGTAAAAACTCCAAAAAATATGAAGCACGTCCGTTACATTCTGCTGAGGTGATACTCAGGTCCTACTCAGAGCCTCTCCCAGTCCCTGTTAATCAACATGGCTGCCCGAGGGTGTATTACATCACCTTGAAACGCTCTGTATCCTAACTTGCCTGCAGACATAACATGTTCCCTTTTTAAGTGCTGTCTGAAGGGAACATTTTCACGTTTTAGCATAATTAAAGCCCATCAAAATGATGGCTTCATGCTGGTGAAGATCCACTTTAGAGCACATTGCCTGTGAGTCAGTGTGTGTGTGTGTGTTGTATGTGAATATTTTAGCAGCACTGACAACGCTTAAACTACGAAAGCAGCAGATATGAGACTGTCTAGACTTTGAGTCTTGTTTCCAGATCCGTGAACATGGAGGGGGAATAAAGGAACTACATGTGCTGAATGGATAAATGAATGCAGAAGTGCTGTGGCTCGGGTCAAATATCCCATTTTTTATTTATTTACTGTAGCAAATGTCATACTCAATCCAATAATAAGTTGTAACACGAATCTGATTGAGATTACAAAAATCGATACAGTTTTTGTTCTTTTGTTTCTTTTCAATGTCTTTATTATCCCTACCTGCAGGTACAATCATTATATGACAAACACTGGAACATTTCACTTTTTGTTTATTGTGCACTGTCCCTGTCAAATAAAAGAATTAGAGCTGAATAAAGTGAAGCCCAGGGGCTTTAGGCAGATTGCTCCTCTTTCCATAGCCACAGAGGCTAAAACAGCTTGGCCGTAGGTCTTTGTCCCCATTTTAAGGTAGATAAAAGAGTCAGGCTCCTGTAGAGATATATTTAGTTTCAAGTTATATATGACAAAGCATTTACAAAAAAGAAAAATCTTTAAATAACGTGTAAATAACAGTTGGCGTGAACAGGGCTTGAGTCTTTCACATTTTCACTCCCGACTCAGTGGTCAGGACCCCCTTAGTGGTCACGTTTTTAACGTGCATAGTATATGTACAGTATGGGGGGGTTAGGTTTAGAAAAAGCTTTCACATGGGACACAAACAGCGCTCTTCTTGGTTTAGGGCTCTGCTAACTAGAGGTGTAACAATCCCAAATTTTGCTTTACAATTACCTGTCTCAGAAATAATTGCGATTGACAGTATAATTGTCCCTTTCAGTTCAATTTAAAAATATCCATTTATGTATTTATTTTCCAGACAAAGTAAACTTTTGAATGAATCCCAGATACATATTTTGGTAATAACAATGTTATGTGAAACCACGCCTCTTTTTATCATAAAACATTATATTTTGTTCTTAAATTAACATGAAACGTACCATCAGTCATACCCATAGAACCGTAGCTAATTTTAGCAATTAATTGCGGTTAACCAAAGAAACAGCAATACTTAAAAATATTGTGCTTAGACATTTAGGGAATAATTGGTATGGGCCTACAACTAACTTGAATGGGAATTAAATGATTTAACCGTGCGGTTCTTCTAGATGTTCCAAATGTTATCGGGCCAAATACCGATATGGAAACAAGCCAAAAACTGTATCCACTTATTTATAAAGGTTATTTCACCATGTTAGTTAGTTCTGACTCAAATCTCTAACTATGCTGGAAAGCAAAGGAAAGGTCTTAAAATGTTTGTTATACACAGCAGTTATATATAGCAGATGTGTTTCATTGTATTTCATGTATTCATTTACCTCATGATTTGAATCTCCAGCTCCTGCACTCTGTTTACTGGATGTTTTTTACTGTCTCCAGGCAGCAGGACTGAGTGCACTGATGGGTGGCTGATAGAGGGTCACATCATTGAATGATAGATAGATGGATGGATGGATGGATGGATGGATGGATGGATTGGTGGAATGGGTAAAAAATGGGATGAAGAGTAAGTTCACCTCATGCTGAGTGACTTGTCACCTGGGAGAAGCACACCTGAACTCAGATGTGTGTGGAATATGATTTCTGAGTGGCACTGCATAGATTAGTTTCAGGTTAGGGACTGTAAGGGGCTACTGGAGGAGTTTTGGGGTCTTCCATCAAAAAAGACATGACCCTCCTTTCACCAGTAATACATTTTTCTATGACCCTCTCTTCAACAAAGAATGAAAAGACATGACCCTCCCGTGTTTTCCTCCAGTGGCCATGAATACCGAACGGTCCCTTAGTCTTGCTTTGCCAAATCTTCCTCCCCAGTGTCTGGTTAGTCCACACAGTATTCCTGGATGGGAGAAAAAAATGCTCTGGTTTAATGGCCTTTCTTTAAACCAATCACAATCGTCTTGGGCGGTGCTAAGCACCGGATGGAGCGACAGTGTCACTGCAAAATAGCCTTGGGAAGGTACTTGTTTTGGTGGAACATGTGTACGTTCAAAGGTTGTTTTAGTCATGCAACAGAAAACTCTGATTGGACAGATAGTCTAGCTAGCTGTCTGGATTTACCCTGCAGAGATCTGGGGCGCAGGTAACCATAGTCTTCAGAAATCCACCGGAGGTTAGAATTACAACACTTAGAAAGCAGAAAGTATTGGACATCCGGCAGAATTTCCGGCGGCCCCAGAGCAGTCTTGAAGTGGAATGTCGTGGATGTAGACTAGTATCAGGTTGGAGGTTTAGAGGGAAAAGGGCTTCAAGTCGAGGTGAAATGTAAAATTGTCATTAATATTTAACTCAAAGTCTACTCAAAGGAAAGTAACATTACAATGTTTTTAGTTAAAAAGGTTTTTAAAAAAAACAAAGCTGTCCAATCAAAGAAGCAAAAATGCATTAGGTCACTCTCAATCCTATTCTGACAGCCAAATATATTATTGCAGTGTTTCTGTCACTTCAATGAAATTGTTCTCTCTGGTACAAGCAAAAAAGTTTCACAGAGTTACTTTACATGAAAATTAAAAGAAAAGGTTGGGTGGGGTAGGCTGGGGGTTTTACGGAGGACTATAAGAAAACGATTTGGATAAATCAGATGAAACATTACTGTATCTGAAGATTTCAGGGGTCACAGTAATTGGCGGTTGGTTTTTATCCCTCCTTCTTCAGCTTGCCGGGGGTTTCTGGACTCACGCTGAGAGCGCCTGAAATAAAAAAAAAAAGAGTGCTGTGTGTTTTGGGCTCGACAAAGAGGGATATTTTACACTTGGGTAAGTTGATTAATGAGACCTTTCATCAAGAAATGCCTTCAGACAGCAAAGCAACTCTCCACTTGGACTTTTCAAAACGGTCTTCTGAAGTGTCTTTGCTGCTACTGGATGGATGCTTTTTTTAAGTTTTAAGAACAGAATCTGAGAATTCAGTTTATATTAATCTGTGCAGAGTTGCCACTGCCTGCAGGGTCCAAGTGGCTTCCATAATGACACACATTTACATTTTTAGAAATGTTCTTTTTTTAATAGTACACATATTTCATTCACTGTAGAGTATTATCACTCTTTATTAAGCACCAGTGGCCCTGGGCATGGCAATGTGGGTTAGTTAGTCTTTTCAACACTTTAATCTAAAGTAAGTTAGTACCACACAGTCTCATGAACCATTTGTACATATAACTTGTATCATTTGTATGTATTCCACATATTTATTAGTGTGTGCCCCACAGTGACTGCCACTTTATAAGAGCGCGGAGATCTGTGTATAGAGGAGGTTGGGGTGGATGGACGGCTCCTTAAACACAGGGCTTTAAAGCCGGGGAGTGAAGTCTGTGTCCCGAAAGGGGAAAACACCCAGGAAAGAGTTGTTCAACGAGGGATACTTAAGGAAGCCGGTCTTTTAACCCAAACCACAAACTTTTTTTCCAATCTTAACTAGTTGTTTTGGTGCCACAGGATAGTCACATTTTGTTGGCTAAACTTAACGACTGTGAGGTTGCGGTCTTTTTAGCGGTCGTAGTCGTTAAGTTTAGCCAACAAAATGTGACTATCCTGTGGCACCAAAACAACGGCTTGCAGTCACCTTTTCTCAGCTGAATTTAATTTAAACACTGCTAAACTTAACTGTTATGTCACCAGTCGTGACTGGCTTGCGGTTGCCTTAATTGTGTAGGGTCGGATTCCATTGAATCCGACCCTACACAATTAAGGCAATTAAGACCCTACACGATTATGAGCATGCATTGATCCAATGGGAGAAGGCCTTGGGGAAAACCCACAACTAGGTGGAGAGAATATCAAAGTCAACAGAGTTGGCTAATGTGGCTCGGGCCCCTGCGGAAACTTTAGTTAGTCTTAGTTAGGCTTTCAGCAGTGAACCTAATTAGTCCTAAAGAGAATTTCCTTCTGAAGCAACTTCATTGTTGTTCTCGGTCCTGGGCTTTTTGTTTTTTAATTGATTTAGAAAATGATTGTAGGTCGGTTTTAATTAATGCAACCTGCTTTTTTTTGTCTAACTTGCTGTTTCTAAACGAGCCCCTGCTGTTTTCTCAATTGTGCTTGTCGCTTTAGTCACCGCTGTTTGTTTCGTATTGATTCGTTCTGTGCTGGATGTGAGGACCAGGCATTGTAGCACTGTGTGTTGTCCTCACAGGACAAATCACAGAGGCTCCATTCGACTGAACGGATTTTTCTTCAAGTTCAACATGGTAACACACACACACACACACACACACACACAGTTCATTGTTCTTAACTATTGACCTCAACTTTTGTTTGTCTTTAAACACACACACCTTTTCCCTCACAGGGAGGTGTCTGTGCTTTATCTTAAGAGCTTTGACTTTCTGTTGTACACATTTAGTTTGCGTAGTGAAAACTTGAACAAAGAGGAGAAAAAGATACTTTTGAAAGAGCTGTAAAGCAGCAATAATTTGCTGTCATTTAACTGTGCTCTGTGCAAACTGTTTTAACTTACTTACTTAGCACCCTATAACAAGCTGTAATCTGATAAAAACAAATCGGACTATCCTAAATCAGAAGGAACTGTGTTTTTTGACTGCTAATCTCTTTATTTGAGAAAATTAAGTCAGTAGATTAGACAGAATTCAAAGCATATTAATTAACTCTGATTTGTGAACGGTGTCCTTCATAGTGAGGAACTTAGCATATACTCTGCACCTACACTCACCGGCCACTTTATTAGGTACCCCATGCTAGTAACGGGTTGGACCCCCTTTTGCCTTCAGAACTGCCTCAATTCTTCGTGGCATAGATTCAACAAGGTGCTGGAAGCATTCCTCAGGGAGTTTGGTCCATATTGACATGATGGCATCACACAGTTGCCTCAGATTTGTCGGCTGCACATCCATGATGCGAATCTCCCGTTCCACCACATCCCAAAGATTCTCTATTGGATTGAGATCTGGTGACTGTGGAGGCCATTTGAGTACAGCGAACTCATTGTCATGTTCAAGAAACCAGTCTGTGATGATTCCAGCTTTATGACATGACGCATTATCCTGCTGAAAGTAGCCATCAGAAGTTGGGTACATTATGGTCATAAAGGGATGGACATGGTCAGCAACAATACTCAGGTAGGCTGTGGCGTTGCAACGATGCTCAATTGGTACCAAGGGGCCCAAAGAGTGCCAAGAAAATATTCCCACACCATGACACCACCACCACCAGCCTGAACCGTTGATACAAGGCAGGATGGATCCATGCTTTCATGTTGTAGACGCCAAATTCTGACCCTACCATCCGACTGTCGCAGCAGAAATCGAGACTCATCAGACCAGGCAACGTTTTCCAATCTTCTATTGTCCAATTTCGATGAGCTTGTGCAAATTGTAGTCTCAGTTTCCTGTTCTTAGCTGAAAGGAGTGGCACCCGATGTGGTCTGCTGTAGCCCATCTGCCTCAAAGTTCGACGTACTGTGTTCAGAGATGCTCTTCTGCCCACCTTGGTTGTAACGGGTGGTTATTTGAGTCACTGTTGCCCTTCTATCAGCTCAAACCAGTCTGGCCATTCTCCTCTGACCTCTGGCATCAACAAGGCATTTCCGCCCACAGAACTGCCGCTCACTGGATGTTTTTTCTTTTCGACCATTCTCTGTAAACCCTAGAGATGGTTGTGCGTGAAAATCCCAGTAGATTAGCAGTTTCTGAAATACTCAGACCAGCCCTTCTGGCACCAACAATCATGCCACGTTCAAAGTCACTCAAATCACCTTTCTTCCCCATACTGATGCTCGGTTTGAACTGCAGGAGATTCTCTTGACCATGTCTACATGCCTAAATGCACTGAGTTGCCGCCATGTGATTGGCTGCTTAGAAATTAAGTGTTAACGAGCAGTTGGACAGGTGTACCTAATAAAGTGGCCGGTGAGTGTATATAATCTATATTATCAAGAGTCTTATTTGCAAGTTTTAGCTCATTGCTTTTTGATCAGGAGAGACATGTTTGCAGATATGCAAATGAGATTTATTGTACAGCTCATCGCTATACGAATATTTCATATATCTATATAGGGGCAGAGAACCATCATAACCCCCAGATGGAATCTAGACACTGGTGGTGGCGTCGAAGGAGCCCGAAGACCAGACCGAAGGAGGCTCCAGACCGGTCAGCTGGAGTAGAGGAACGGAGGTGGAAAGGGGGGGGGGGTTGCACTCTTTTCCTGCAACGACAGCTGAATAGCAAAGAGAGAAACGATTACTTAAAGCAGGGTTATGACTGTGATTGGCCCTTGCAATTTTTGTACGATTCTGATTGGTCTGCAATTTACCCACAGTGGGACAAATAAAGGTTTTCTTATCTTATCTTAAGCAGGAAGGTGATTCCATTTAGAAAGAGTGCATTTATTAAATTAGGGCTAATGACTTACATTTAAATCAGGAGACAGTAGTTGCATATATGCAACAGTTATATACTGTAAAAAAGTCAATTAAGATAACAGCTGAATTAATTTAGGAGTGCACTGATTAAGAATTTATACTGAGCTACATTAGTTTTTGGGGGGCTTTCTCACCTGCCTCATGTAGTTTGGTTGTATCACACTGCAGCTGGTAATTTGTTTGGGCAGGTGTATTATTATATTACATGTCATTTAGCTGATGCTTTTATCCAAAGCGACTTCCAATTAAGTGAGTGTTTTAGTGGTAAGGCAAGGCAGCTTTATTTGTATAGCACATTTCAGTGGTGGGGGAAAACGGGAGCATCCAAAGAGAAAACCCCATGCAGACACGTGCAGAACATGCAAACTTCACACGGGACAACTAGGATTCAAACCCAGTACCTTTCTTTTTTAGAGTGACAGTGGAAAAGGTGAACCTAAAAGTTACTGGGTGAACTAGAGGTCGCCCCGAAACCGGTACCTTCTTGCTGTGAGGCCACAGTTTTACCATCAGGCCATCGTGCTGCAGGTGTCAATACAGCAATCTTTGCACCGATCTTTGCTTTCCAATAAACTCTGGTGCAGTGAGAACACTGTGATTCAACGTACCACACACCCAACTGCAGGAAGAACTGCACATTATTGGACTAAACCATCTGCCGTAACCAGCAGCACTGATATGATGACCAGCGCTTCAATCAACCCGCGCAGCTGTCAACCATAGTAGGACTTGTCAAAGCGACATATTGTAAGCTGGCTTCTTCCTTTTTTCTTTGTGTACTTCCAGGAGTTCTCTTGGAATTTCCCTGCATGTTAATTCTAACCAATCGAAGCGCAGTTTAGGAAAAAACGTCCAAAACACATTTGGCCAATGATGGGAATGTTTTCTTTTTGTATTAGCGGTATTTTCTTTTAGTCATTACTTTCTTTGTCTGTTTCTGTCCAGACAAGGTTTTAAAAGTTTTCTTGGGCATGCTCAGCAGCACAGTTCATACTTGTTTTTATAAGTTGCTGTTTTTGCTTTACTGCAAATCAACTAAACCTAAAATGACAAGTAGATTTTCACCTCGTTCCTGACCTCAAATCACAGAAAAGACCGCAAAAATAAACCAAGAACCAGCGAGACTCCTGCAGCATCTCTGCTGCTTACGAAACAAACATTATTTATCTCCTGGCGTCAACACACACACACACACAAACACACACACACACACACTCAAACAAAAAAACTCATACCTGTATAATGTACGTGCACAGAAGCATGCTAAATTTTTTCAACACATGACAAACGGAAGACAGACAGACACACATTAACTACTCCAGTTTATGGCAGGAATCAATTATGAATAATCAAAAACAGAAGAAAACTCCTGGGAAGAAAGATCAGAAGTTTCATTACATCCAGACAGGTTGTGTGTGTGTGTGTGTGTGTGTGTGCGTTATTGTAGCCTCTGGCAACTGCTGGCCACACCGAGCATCCCTCTCTTCTATTCCATAGCATTTGTTTGTGTGTTTTAGTGTGTGTGTGTGCGTGCATGTGTTATGGGTACCTGTAATCACAGCTCCACCGAGGATCTGAACCGACGGTTGGGCCTCCCAGCAGCAGCTTCAGCCTCACGAAACACTGAGAACGAGAAAAGCCAATATGTTAAAAACACACACACACACACACACACACACACACACACACACACACACACACACAAGACAGAAGCCATCAGACTTCCCAGCATGCACCCACACACAACAAACATTCACATATTATTCATGAATTTTCAGATAAAGATATGAAAAATTCAGCCCAACACACATGTCGGTGTACAATGCATGTCAAAACACCCATAACCATTCTGGTTGGAAACACCACTGTCCTCTTTCCAATTATGAACTAGTTTCCATGCTCAAGCAGACGTTTTATCACATTGGCCCCCTAGATTGGCACATACAGGCTACCGTACATTGACTTCTTCTGTGTGACGTTTGTCAATTAATTTGCTGCTCTGTGACACTAAAGAGAACATTTAAGTTTCTACACAGTACACACTAAGTGTGCAGAGGTTTCCAGTATTTTTCTATCATAAACACCCTCACCCACTGAGACCTGTAAGTCAAGTGAGAGCATGTTCCAATCCTTTGCTGCCCTTTGTGATAGAATTAAAAAAAACACAGGACGTTGACCCAGGAGACAGGTGTTTGTGTCCCGTGTGAAACAAGTAAGGTCTACCTAACTGATGATTGGGGTTTATTTGCAGTGATTGCGTAACTTGAAGCGTCATAGTTTGGGTCTGAAAGCCACGAGTTGTGAATGAGAACGGGGCGTTAAATGACACACGGAAAGTTTTGACACAGTTGAGATCACGTGGGACACATGGGATTAAAATTCCTTTAACTATGTAAATACCGTGCATATCCTCACTCCTTATATTTCTTTATTTATATTTATACTCTGATATATATATACTTTGTGCAACTGTAACGCAGAATTTCCCTTCGGGGATCAATAAAGTATTTCTGATTCTGATTGCCTAAATGTGAAGGAGCAGTAGGGATGATCACTGTCCGATGAGCTCAAACAAAGAAATATAACAGTATGCAAAAGTAAACCAAAAACAGGCGATTATACACAAGTAAAAAAAAGAAAATACTTTTAGCCACAAGCCATAAAATGTTATAGGAATTGAATTAAAAGAAGAAAATTGTCTTTGCATGTATGGTTAGGGTTAGGGTTAACCATGTGTTTTGAGCCAGATGAAAGAAAGACAAAATTATTATTATTTATTGTATCTCAATAAAGTTTTTCCATACAGAGCACACACCATTAACATTAGTGATGAAATCAGAAAGGCACGTAGTGATGTATGTTAGCAACAATGTAGTCTTGCATCGCCAGACCTTGCTTCACAGTGCTGTGGAGGAGGGTCTGGCTAGTCCACACAGCCTTCCTGGATGGGAAAAACGTCCTCTTGTTTATTGGCATTTCTTAAAACCATTCACAATTGTCTTGGACGGCGCTAAGCGACAGACTCAGGAACACTGCTGCTGCTAAATAATCTAAGGGGATAGAGGGGGGAATGACGTGCAGCAAAGGGCTGCAGGTTGGGGTCAAACCTGGGCCCGCTGCATTGAGAAGTAATCCTCTATATATGGGCGCCCGCTCTACCAACTGAGCTATGTGGGTGCCCAAGTACAACCCTTTTAAAAACATGCACCTGGCGCACGGACCCTATTTTTCTGCCGTCAAACTAGCAAAAGTGGTTTTGTAAATGTCCTAAACGCACCTGTGCCAGGCACTTCACGGCGTGCGCTTAGATCGTTAAATTGGGGCCCGAAATGTTGCTTTAATTTAGCTGCCTGGTCCATTTATTCCATGAGACTCCACTGGACTGCTGAACATACCTGGAATTGATGAATGAATTGACATTTCATTATCTGCTTTTATGCCATTATCAATGAGAGGAAGAAATGCACACAAAAGAAATAACAAAATGAACCAAGAGATACAAGTAAACCACCCTAGTTATTAAATGTTTAAACCCAATCACATGCAGCCTCTATACAAGCATCCCCATTAGCAGCCTAATAGACCTGTCAGCTGTAAAATACCAACACAGAGAGACCATTTGGAATTGTTCTCCCTCACATTGATCAACCTTACTAAGGGCCAGACTGGAAAATGAGAATCCTGTCAGGGTGAAGACATGTGGATTTTATTAACCTGCTTTTATTTCATTGAAAAAGTTGAATAGTTTTACTGTATTTTTGCCTGTCATATATCTCATAGCTTTGTAAAGTACCAAAAAAGTCAGCAAAAAGTTTCCATCATAGAACAAACTTCCAAACGTTTTAAAAAAAGTGGATAAAGCATTGGAAAAGAGCAGCAAAAATGTTGAAAATGGCACCAAAAAAATCTATAAAAGGTCCCAAATTGTCTAAAAAAGCAACAAAACGTAGGTAAAAGTGGCAAAAACATTTACTAAAGTACAAAACAAGTACAAAAACGTTGGAAAAGGCTTCAAAGACGTCTGCTCAAGTGTCAAATTTCAGAATAAATGCATAAAGCATCGGATTAAAGTGCCAAAAATGTTGAAAATGGCTTCAAAAACGTTGATAAACCAAAACTTCACAAAAAGCTTCAAAAGCATTAAAAAAAAGCATCAAGAGCACCAGAAAAGCTAGGTGGGTCAAATGTATTGTGAACCTAAATTGAATTTGCAAGCCGGATCAAAATCTGCGAGGGGCCGGATTAGACCCTCGGCCTTGAGTTTGATACGTGTATTAATACGAGTATGTCTTGGCAAAGCATCAGGGCTCAGTCTTTATTTAAAATCACTTTGGGTGGTGATCTGGGTATAATATACTGTATAATCAGTGTGTAATCAGTTTTTTCACACCAGTATCAGCTGAATGTGGAGGTTAAGAGTTATCAAAGATATACAAATGTAAAATTATTTATATAATTTGCTCAGTTCTTCCATCTCCCAAACCACATGCGCAGACACATCTGTGCTTAAATATTAGTGAGGAGCTTGCTGACCTAATGCATTAATTAACCCAGTGACCTTAAAAATCAAGTCTTAAAAATAAATAAAAACCTTTGAAGAATTGTAAATTCACTTTACAAATCACAATGGTCTTAACTTGCAACAAGAGTGTCTCATTGTACAAAATATCCTTCCATTGTGTCCTTACTTTCCAATAATGATCCATCACCTTTCAAAGGTTTCCCCAATCTCCTGCCCTCACTATTGGCGTTTTTCTACTGCGTGGTATCTACTCGACTCGCCTCGACTCTACTCGCCTTTTTTGGTTTTCCATTATGAAAAAAAGTCCCTGGGACCTGCTACCAGGTACTATTTTTAGTACTACCTCAGTCGAGGTTCCAAGTGAGCTGAGGCAATACCAAAAGGTGACGTGAAAACCTGCAGACTGCTGGTTGGTCGGAGGATCGTCACTTACGACTGCATTTGGAGTGTGGAGTGTGGAACAACCGCGCCATTTAAACAAAATAATAAATCTAGCCAGACACCGACAGATTATCTACTCTCTGCACTATTCTCACTTTTCTATTCTCACTATTCAATATTAAGGGCTATTATTTTGCATGTCATTTCCAATATTGCACACAGTTACTTTGAAAAAACAAGACAATATATTAAAGAAAAGATTTTATTTAGCTATTCAAGTAGCGCATCAAACCCTCCCGTACATCCCGGTCTTCTTCCTCTGCACCCTGAGACAGTGTCCCCACCGGCTCTGCTGACTCAGATGCATCCCAGTCATCAAAACAAACCCCTCCAAAAAATGAAAAATTACATCATGGCAGTTTCTGGCTGCGTAGCTATGGTGACCAGCCACGCTGAGGCGTTACTCAATCTGCAATGGAAAACGGACGCAGAGTGCGTCGAGTCGAGTAGAGCTGAGGCGAGTCAAGCTGTAACCAGCAGTGGAAAAACGCCATAAGTGTGTAACAGTGCAGCTCTTCAGTGAGCTAAGGTCCACGATCACACTTAGTCAACACTTTATTGTCAAAAAAAGAAGCTAACACCTGATTTCCACCAACTGTGGATCCGCTCTGGAACAGCAGCGGAGTCAATAGGTTTCCATGAAAGTCAATGTGTGTATTTTCACTGACTGCAGAGCAGCTGCGTCCCGACTCCGTCCCAGCTCCGGCGATCCCCAGCCCTCCGGAGCAGGACTTCTGTTGTTGCTGGATGCCTGAGAGCTCCGCAGCAATTCAGCACACGGCAGATAGTGCGGGAGAGGAAGTCAAGCACAGCAACAAAATAAAACATCTGGTTAATTTTCAAAATAAAATACACCCTGCTCATGGCGGATCATATCTCCTTGCACTACACCTTGAAAATGTCATAATGGGCGTGGACAGGCCTGAAGTCAACAGGTCAGAGGTTTTGTTGTTCTGTTAATAGGAACTACATCCTGTTATATGGCACAAACATAGGTGACGCTGTCAGTCATGGGCGCAGCCGTTTCGCAACAAATCCCAACCTGGTGGGTGTTGAAGGATGGCGGAGCACGGAGCTGATCTGCAGCCGTTCCGTAGTTGGTGGAAATCCAGGGTAAGGTGTTTTTGTAGTTAATCTTCGGTTTTTCTATCACTTTTCAAAACAGTCCTCTATTCCTAAAAAGTCCTCATTTTCCAAAATACATCTTCTAAAAAGTCCTCATTTAAGTCTAAAAGTCAGCATGAGTCCTCACAACATGGCTCAAAAACACACTCACAAGGATATTCTCACCTTCATTTGTGATGAATGCATTTTCTTTCTATTTTCACAGCCGGTACCCTTACAGATACACTCTCCTCTCCACATCCGTGCTTTGAATGTATATGGACATTACTGTGTCCCCTCAGTCTTCTTAAACCTTTTTCATATTCAACTGTAAATCATTTCAGCGAACATATTCGGCAGATAAGTGAAGAAAGGAGACGCACTATCTCTGCTGTCTGGGCTTCGAACAGAGGCAGACTGTTAACAAAACAAAGCAATTTCCCAGCACAAAGGCAGAGAGAGAGCAATCTATCATCGGCCCGTAAGGGGCAGGCAGCGCCTGGGCTTGAAAATGGGCAGAAAGCCCTTGTTTGTTGTTGAGGTTCTGGCTTCAATCTGCTGCAGCAAGAAGGTGGAAAAAAGAAATGTGAGGGCAGATTTAAACCCTGCCAGACTCTATGAAGACTTCTTGGCAGGCAGCGGAGGCTTCCTGCTCACGGATATCTTGCGGTGAAGTTACAAACACACACTAGAAGAGAGATTAAGAACAAAATAAAGAAAATATTCACAGCAGTATATGGCGCTGTGTCGTGCGGCAGCCTGTTGCAGCCGCTCCTGATTGTATGCGTATTTTGTGTGTTTTTAGTCACTTTATTTTTATTTATTTTTAGTCTTTAAGTGTTGTACATCTGCGTTGAGGATGGGGCCTGTAAATTTTGGAACTTTTCTTTTTATTCCTACTTTGGTTGTATTTTCTAACTGTGTGCTACGCACAAGGCAGCGGGACTATTGTTTACGCACGCAATCAGCTGATAGCGCTGTGTGGACCTGTGCTGCTGCCGGGGGCCAAACCTGAAATCCCGAAGGAACTACGAAGGAGACGCCGGAATTGCAGAGGAGGAATAAAACATAAGGAAAAAAGAAGAAAACATAGGCCTGCCATCCCAGCGATAATTATGGGGAATGTACGGTCTCTGGGGAATTAGACGGACGAACTTGCAGCGCTCATCAGAACCCAGAGGGAGTTCCGCGAGTGCAGCTTACTGTGTTTTGCCGAGATATGGCTGCACTTGCACATCCCGGACTATAGTGTGGCGGTACCCGGCTTTTGACCGTTCGGGCGGACAGGAACGTTATAGAAAGTGGTAAGAAGAATGGAGGGGGGGGGGTTGCACTGTATGTGAGTGAAAAGTAGTGCAACCTGGGACAAGTGAATGTGAAGGAACGTTTCTGTAGCCCGGACATTGAACTGCTGGCTGTGGGGTTTCATCCGTACAATCTACCAAGCGAGTTTACGTCCGCCATAATGATCGCTGTCTACATTCCACCATCTGCTGATGCGGAGGCAGCTGCTGACGTGATTCACACCATGGTCTCACGACTCCAGATCAGATGCAGCAGCCCAACACCTTCATTGCTATCTCTGGGGATTTTAATCATACTTCTCTAGATTAATCCCACCTGGACTTTCAACAATATATAAACTGCCCCACAAGAGAAAATAAAACTTTGGACCTCCTGTATGCAAATGCTAAGGATGCATACAGTCTCACTGCCCTCCCCCCCCTTGGCAAATCAGATCACAGTCTTGTCTTGCTGTCTCCTATGTATGTTCCTAGTGTCCTGCGGCAGCCTGTCCACAAAAGGACTGTGAGGAGGTGGACTCAGGAGGCTGAGGAGGCACTTCAGGACTGCTTGGAATCTACAGACTGGGGCGTGCTCTGTGAGCCACATGGGGAAGACATCAATAACATGGTTGACTGTATCTCAGAATACAAGTTCTGTGAGAACACCATCATGCCCTTCCAGACTGTATGCTGTTTTCCCAACCATAAGCCGTGGATCACCAGTGACCTGAAAGTCCTTCTCAATGAGAAGAAGAAAGCTTTCAGGAGCTTAGGGAAGTACAGCACAGACTGCGGGATAAACTGAGGGCGTGTAAAAACACCTACAGGAGCAAGCTGGAGGCCAGTCTCCAGCAGAACAACATGAGGGAGGTGTGGACAGGGATGAAGGAGATCACCGGGTATGGGGGTAGAAGAGAACAAACACCAGGCAGCTAGGAGAGAGGAAACAAGCTAAACTGTTACTTCAATAGGTTTAGCTCACAGCCATCTTATGCCTCCTTTACCACTCTGGTCTCCTCCAGAACCTCTTCAACCTGAGCCTGAGCCTGCAGAGGGTGCCGCTGCTGTGGAAGACGTCCTGCCTTGTCCCGGTCCCCTAGAAGTCGACTCCATCTGGCCTTAAGGACTACCGCCCAGTGGCTCTTACATCCCATGTGATGAAGGTGCTGGAGAGGCTGGTCATGGCCTACCTGAGGCCGCAGGTGAGTTCTTCTCTGGACCCTCTACAGTTTGCCTACCAGCCTCGTCTGGGAGTGGACGACGCTGTCATCTATCTTCTGCAGCGAGCTCATTTGCACCTGGATGGCGGTGGCAGCACTGTGAGAATCACATTTTTTGATTTCTCCAGTGCATTCAACACCATCCAGCCACTGCTACTAGTTGAGAAGCTGCGGTTGATGGGTGTCGGTGCGTCCAGTCTCCTGGATCACTGACTATCTGACAGACAGACCAGTTTGTCCGCCTGGACCGTGTTCTGTCTGATGTGGTGGTGAGTGGTACGGGGGCCCCACAGGGGACTGTGCTGTCTCCTTTTCTGTTCACCTTGTACACCACAGACTTCCAGTACAACTCAGAGTCATGTCACCTGCAGAAGTTTTCTGATGACTCTGCAGTTGTTGGGTGTATAAGGGATGGACAAGAGGGAGAGTACAGGGCACTGGTGGATGACTTTGTGGACTGGTCTGGTAAGAATCGCCTGCTGCTGAACGTGGATAAGACCAGAGAGATGATGATCGACTTCAGCAGGAAGGGAACGGCTCCGCAGCCCCTTTGCATCCTGGGAAATGACGTGGACATGGTGGAGGAGTACAGATACCTGGGTGTCAACATTGACAACAGGCTGAACTGGAGGATCAACAGCACTGCTGTTTACAAGAAGGGGATTAGCAGACTCTATTTCCTGAGGAAGCTGAGATCCTTCAACGTGTGCAGCAGGATGTTGGAGATGTTCTACCAGTCTGTTGTGGCCAGCGCTTTGTTCTCCTCCGCCATCTGCTGCGGCAGCAGCATCGGAGCCAGCGACACAAACAGACTGAACAAACTGATCAGGAAGGCTGGCTCCGTGATTGGCTGCAAACAGGACATGTTTGAAGCTATGGTGGAGAGGAGGTGTCTGAACAAACTGTTATCTATCATGGATAACCCTGACCACTCTCTCCACCCCACACCGGTCCAACAGAGGAGCTCCTTCTCAAAGAGACTCAGACAGCTTTGATGCCGCACGGATCCTTCCTACCACAGGCAATAACACTTTTTAACATGTCCTCACTGAGTGCTAGATAGACTTTTTAGACACCACACTACTGCACTATACTATATATTATACTATACTACTACTGCACTAAGTGCAACTTGCACAGTTGGTTTATTTACATGTGGCATACATTTTAGCATTTAAGCAGCTGCACATTTTTGGATTTCTCATTCTGTATATATTCAAATATTCAATCCTTTATTTTATTCCTACTATTATTATTTCATGTATATTGTGTGTATGTATATTTTTTCCTAGTATCTCATTTATATTTATATTCAGTGTTGTGTGACTGATGTACGTGTGCTGCTGTAACACCATAATTTCCCATTTTTCTTGGGATCAATAAATATCTATCTATCTATTTATCATCTATCTAGCTCTTGTGTTTGTACACCAAGGCTTAAAGAGGCTGATTGGGATCATTCGTAGCTGCACAACACGCTCTAAAGAGGCATTAGGTAATTTTTTTTCTGCCTTACTGTCCAAAATGACCACAATATATTACAGCTGCAGGGCCTGATGGGGATGTTGATCAATAGCGGTGACTCAGCAGTAACGCTGCCAGCTGCTGCTGAGATTTCTGCCTTTGAAACGTTCAGTCTCTCTGAAATTTCAAGGTATTTCTAATTATTTCAAACTCATATGTTAGAGGACTATACTGTTAGACAATGTGAACACCGTAACAACACGTTTTGGTTGGGAAGGTTGAACAGTCTTGTCTGCCTGAAGCACAGAATTGTATGTAGAATTGTAAGTTTCCATTGTTAGATCCGTTGACCAAATAAAAATGTTCCCTGTGTCTCAGGGGAAATAATTCCATCTGAACAATTTGAATTGTGTTTAAATAGGCGACATTGATTTTCATGTCTTTCATTTATTTTGTCTATTTAAACAATGAACAATCATGTTTTAAAGATGTAAAATAAAGGAGACTAAGTCTAAGACTGAGACTAAGTAACACTAAGTCCTCCTCTGATTGACTATTTTCCCCTGCCTATGACAAATGCAAAATATACCTATTTTAATTCAGATTGGCACTTTAAAATTATATGTGCATTGATTTAATCCTTTTGGCCACTCTGCAAGTAGCAAGCCTACATTTCAATAAAAATAATATAAATCCACTTCTCTTGATGATATCATTCTTTATATAGCCTGCCTATCAACTGTTTTTGACCAAACTTACAGGTCACATGACTGGCACCAACTTTTGTTTTGTTTGCATGTTGCACAGTTGATGGACGGCCAGTGTCGGTCAGTATCTCTGGTTGGGTTATACTTTAATTGGTTGTCAAAGAGTGTCAAAATTAAATTTGGGGATGCAGTAATAATCAGAGTTTATGTACCTTGGGGCTGAATAAAATGCAATAACAGCGAGTGACTAGCAGGGTAAAGTAGCAACAACCAATACCCGGGTATGTATTCACACACACCCCCCCAATAAATGAATTTTCCTCACCCTTTAAGTTTAGTTCTATCTCCAATCACTTTTCTGTCAGGACTGTACAATTGAAACACTTGCTGAGGTTCACAAAATGCAAAACTGCATTCAGAGAAACACATCTCTATATTCAGTCTGTAACAATTTTGGAGACAGGCACACACAAAATAATTGGAGATATGCATCAATCTGTTGTAGCCTATTTCTTCCCAAATCGAACCAATAGAAAACCTCTGTCTTCCTTCCCTCTCCAACTGTCAACCGGAGCATTTCCTCTCTGCGTTGAGTACTTATCAGCGTTGCTCAGGAGCTCCAGCAAATGCAGATAAAGTGAACTTTGTGGTAGCGAAGAATAACGGACGATGATGGAGAGCAAAGAGTAAAAAAAGATACTAAGTGATAAGGAAAAAAATTAATTACAGATGGGGCATCCGTGGGAAAGAGAGAACTGTTTCTCGACAGCGGCTGGAATTGAATTTTATAGTGCGACAGCCATGCATGTATGAACCGTTTATGGAAGCCTTCAGTTTATGGAGTTACAAATTTCAAGGTGCCACCAGGGATTCAATGACGTATAAGTGCACTTAGAGCTCTGGTATATCGAGACGAAGTGTGTGACGGCTTCATTTCCTGCTTTACTTCCACCGAAAAAGACAATGGTTGTGGGTTGTTGAGGCAGCGCTGAAAGGAAAAACAGCTTATTGGAAAAATGGTTATACTCCAACGCAGGGTCTAATTTCTCTCCATCTGTGGCTCGCTCGCTGCTGCTATGCCTCCCTGAAAATTTATCTGTGTTTTCTTCAATCTCCTGCTTCATTTTCATGTCTTTCCTCCTCTCCTTGCTGCTCCCTGCTGCACACATAACAATTAAAGGGCCTCTCGACTGCACCGCACACGTACAGAAACACTCCCCACTGGCCCATTTGTATAGGACATGAGTTAGATATTGAGCCAGGGACAGAGAGAGAGAGTGGAGGGAGGGAATAGAGGAGCACAGGGACATCAGCCAAGTGTGACAGTGGAGTCGTATTTCTTTCCCCCCGGCCGTCCGCTGTGGACTCTGAGCTGAATACTGAGTGCACCCACTGCAGAGCTCGAGGACAGACTCAGCCTGCGGAGAAGCAAGTGCCACAGAGCCCGCCTGTGGACCAGATCAACTGCAGAGCCGGCCAGAAGGCAAGTTCACGTTAAAAAAAACAGGAGCAGTTGAAACTGACACATACCTTGCAAAAGAAGTTGCATTCAAATACTAGCAGAGGTGCCCGTTAACTGTTTCTATGACAACAAGCATATCCATTTCTACTTGCTTCTTCATCCTTGTTTGCGATTTGTTCATATTCAGTTGTATATATAGCTAGAAAAGTAATGCACTGTAATTCGTATGTGTGCCCCGTATTTATTACTGTATGCATTACATTGAGTGCCACTGTTTAACAATGCCAAGAGCCGCATAAGGAGAACGTTGAGGCGGATGGTTGGGTCATAAAACACAGGGCTCTTAAGCGGGGGAGCGGAGTTTGTGTCCCAAAAGTTCAGGGGAAGACTTCACAGAGGGAAAAGATGTAGTCCCGGGACCACTTAACCCGTCGGTTTTCCTGGGTCAAATTGACCCGTTTCAGAGTGTTTTATATCAGAAATATGGATTTCTTTCAAAAAAATTGCCCGAGAATAACATGGACGATTCCATACAACATTCTTCAGGTAAAATTAATGATTACTTTCATTGAATTTTTTGGGTTGTTTATTTAATCTTATAGCATTTGAATCTTTTGAACTTTTTTAATGGTTTCAAAACAATATCCGGACTAAACTTTGACATATACCCATCTGTGATCCACTCAACATCCTCTGATCTTAACTATTAGTCAAACTAATTCATAATTTCTGCCTTTTTAACTAAAAACGTATGTTTAATTTGAAATAAATGAGGTTTGTTGACGATGAATTTCAAGAATAAGTGTAAAACCTATTATTAAACCAGCTCAGGTTTTCAAAAAAAGGACCAAAAGTATGGAAAAAGTGACAAATAAATCAGGAAAAGCGACAAAAACATCAAAATAGCAATTTTTACCTGGAAGGACAAGTTCATGGTTAACGGGAAGACAACACAAGGGTTAAAGGTGCAGTAAGCAACGCTGCGCAAAGATGTCAAACAAATACAACCCCCCTTTCATAAGCTCCACATGCCAGATTTAGGGACAAATAACTGCTGAACGGAAACCCGGAAATTAAGAGTTCTCGTGAGAGCACAATTTGAATTTGCTCAACGAGTCACTCAGGCATTCAGTAATGATGCTCATTAACCATAGCCTTGTAGCCAAGCTAAGCGTATGGGGCTCTGGAATCGTCACACCGTGTATTGTTGTGGTTTTATCCAATTGCGTGAAGTGAGATTTTCAAATCTCCCTCTCTCGTCCACCTCATCTAGACAGAGAGATGGATATCTCTCTCTCTCTCTAATCCACCTCCTCTAGACAGAGGGATGGATCTCTCTCTCACCCACCTCCTCTAGACAGAGGGATGGATCTCTCTCTGTCTCTCCTAGTTATGCTGTAATAGTTTTAGACTGCTGGGGGACTTCCTTTGACACACTGAGCTCCTCTCTCCTCTATCTTTCTATCTTTCCATTTGTGTGCATCCATGTCCCAGAAATGCTTGTTAAACTAGCTCTGGGAGTCATTCCCCGGAGTCCTTATGTTCTTTTTCGCCCAGCATGTTTCCTTGGATCAGGGAGGCTCCAAAATCATGGTAGCAGCTGTCGCCATGGTCCCGCTACACGTCCTGCGATGCCATGTTATATCCTGCAACGCTCTGCGGTGCCCTGCTACGTCCTGCTGTGCCTTGTAACGCCAGACAGTGCCCTGCTATGCCATGAACTACTACAAAGAACTACTACAAACTACTATTTTTTTGTAACTGTTATTGCCACTCTTCATTCTAATCCCAACCGGTCGTCAGACACCGCCTACCAAGAGCCTGGGTCTGTCCGAGGTTTCTGCATAAAAGGAATTTTTCCTCGCCACTGTCCCACTGTTGCTTGCTCTGGAGGAAACTACTAGAACTGTTGGGGCCTTGTAAATTCTGGAGTGTGGTCTAGACCTGCTCTATCTGTAAAGTGTCTCGAGATAAAACTTGTTATGAATTGATACTATAAATAAAATTGAATTGAAAATGTATGCTAATACACAAATAATATACAAATACAGTGTATGTAAACTATTTTACCATATCCTCTGTCCCAGACTAATCTTCACTAAAAAAGAACCTCTGCAAATGTGTGTACGGATCTTTATTTGAGCTCCACACTGTCCAGATCAAAACCATTTGTAAAATAAGCAAATAACACAACACTTGGCAAAAGCAGCCTCTAAAACTGGGATGCCCAAACTCACAGATGCTCCCTAATGGACCTGGCAAAATATCACCCTACGCCAAACAACCTAGTGCCAAAGTGCTACTCTGAAAGAAACAAAGCTGCATTATTTCAGACAAGAGCACACTTTATTAAAGGATTGTGTGCATGACAACACAGATACTACAGATTGGTTTTTCTGTTCATGTGATTCCACACTAAGGACAGGGTCATCTGCATAGCAGCAACCCTGGAGCTCAGATTCAGTTCAACAGCCACACAGGCTTCAGGTTGCTCTCATGAACCATTTGTGTAAATAGCTAAAAAACGTAATGCACTGTAATTTGTAAATTCATATTTATTCCATGTATTTATTGCAGTATGCATTCCATTGACTGCCACTGTATATGACGGGAGGGATGGGTCCTAAAACATAGGGCTTTCAAGTGCGGGAGCATAGTTTGTGTCCCGGAGGAACTTAAGGGGAAGTCACAACACATGACCCAGGAAACTGGTGTTTATGTCTAGGGAATAATACTTGTTAATAATAATACTGTTTTAACCCAAAACAACGTACTTTTAACTAGTATTTTTGAATGTTTGAGAGTCACATTTTCTCAGCTAAACTTGACTGCAACGGCCGATGAAACAACCGTTGCCTCAGAGTAACTGGTACCTGGCTCACAGTCACCTTTTTTTTTTTGGCTAAATTTAATGGTAAAACTTAAATACTACAAAACTTAACTTTCATGCGACCGGTAAACTTTGTCACGTGACCGGTCGGCAGGCAACGTAATTTCCTATAACATCACACAAATTGCTGTGCATAACTTTTCTTTTTTTTTTTTTTTTTTTTTTAAGTATATTTTATTGGAAATATGCACTACAATACTTACAGTCACAAATACAGTTTACCTTTTTTTTTTTTTGAACATATATGCATATGTACACGGACACATACACACATAATAAAATAAAAATAAAAATACTCTGATAAGAATGTAAGAGAAAATTTTTAAGTTAAATCAGAGTACCGTGTAATAAACAATGAACAACCCCCCCCACCCACGTCCCCACTCAGCTCACCACGACCAACACACATATTACTGGTTAATTGTGCAAAACAAAGGAACAAACACAACAGCAACAGGCACACATTCAATTGGGTAGTACTCCTAAATTAGTGAAATAGGAAATAAAGGGTCGCCATTTATGGAAAAATTTGACTGTAAATCCTCTCAGCGTGTATTTAATTTTCTCAAGTTTTAAAAAAAACATGACGTCTTTGAGCCACAGAGAGATAGAGGGATATTTAGCAGACTTCCAATGTAACAATAAGGAGCGTCTTGCTAGCAAGGATGTGAAAGCTATAATGTCCTTTTGTGTAGGGTTAAGTGAAAGTGAGGGGTCAGGAACCCCAAATATAGCAACCAGAGGGCAAGGCTGGAGAATAACTCCAAGAACAGAGGACATAATAGTAAAATAACCCTCCCAGAAACCTTTCAAATCCGGACAAAGAAAGAACATATGACTAAGGTGACAAGGAGAGCCATGGCATTTATCACATTTGTCTTCTATTTCTGGATACAGTTCAGATAGTCTAAACTTAGAGAAATGTACCCTATATAAGACCTTAAATTGAATAAGTCCGAGACGAGCACAAGAGGTGGTAGATCGTATTCTCTCTATGGCCTGTTCCCAGGACTCCTCTTGTATTTGTATACCCAGTTCCCTTTCCCATGTAACTTTAAGTTTATCATTTGAGTGGTCACTAAAAGCTAAGATAGTGTCATACAGCTTTGATATGATACCTCTGTGATGAGGGACAAATGAAAGCATGGTTTCCCACCGCTGCTCTGGAGGTAAAGAGGGAAAATTAAGGTAACACTTAGCCACAAAATTGCGAGTTTGAAAATAACGAAACAGGTGAGTAACATGGAGTTCATAACGAGATGACAAATTGGCAAAACTATCAAAGACACCATCCACATATAAATCTCTGATTCGTGTGATACCCTTGTCATACCACAGTGAAAAGGTTGAGTCCGAAAGTGATGGAAGAAATAGATGGTTGTTTTTCAGAGGGCCCAAAGAAGATGCAGCTACAAATTTAAAGTGTCTTCTAAATTGATACCAGATTTTAAGTGTGTTAAGAACCACTTGATTATCAGTATTTAAAGAAGGTTTTATAGGTAAAGAGGAATAAAGTAGAGCAGGTATAGAAGAGCCCCTACAGGATGATAGTTCCAATTTACACCAAGAAGAACCAGGGGAATTTAACCAGTAGCAAAGTTTATGGATGTGAGCTGCCCAATAGTAGGTAAAAAAATTAGGTAATGCAAGTCCTCCACTAAGTCTGCATCTCTGCAGTAACGTCTTACGAATCCTAGGCGATTTCCCGCTCCAAATAAAAGAACAGATTGTCTTATCAAGTGAGTCAAAAAAATGTTTTGGCAAAAAAAGAGGAATTGACTGGAATAAAAATAGAAACTTTGGTAAAATATTCATTTTCACAACATTGATCTTGCCAATTAACGAAAGGGGGAGGGTACCCCATCTTTGAATATCGGATGTAATCTTTGAGATAAGGGGGGTAAAATTCGCAGATGCAAGGCAAGATAAAGAACGAGTCACGTTAATACCTAGGTATTTAAACCCAGATGGACTAAATCGAAAAGGCAAATCCGACTGTTGCATATGACATGCTGCAGCATTAATGGGAAAACACTCACTTTTCCCCAAATTTAATTTATAACCAGAAAAGGAGCTGAAGTTCTCCAGAATACCTAAAACAGCAGGGATAGAAAGTGTAGGATCAGTTATATACAATAACAAATCATCCGCATATAGCGATAATTTATATTCAAGACCATTACGGGTGATTCCTTTGAATACAGGGGAAGATCTTAATGTAATAGACAGAGGCTCGATAGCAATAGCAAAAAGCAAAGGTGATAAAGGACAACCTTGGCGAGTTCCGCGTTCAAGGGCAAAATAGTCAGAATAAACATCATTAGTATGGACACTGGCCTTGGGAGACATATAAAGGAGGCGAATCCAAGAAATAAATTTATCACCAAATCCAAATTTCTTTAAAACTGCAAACAAGTACTCCCACTCTACCCTATCGAATGCCTTTTCTGCATCTAAAGAAATCACAAGCTCAGGAAGTTCAGCCGAATATTTTGAGTAAATTATATTGAACAGTGTACGGGTGTTAAAAACAAATGACGTCCCTTTATAAAACCATTTTGCTCTACGGATATAATATGAGGAAGAACATTCTCTAAGCGGGATGCAATGACTTTAGCCAACACCTTTACGTCAGCATTAAGCAGAGACAATGGTCTGTAGGAAGCACAGGAGGTCGGATCCTTGTCCTTTTTGAGAAGGAGAGCAATAGTGGCTTGTGTCAAGGTTGGTGGTAATGAACCACTTTCCAAGGATTCATTGAATACGGACAAAAGTAGCGGTGCCAATTTGCCAATAAATGTTTTAAAAAATTCAATCGGAAACCCGTCGGGGCCTGGGGCTTTGTTAGATTGCATAGCATTAATTGCATTTAGTACTTCTTCAAGGGAGAGTGGAGAGTCCAATTGCCTGGCAGTATTATTATCAATGACAGGATTCGAGAGGTTGTGGAGAAATGTATTCATTTTAGCGTTGTCTGTGGGAAATTCAGATTTATATAATAAAGAGTAAAATGATTTAAAACTAGCATTAATTTCCAAGGGATCTGTAGTAACAGTGTCATAAGTGTTTCTAATACTAGGTATCAAACGGGAAGTGGCCTGTCGTCGTAACTGATGTGCCAGTAACCGACTTGCCTTGTCGCCATGTTCATAATATGAGCCACGGCTGCGTAGTAACAAGCGCTCTGCTTCTTTAGTTGAAATTAGATCAAATTCTGCTTGCAAATCAAGACGCTGCTTAAGTAGTTCCGGAGAAGGGTTCAGTGCATATCTCTGATCAAGGTTACAAATCACAGATGTGAGTGCATTAAGCCTAGCATTAATCCTTTTATTGGAAAGAGCAGAGTAAGAAATAATCTGACCTCTCAGGTAACATTTAATTGTCTCCCACAGCAATGAATAGGAAGAGGAGTCATTTTGATTGAAAGACAAGAACTCAACAATAGAATTTGAAATAAATTCACAAAATTCTTTGTCTGCCAATAGAAGGGAGTTAAATCTCCAAAGTGGTGGGCTACGTTTATAGGTAGAAAGTTGAATATCCAATAATAAAGGTGAATGGTCAGATATTACAATACCTAAATAGTCAGAAGAAATTACACCTGCATTAAGCGTACTGTCAATAAAAAATAATCAATCCTAGAATATGAATGATGCACCTGGGAAAAGAAAGAGAATTTTTAATCGAGGTGTTACGAGATCTCCATGGATCAACAAGACCATTCCGTTTCATAAAATCAGAGAATGTTATAGACATAGCAGATTTGGTCAGAGTTCGAGGATTAGAACGATCCAAGATTGGGTCAAAAACACAATTCAGATCCCCACCGAAGATCAGCAGGTGTGTATTCAAGAAGGGGATGTTACTCAGCAGTCTGTTAGCGAATTCAACATCATCGAAGTTCGGGGCATATACATTTACAAACAAAACCTTCTTTTGTGACAGAGTACCAGCAACCATGAGGTATCTGCCATTCCTATCAGCAATAACATCGGTGGATGAGAACTGAACTTTTTTGTTAATTAAAATGGCGACTCCTCTAGCTTTTGAATTAAAGTTTGAGTGGAAAACTTGACCTACCCAAGGGCATTGTAACCTACGGTGATCTTTGACGCGAAGGTGAGTCTCCTGCAAGAATACTATATCAGAGTTCAAACGTTTCAAATGCGCAAAAACCTTAGACCTCTTAACAGGATTACCCATACCTCTGATATTCCAACTGATAAATCTGAGAGGTGTGCCTGACCCAGCCATGCTGGGATCTATAATGCCATTAACCATTCAAATAAAAAAATAAAAATAAAAAAATGAAAATGGTCATAGAGAGCCGAGGTGGGGCACCCACCCCCCAACATACCCCTAAACACAAATACACCCAAAGTCCCCATATAACCATAGAACAAAGGAGACAGCAGTGTTTCCCACAATAACCAAAAGTTGTCCACAATAGGTTGAACAACCCGGAGACCATGCAGAATAGACAAAGGTAAGAGAGAGAAGGAAAAAAAAAAAAACTCCCACCGATACACATTGTTTAACAGCATGCGCATGAAATACAAAATGACAAATAACATTAGGACCTCAGTCCTGTACGATTAGATGTAGAAAGTATAAGACGAGGTAGCGTTGACCAGATCTGAAGTTCAAAATGCAAAATATAGTAAGGCCTTGTTAACCATATACAGTAATATTGAAGGAAAAAAGAAAAGAAAAAAATACCTGGTACAAACAACCAACCTAGTTAGTGTAGCAAGCCAGAAAACCACCCAAAACTGAACAGGTATAAAATTAAGGCTGGTGAGTCCACAAACTCTAAGGAATAATGGAACTAAAGATCTGAAAAGCTACTAGAGCTCACCTAGAAATCAAAGTTTCGACATAGTCGCTGGCTTTATCCGCAGAAACAAAGTCCTTCTCAACACCGTTGTATGTGATGCGAAGTCGCGCTGGATAAATCAGACCATATCGAGCACCGACAATGCCGCGAAGTTGGCGACGGACCTCGTTGAAAGCAGCCCGAGCTATCTTGGGAGTGTGATCCGGGAAGAGTGAGACGGTCAAGTCTCTGACTTTAATCTGTCGGAGCTCTCTGGCGCGGCGCAAAATGTCAACACAGTCACTGTAATAATGAAATCTGCACACAATGGCTCGTGGACGATCACCAGGCTTGGGTTTGGGTTGCAGGGTCCGGTGGAACCTGTCCAAAAGCGGCTCCTTTTCCAGATTGAACGCTTCCTTCAGTAAGGCGGCTACAGCAGCAGTGTTACAGGTGTCAGGACCCTCCGGTACACCCACTATCCTAACGTTGTTACGCCGTGATCTGGACTCCAAGTCTTCACATTTATTTTCCAGCTTGACTACGGTAGCTGAGAGGCATTCGATAGTAGTTTTCATCCCGGCGATGTCATCGGAGCACTCGCTAAGTGCTTGCTCCATCTCTCCGACCGTACCTTTTAGCTTGGATATGGTAGCATCGGTAGCAACTTTATCATTCGCCAGCTGTGACTTCACCGCTTGCAGGTCGAGCTTGATAGTAGACAAAGCATCCCCGAGAGTATCATGGAGTTCCTTTTTAAAAATATCAGCAATATCTTTCCTCATCGAGGCCAGCAAGTCGAGCTTGAGAGCAGCGATGTCAAGGTTAGCATGCGTCGAGGCGGCCTCTGCAGCAACAGATGGCTCACTCGAGGATGTGGTCGCGGTTTGCGGACCAGGCCTCAGTTGTGTCTGAATAGTATTGCGAGTTTTAGAGTTCTTTCCAGCCATCTTACGCAGTCCAGAGTTAGATTTCCCAACAAAACGTACTGCGGAGTAAGGCAATACTAAATATGTGACGGAAAAGCGCAGATAAATTACAATTTTAATCGAAATCGGCAGGAGCTTCCAGACTCACGTCCTACTCCATTAACGCTCAGCAACGCCCCCCCATAACTTTTCTAACGATATCATTTGAACCCGTTCATGAGAATGCATTGCAGGCTTTAACCTGGTCTGTCGTATTCAGATCCTTTACTTACTTTACTACTTATGCAATTAATACTGAAATTTGTGTTGTCTTCACCCAAAATTAAAATTTCATATCATGCTCTATATCGTTTTCTATTGCTGTATTGTCTTTTGGTCTTATGCATCACATTAGCCATGTTTCCATTCATATGTCAAGCAACTTTTAAGTGAACTTCCATTACTGGATTGGAGGGAATAAACAGTGCTGCAGGGTCGTTTGGTCAGATGTTGGTGGCAATGGCTACTCATGGCTCCAATCCAAGAGTAGTAGTAGTAGTAGTAGATTACTCTAATCTAAGACTGGAAACAAAACAAGTTGCCTCAACTACCTAACTCATCTGCAAAAGTAAAATGGAAAAGGGTCTTCAATATTTTAGTTCAATAGTTTTTTCATTTAATTTAGTATCCCTTTATGTTTTATGGGAATTTCCAAGAAGGCAAGGGAGTTTCTATATTCCGTTTAGTATTAACTTGTATTCCACAAAGGCAAAAACCAGCTCAAGAGAGTGTAAAAACGTTTTTGCACAATTTAAGTATTATTAAATTATCATGCATCTATCCAGCTTTTCTAATGCGATACTTCAAAATGTGCATAAATATACGTGAATGGATCTACGCTATTGTTGTATATTGTCTATCATTATGTACTAAAAATAAAAGATTAAACTTGCAAACCCTGGTTGAGTTCTAGCTAATTTTAATTAGTACTTTGTAACTGTTTCTACGTTATTTCATATTTTGTATAAACTGATGTTTTGTACAGAAAATTTCATTAAAGTATATTTCCATTTAAAAAAGTTATGAAATAAAGTAAAGTGTAACAACCTCAAAATGTACTTAAGTAAAGTACTTGAGTAAATGTTGGTCTGAGTCATTGTGCTTATCATTATCAGCCAAAATAAAACAGGATATTGAAAAATCTAAACCAGAACAGGAAGACTGGCACAGCTGTAAAGACGTGAGAGGGATTATTTGAATGCCTCTCATTAATGAAGAGACTGCAACACATTAATACACTTAGTAGAAATATCTCTTCCATTTGCTGGAGTGTTGACTGGGTAAATACCATCAGGACAGCTAAAATTCACTGGATTAGAGGTTTGCTCATTCATGAACCACACTGCCTTCCATACCTTATCGCTGAGAGGGATCAGGGCTTACTGACGGCTTAATTGCAGAGGGAGGAGTGTTGTCTGCGGAAAAACAATCTACCGCGATTATAGATAAAGTTAATTAAAATCTATCCCCCCTCTTTGCTCAGCCGTGGAAATCTAAATCTCTGAAAATGAAGAAAAAAAATAAACCCGGCCAATTTTCTTAGCAATGAACAACATTTGAATCGGCACGGTAAAAGCCCCTCCTCTCCAGTAATGATGTAGGATCAAATCTCTTCGACCGCTAATTGCCAGGTTGGTGCCCCGCCCATCCTTTGTGAAGCGTAGCATTCTGCATAATTAATTGAAGGGCTTTAATAGTAATAGAATAGCCAGCGGGCTCCAACAGCAGCGCTGACACACACCATTAAAATGCAAATGGGGCTCAGAGATATAAAAACTAAGATCTATGTCGTCATGGTGACTGAGAAAATTAACACCAAATCATTTCACCTTTCAGTTGAGCAGCAGACACGTTTCTCGTCTGACTCGGTGGGATCAACATATGCATGGAGATATAATATGGAAACATATCTTTAGGGCAAGCTTGTGTACATACAGCATCTGGGGAAATGTTGAGGTTCAGTGTCTTGGTCAGGGACACTTTGACATGTGGTCTGGGGAGCCTGGGATTGAACCCCCAACCTTGTGGTTCTGAGTAGACGGTTGATACATTTTTTTGCTTCGTGATAGCGATTTTGATACCTGAACTTACATATCGGCCAATACCGAGTACTGATCTGATACCAGTGTGTCATATGTTTTATTATGTTGTATGTATGTATGTATGTATGTAACAGTTGAATACTACTAACCCTGTATGGATGTGATATGATTTGTGATGTGATTTGTTGTCGGCCTGGCTCAGGTTCAACTTTTTGTGAAACATGAACAAACGCAAACATTACTAAAGAACTTTATATTATTATCCAGTTTGACAGTCAGTTATAATGCTTAAAATAACATAAATTAACTACTTTTAAAATATATTTTTAGTGCATAAACTCCAGTACTTTCCAATACCGATACCAGCATTACTATACTGGAGACTTTTCTGTTACTGGTATCACTATAGGACATCTCTAGTTATGAGTCAACTACTATACCTCGCAGCCACAAGCTGTTAGATGTGTGTTTTTGTGAGGTTCCTCTGCCTCCAGCTTGTCAACAACATGATAGTAAGCAGACATTGTTGTTGTCTTGATGGTCTATTTAAGGAAATACTGAATGTAGTCCTATCATTGCATCTATAAACAAATACACTACACTGCATCCAGAACATACACACGTTTCATTCATCCTGCATGTTTTTTGCAGTATGTGAAAGACTCTCCTTCTTTTGAATCACTGTCTGTGGAGTACATATCCTCAGGTATTTTTTTGAAATATGAAATAAAGTCTGTGGTGTTCAGCTTTTGACTCTTTTTCAAGATGATTGACAGAATGAGAGGCTCACAAAGCCGTCACGCCAGACAGCACTAACACAGACACGACAGCTTTCACTACAGAGGCAAATGCAGCTCATGTAGTCGTGACTGCAGATCCAGAGAGATATTAGTGGGGAGAGTGTACAGCACGGCGGGAGCTGATTCATCAGTCAGATTAGGTTTGTCTTTTAAAAAAAATATAATAATATTTGCGAGGGAGTGCATTAGCTTGACTAACAAAAAGAGTGTGTCATATTGTGAGTCGTGAAGCTGTTCGTTGAGTCATGATGGATAAAAGTGGTGAAAGGGCAGAGCTAATGAAAGCAACTTTGATATGCCAGTTTGGACTCAGGGGATCCCTTACAACATCAAGCGAGATTGTTCACAAACACCACTGATATGACACTGATTAATGGCACGAGAATCAATTAGCTCGACAACATCGACGTTTGTCCCGTTTGGTTACTGGTGCTCAAATGATCAGACGCTGGAGAAGTGACTTTGAAATGCAAACGAGGCACCTCAGAAAAAAAACAAAACATGGCACTTCCGAATGTGTGTCAAAACACAACCAATATCTTAGCCAGTCGTTTGAGCCCCGGCGTTGTCTGCTGTTACGTACGGTGTAGTTACAGTTAGTTCATTATTAATGGGCCTGGCTCCATGAGTGTGCAGGGAGCAGATGGCGTACTCTCAACAGATCGCTAGTGTTCACGGCGAGCATCTACGTTTAATGTGCAAGGAGAAATAAGAGGAGGAGGAGGAGAGAAGCAAAAGGGCCCATCTGGCTGCTTCGAGGGATTCCAAATGTGATGTCACAGCTAATCCCATCAGGAACACACAGCTAAATCCGCCGCCGCCGGACCAGAGTCACACAGATTGGCCTTGGCAGCAGCAGTGGATGGGATAGGCCTATAAATAGGAACTGCAGAGCTGCAGCCTCTGGTGCTGTCAATGGGGACTGGGTGGCGGACGACTCTCCACTAAAGGGGGGTGGTCGCGAGGAGAAAGGAGAGGATTCCCCCTGTGACTCGATGCCAAAACGCTCGTCCCCAATGTCATGCGCTCACTGTGACACAGTCGGGCAGAGCAGCCGCGAGGAGCAGCAGCAGAAAACACACGCAAACAACATTGCACTGGTTAGCTATGACTTTGCATGCTGCCAGACTGCCGAGCTGCGAGCCAGAAGATAAGGTTGTATTTGGTGTTACACTTCATACAACACAATAGTTGGCTCACTAGTATATAGTCTGCAGGCTCACATTTCAGGTTGGAATGACTACAGTGGAAGTCCTTGAACTGGGAGGTATACAGACACGTGCTGCATTGATTCTGCATTCATGTTGCAATTTTCCTTCAAGGTGTGAAAATACACAATATGAAGCAGAAGATAAAGGCGTTGCATACAATATACAAGCAGTCAATACAAAACCTGTATGTGATGTCTTATAAGAACTAAGAGATAATAACCAGTCCCCAGGAAGGCCCTCAGCCTTGCAGCCAGTTTTGTTTAGTGGGAACTCGCCGTATTGCTACAAAAAAACGACCCTGCCGTCAAAAAACAATTGTCCCTATTGACATAGGCAGTTAAAGAAATGGACCAACAAATCCCGTTGTTCTGGAGGGAGACCAGTGAAGTCTATTAGAAGCTCTTTCCCGGTGATGCTGAGTGTTACCGCGCAGCCTCCAACTGAGCTTGAAGACGTAGATGTGACGTGAGCAACGTGTCTGAAAGTTGTAAGTCTTCTGGTAGCTGTGCAAGAGAAATCTTAATCATTCCCAATCAGCAGAGACGGAGAACATAGGCACAGGCTAATAATTGCTAACTAACATGCTAGTTAACATTAGTAATTAAACCTAAACAGCTAATGTAAGTCCAAACTGTCTGTAAGCTTACCCTGTAATATACGTTGATTCCTCTACTGTGCAACAGTAAAACGTTTGGTTATGACACAATCATTATGACACAACCTATTTTTACAAAAACATCTGCTATGGAGAAATAACGTGAGATACAAGGTATTGGAGCCTTTTAAACAGTGTTGTGTTTCTTTCTGAAATTAAATTAGGGAAAAACTGAGGTGGTTGTTTCTGGAGCAAAAGAGGAACAATTAAAAGTCTGCGCTCAGCTTCAAACAACAATGTTAAAAACAACAGACAAAGCCAGAAATCTTGGTGTAGTCATGGACTCTGACCTGAACTTTAACAGCCACATTAAGACAATTACAAAGTCAGCCCATTATCACCTTAAGAATATATCAAGGGTTAAAGGACTTATGTGTCAACAGGATTTGGAAAAACTTGTCCATGCTTTCATCTTCAGTAGACTTGACTACTGTAACGGTTTAGGGCCAAAAACATTCCTGATCTGCTAGTACACTATGACCCCCCCAGACATTTATTTATAACCGTTTATTCTATGTTTTATCTGTTTTTATTTTTTTTAACTGTTTTTGTGTAAAGCACTTTGAATTGCCCTGTTGCTGAAATGTGCTACACAAATAAAGCTGCCTTGCCTTTAGAAATAAACAAGGAACAAATAGAGTCTTTAAACTCTTCAGATGTAAAGTTATTCGCTGTCAAAGTGGTGCCAAAATGAATGGCCGTCAATGGGATGCTAACGGCGGTTGATGGCTTGGTAGAATTAAAATGGCTCCATAGGATGCTACGCTTAGAGAGGAGAGGCTTACCCCCTTGCCTTTTGACCACCATAGTAAAAAGAATTGTCTATAAAACTACAAACAAGGTCAGTAAGCAACACACATGTCAATCTCTCCTGGTTGACTATCAGCATCACTTCTAGCTTTTGTTTCCAACTATATGGCATGAACCCATGGCATGAAAATGTCACTTTGACACTTTTTTTTTTAAACAATATGCGTTCCCCCAGCCTGCCTATGGTCCCCCAGTGGCTAGAAATGTCGATAGGTGTAAATCGAGTCCTAGGTATCCTGTTCTGCCTTTGAGAAAATGAAAGCTCAGATGGACCGATCTGTAATCTTGCCCCTTATGACCTCATAAGGGGCAATATTCCAGATCCATATTCAGAATTTGGCCCACCCATGAGAGAGAGAGACATCATGGCTTTCAAATGAGCAAAGTGGCAGTTGGCCAAGGACAGACCCCCACTTTCCACCATGGTTGAGTTTCAGAAAGAGTGACAGGTACATTTCTTCAAATGCGAAATGTTTCTAGTGGATATATATATAGTTGCACACTGTACGCTAGTTGTTGGTGACAGAATATGCTTGCTTTTCAGACGTGAGCCTCCATTTAAAATGAAACAGTTGATTAGGAAGTCCGAACTCTGAGCTAACTAGCTGCTCCACAGAGCCGCTGCTGCAGCAGAGTGACAGCGCTGACTCCCCAGTGGATTTAGGAACTTGGATCAGACATTGTGATCCAGCGGACGGATTATGCAGATCCAGAAACGTTCATCACAAAGCTGAAAGAAAAAAATACTTGTGCTGGGGCCGACTGTGAGTCTGCAGGGACTTTAAGAGGAGCCACAGTTGTGTGTTTTCTCATGACTGCAGTCGTACATTACTAAGTTGCTGAATGGATTACGCCTATGTACACATGTGACTGAAGAAGTGTACTCGGGGAAACTCACACACACGGAGGTGTTCATGCCAGAAAGGGGATTATGTTCTTTGGAAGGGAAATCTCCCCTGACGAAGGCACACACACTGCTGTCAGATTGACAATTCTACAAGGCTGTGTCTCAAATCGCGCACTTTCGTTAGCGCCCTTCCAGACAGTACACTTTGTGCTCTGCGTACTGTCTTGCATAGTGCATACATTTCGACAGAGGAGTGTTGTCTCAAATCGCGCACTGCCATGTGCACTTACCGGAAATGACGTTCACATTTCATCCCTTCTTCTTCTGTACGATTGTGAATTTCAAAGGAGAGCATTCCAGACTGCAATTGTTTTTCGCAAATAATTCTTGCTTTGTTTTTTTGTTTTTATTTGCTCCGTGTCATGCCAGGATGACGATTGCGACGTTCTAAATGGTCTTCATACATGACAATACAGCAGTGAAAGCAGAGGTAACAGCCCTGACATGTAATAGAGCCTATTCCTCTATTCTGTATGCTCTAACATTATATGCTTGCAACAGTCATGCAACGTGTAATACAAGAGATAACAAAGTTAAATACTTTTAATATAGTTTTATTTTAAAAATGTGCTTGTAGTTCTGCAGGCTCCCCCCAGGCCGTAGCTAGTTTGATGGGGATAGGGACATGAGGGGGGACTTCAGACTCTCCAGGGGATCCTTCTATGGTCTGATAAATGATGGACCTCTATTCCTCGTCTGTCCCTGAAGAGACGGGTTATACAGTGTATACATCAGGTGGAGGCAGTAACAGTGGATACGTTTTAACATTACGCTACTGTTAACGTTACCGGCAATCAGCTGATCAATCGGAATATGTACAACTTGTTAAGATCACACACTTAACACTAAAATCTTCTACAGTGGGAAGATAGTTTAACACAAACAACAATATACTACAACACATGTAACGTTATCTTATAACTTATTTGCCAATCTGGTTAAACTGCCGCTGTTAGCTAGCTAAGGTTAGCTTGCTAGCACGTCAAATTACGGTACCAATAAAGGTTAGAATTTGTGGTACAAAAATCATTACAGACTGTAAAATTAACCAAATATACATATACAGGTGGCTTATATGTTATAAGTATAGCAAAAAGACTCACGGAATATACGGAATATATCCGTAGCACACACAGCTCTCATGGAAGTCCCATGTCTTATTGCACACTTAAAACTTTTGGCAATGCTAGTTACTTATGATCTCTCAGCCATCATGAACCACAGCTGCCCAAGAGTTTTGAGTTTTGTTAAATACTTAAAGCAAATGTATGACTTTCACTGTAAACTGAAACTAGCGCAAATTCAAAAACATGATCTCCCATTTGGTTCAACACAGCACAAGGACGTGTGATATACAGTAAATCATATTGTGCTGGATATAGTCTATATCCTTGACGTTCCACTTCTGCTGGTGCCGGAAATTCCACCAGATGTCACTCTTTTCGGCCAGATGTCCGTAACCGTCCTCTTTCATTGTGTTGGAAATTTGAAACTGTTGAATTCCTGAGGACTATGATTATCTGCTCCTCAGATCTCTGCAGGGTAAATCCAGACAGCTAGCTCTGTCCAATCTGAACTTTCTGTTGCATGAGTATACAAAAACAACTTTTGAATGTACACATCTTCCACCAAAACAACTTCCTTCCCGAGGCTATTATGCAGAGACACTGTTATTGCGTTAGGCGCTTAGCACCGCCCAAGACGATTGTGATTGGTTTAAAGAAATGCCAATAAACCAGAGCATGCTTTTCTCCCATCCCAGAATGTTGTGTGGACTAGCCAGACCTTTCTTTGCAGCGCTGTGAAGGAAGGTCTGGCAATGTGAGACTACATAGTGACCATCTGGACATTATCGTCACACACATTCTTCCAGTCGTCATTACGGCCGCATAATATGAGGAAAATATGCGATAATGGTGTTGAATATTGCGAAAAGGATTTATTACGTGCAATAAATAGATACTAAAGTTCTCAGTTCTGCCTTTCTTTTGTTTTCAGTATTCTGCTAAAATACAACCAATTAGTTGTTGTATTTAAAGCAAATGGAAGGAACCACTTCCAACATTATTTTATTAAACAAATTGAACGTTGAACTGAATATGAAAGGCAAAACTGAGTTACATTTTCAAAGTGCAGTTTTCCTTCGCGATACGTCGCAACCTATCGTGATGTGTTTTTTGCGCCAGTTGACAACCCGATGATGAGTAAAAATAAAGAAAATATATATTGTGCAACCCTAGTCCTCATGAAAGCCATGTTTAAGCTGCTGAAACTTTACAGTCTGCACGAGGAAATGTTTTTAACAAACTCGCCATTACACTCATGAGCATAGAACTGCATGCAAAGTGATACATTGTTTTTTTGCTCTCATTATTCTGCGGCTGAGTTTCTGGTTCCTGAATATTGCATGGCGGACCTTAATGAGCTCTGGGCCTTTCATGGAGTTTTCCCTCAGGTGCTTGTAACTTTTACAAAAGAAGAACAACAGAGACTTATGTACTCAGTATGCTTTGTACTACTTTTACTTTGCTTCTGTTGATAATTGTATTTGTTCTTTTTTTAAGATTATTTTTTGGGCATTTTAGGCCTTTATTATACAGGGCAGTAGAAGATGTAAAGGGGGAGGGAGAGAGAGAGAGAGAAAGGGGGGGCAATAACATGCAGCCAAGGGCCTTAGATCGGAATTTAACCTGCAGCCGCTGCGTCAAGGACTGAGCCTTAGTACATGGGGTGTGCGCTCAACCAGGTGAGCAATCCAGGTGCCCCTATATTTGCTTTTAGGGTTAGGGTTAACCCTTAGGTTGTTTGTCTCTCAGTTAGTTGGCAGGATTTAGCAAAACCACGTTACACCCCAGGTCAATGAACTTAGGATTTATTGTTTTTTTCCCAAATTTTTCCAAATTTCCCAAACATTCTAAAAATCCTGCCCATGATCTGCAGAAACACATACAGTATACTCACATATACACATGTACTAGGGGTGGGAATCACCAGAGGCTTCACAATACGATATCATCACGATATGATACTATTGTGATTTTAACATATTGCAACATTCTATGTTATATTGCAATTTATAACCTTTTTTCCTACTTCAAAAGCATCCCAATTTCAAATTATGTCCCCAAAAGGAATATTTTGTTAACATCGCTTTTATCTAAAAAGATAAATGTGACTGTTTGTTCACTGTTCATTTCACTTTACTTTTATTGCTCCAAAATGGGATTGTCAAGCAGACAAACTGACAAACACATATATCATAAAAGATTGATACTTGGCGTCTGTGTGTCTATGCTGTATCGATCCCCCCCCCCATCCTACTTTTTACCCTTACTAATTGAATAAATTATAGATTTTTGGTTTGCATCCACAAATTTTCCAAACATTCAAAAAAAATCCAGCTTTTCTGAATGTTTATTTTTTTCTGCATCACCCCTAAAATCTACACCTATGTGTGAGGGGACAATGGAGCGGGGTTAGCGTCACTGCGTGACATGGTTTGTGTGTTAACCTTGTTGATCTGGATCTAATTCTGCATAGAAATACACATATACAGCATTGATGGAGATCTAACTGAGGGGTTTCTTATCATTATCAATATTATAATAGATTATAATATGTACAGTAACGTTTGTGTTTGAGACTCTGTGAGACCTCTCACTTTTCCCACAGCTCTTCGCCACAAAAGCAGATGGCTCTCCTGCAGACCGGCATCCCTACTGCGTTTGCAGACGATCGTAACATGAGGCATAGTGAATATGAGGTCGTTCCATCAGAATATCAGAAGAATATCTTGTCATGTGAATAGAACATGGAGCTGAATAACAATACGATACAATGTCAGGCAATGACAGATGCCTCTACAGGGATCCAGTCATGTGAGCCGGGGGAGGGGGGGGGAAGAGATACTGTGTGTTTGTAGTGAAAACGTATGTGTTTGAGTGAATGAGAAAAAGGCTATGTGACACTAAAAAGAACTGCAAAAGAGAAATAGGAAAGGGATTTCATGCCCAAATGTTGATCTTCAGTCTACTGCTCTGCATTGTAATGCATGTAAAGCACACTGAAAGAAGTAAAGCGGTGTCCCAAATGCACTTTATATGCTGCCTCTAAATGAGTGTGTAGTCCAATCAGTTAAGACACCAGTCATTATTTATTTTTTATATTTTAAAGAAGCATTGATTTTATCGACACGGTCAACACCGTGTCGATAAAATCAATGCTTTTGGTTAAAGCCCTGTAAATTGTGGCCACTTCTGAAATCTCCTTCTGGGGAGCCTTAAACAGTGATAGCATAGAGTGAAATGGAGTAGTATAAATCCCCTTCGGCTAACATGATCTTTTGATTGACAGGAATGCCTGCAAAAGTACTAAAACACAGCGTGTTCAATGGACAATTATAGCTGCTACCCAGCTGTGAGTTAGGGCCATGTATTTTGAGGAGAAATAAGACGACGAAGGAGGAAAAATGAGAGATACAGTTATCAATAAACCTTAAAACCTAAGTCTCTAATCCCCACAGCAAAATGCCTGGGTAGGCATTAGCATGTTTATTCAGCATCGCCCAAGGCTCAAACTCAAAGCCATAGACACCAAGAGCAAGTCATGTTTTCGTGTTGAGCTAACTACCGAATGAGATCCCATAGATGGCTTCACAGTTCACACTGACAGAGGCTATCACAAGGGTTGCGTGTAAAGGAAGATTTCAAAGTAGTGTATAATATTCAATGTATAACATTCATTAAAATTCTTGCTATGACATGCAAACAAAATGTCAGGTGAGAAAATGGGGACGTGTCCACTTCCCAGCATTAGATGCTTTGTGGGCTTGGCACTAGCAGTTATCAATTACCTTCAATGGCCACTGATAACCGGCTACACCCTATTACAACTGCGATGACTGCACCTGATTGGACAAACGCTTCACTCTCGGGCAAAATCTCAAATTTCAAAATGGACTATCATGACAGCTCGTTTTGAAACGTGCTCTATGTTACGAAGTCACTGAATCTGTCTTAATTTTAGATCAACAATGGTCAGTTGAAAAGCTTTTTGGGAGTTTTCAAGAAGGGGGTGAGTCAAGCTGGACGCCCCTGATTTGCAAAAAAAAATAGTCTGGACCTTAACTTTATGTTTTAAGGAGCGGGCAACTGGATGCCTCGCTTCTCGAAATCCACCGCAGTGTTACCAGAATATTTTACCCAGCTGCTCATAATGAATGGAAAGCGTGGAAATGACGCTTACCAGTGTACCCACAAAAAGGGATTCAACCTAAGGGAAATATGCGAACCTGTGGAAGAAACTCTTGAATTTAAGTTCAAATTAGAAGTATCAAAACTGGAAACAATTTAAGTTGAAGTCACATAGTTTTATATTGATACATAAATTGCTGCGTGTAATGTAAACAATGTACTACCCTGCACAAGACAAACAGCAGACAGACAAAGTTAGATGTTGGCAGTGAAAAAAGACGAATAGCTAGCTGAGAAGTCAGTTAGGGTTTAAGGTTAGCTCTAACCCAAAACCCTTATCTATGGACCTGCTTACTGTATTCCATGTTAGCATCAGGACTTTGGTAGTACAATGAGTGATGCTGCAAACCAATGATGTTGACAATGAAACACTAACACGCTAAAATGGTGTTCAATCTCCCCAAACTTTCAAAACTCCTATAAGGCTTATGGGAATTAACTGTCAATCTGCCCCAAAATGACTCACAGTTTGAATTTTACTTTGTCAACTTGGTGCTTCCTCACTGTTTGCCTATCACTGATAAGCTCCGTCAAACTTCATATATCAAACCATCTTTGCTTTGTCTCTTACATTATTCCACTTTCCTTTCTTCACTTAGTGAGCGATTAGATGGCTTTTCCCAGGCATGTCTGATCCATGTTTCCATAACGTTACAAATGGCAGAGTTGACAAGTTTTTCAACCAAGAGGGTCCATCACGGCGTGGGGAATTTGTTTTGACTTTTCCTTCTCTGGGTTGTCACAGCACGGCAACTTTGATTCTTCGGGGGCTGGCGGCTCTGTTTCGCTCGCAGGCGTTTTTTCCAAAAGCTTTGTGCCTTTGCAACGATCCCATCAACTTACTCACAGCCTTCAAATCGCATTACAGTTCCTCTGTGAGAAAGACTCTTCTGTTTATCTCTGCTGAAAAAGAATCACTCCGGGTCAACCTTCATATTTGTTCAGTAAGTAAGATGGGATTGCTGATTTATTGTCAATGCACGTTAGCTTACAGTTTGAAGGCTTGTTGCTGCAATCAAGTGTGGCATCTCTGCGACTTCTGATGCTGAGATGTAAATGCAGCTAGAAAGGACAGAGACAAGCCTTCACCACTATGATTAGCATATCCAAATGCCCGAACCAGTCAGAATATATAACTACAACTTTATTCCATATTAGGGAACAAAAACTCATACTACAATTGTGTTGTGTTGTCCTTGGGTCAAACTGACCTGTATCAAAGTGTTTTATATCAGAAATATGGATTTCTTTCAAGCAAATTGTCCAAATATAACATGGATGACATTCTTCAGGTTAAATTAATGATTACTTTCACTTAATTTTTTGGGTGTTTTATTTAATCTTATAGCATTTGAATTTTTTTTTTTTAATGGTTTCAAAACAGGATCCAGACTAAACTTTGACATCTACCCATCTGTGATCCACTCAACATCCTCTTATCTTAATTAGTCTAAATAATTCATAATTTCTGCCTTTTTAACTAAATCTTTTGATATAAATGAGGTTTGTTGACCATGAATTCCAAGAATAAGTGAAAAACCAGCTCAGGTTTTTAAAAAAAAAGTGCCAAAAGCGTGGAAAAAGTGAATAAATAAATTTTAAAAAAGCGACAAAAACATTGGAAAAGCACAAAAAAATATTAATTTTCAATTTTGACCTGGAAGGACAAGTTTATGGTTAACGGGATGACATCATTTGTCCCTCCTGGGATCCCATATATATTATCCCCCTATGTATCCACATTTCTAAGTTGTTTTTTTTCTCCAAAATTAGGCCTTATGTTCCCACATTTCCTTTTTCATAAATTTGAATCAGATTGAATCCCCCTGTTTTTCCAATTTGGCTAACCCTAACCCTAATTTTAAGAAAAATATACGGCTATGGGAACATAGGGCTGTGGGAACACAAACTACAACAAAATATAGAAAAAAGAAATTAATAGAAAATTGATCATATCATCATTGATCAAATGACCTTATGACAAAACTACGCCTTCTATAATCGGAGAGTGTGAGTTTGAAAGAATGTTTTATGTAAAACATTTACTTTTATGTGTTGTAAAGCTCAACAGTATGGTTCCGAAAGTAAAAATTCCATTCATGATCTCCATAAGGATTTTGACTAACAGCCATAATGTTTAAACCATCCGAGGTAGACGGACCAGAAGCTACAAGATTGTGAAACAAACGTTTCTGCTTGTGTAAATGTTAGAAGTCCGTATGAAATCAACCTTAAGAAAAACATATTTTATTTAGGATCTTACGGAGAAATACTACACTACCCACAATCTTAAGCGTAACAGCGACGCCACCGAGTTCCTCTTGGTGGATCTTGCGGTTAGCATGGACATTTTTACTGTACCCGTAAACCCATGAACAGCTAGATCGAGTTTCTACATTCAAGTCTGTACACAGTCTTGTACCTTTGCTTTTTTCAAAATGTTATTTTGCACCAAATCAAAAGTTTTCTGTTTATAGATCCTCACTGGGAAATTAGTCAAATATATAACATTCATAAGGATTCAGCAGCATGGACAAGAAGAAAATACATCTAATTAGAAATTACTTGAGCTCATAATTTGTGACAATGCTGCACAAATAAAATGTCTTGCTTTAAAAGATAACATTTAGACATATATATATATATTTAGATCCCGGTGTTTGGAACAATCACGGTCAGTGAGAGGGAAACATGTGAATGTTATCTATGAGAAACATCCTCAAATCCTTGAATGAACAGATTTAGAATGGCACATCATGTAATTTCATGGCCAACATTGTCCGGACCACTGCCCGACCTCCGTCCCCGAATCGACCTGGCTTCGTCCCGAGGGCTTACGTAGATGCTGTGTGGGTGCCGCAGCGGCGGAGATGATCTTATCTTGTACCCTATCGTCCCGTAGGTATTTGTCTTGGGCAAGAAGCGCTGAAAACAGCTGCATACAAATGCATACAAATGCATGCATTAATTATAAATCACAGTTTGTCACTATATTTGTCAATATATAACAAGACAACAGTGTTATAAATAACTAATAAATACAGATCATACACTAGTTGAGAGGATATTGCACATCCCCCATTAAAAAATAAATTAGACATAGAGAGGGAATTGCACAAAGAAAATAATGCAAATTGTGGATATAAGAAATTGCACATGGCACAAGTAACACAGGTTATAGCCAGGCAAGTATTATTGTGATGAGTACTGTTTTTTTTTTACTATATGTGGGGACAAATGAAAGCTTAAGGCGGTTGGCCTGTGTCTCTAGTAACCTCTACTGGGTCTGGCCCAAAAAGATATGGAACCCTGACCCAAGTGCGGTGTGGCGGCCTTGCCCTGGCCGACCTTCACGAGTCCGGGGACCCAACCCTTCGGGGTACAGAGTAAAGTCAGTAAATTTGTATAAACTCATTGAACACACTATGTTCCAGTATTGTTAGAGGCATTTCTGTCAAACAAAAATCACGGTAGCTGAAGGGGATCTATACTACTTCACTTCACTGTGTCACTTTGCTGTCAATGTTCACGGCTCCCCAGAGGGAGTCCTCAGAGAGGGCTGCAATTTATAGCATTGATTTTATCATTTGCAACATTTTCATTCTGCTATTGTCTGGTGTCTTCACTGATAGGACTACGCACTCGTTAAGAAACAGTATATAGTGTGCAGTTGGGACACAGCTTTACTTCTTTCACTTTTCACAATTCAGTGTGCTTTATTGGCATTACAATGCAGAACAGTACTGCACCACAAGAAACTCAGATGTGGGGTGGGGGGGGATTTCTACATCACATGAGGTCCCTAGATGATACTTATCCTGTGCAGATAGGGCTTTAGACAACAAATCCACCAGTTTTAGCTGCAGCGGCTTCATCTCTTTCCCTTCCAGCTGTCTTTATGCTGTACGTGGACGACCATATTATTATACCAAGATGTTCCTTCATAATTCCCCTGGGACTCCTACTCACCTGCACCCTCCTGCAACTGTTGCAGTAAAACATTGGATTGATCAGGGCAGATCCATACAATTAGCCAGGAGTTAAGGCTTTTTGAGTTAGTGTCATTCACGTCCAGAACTGCTGACTCAATGAACCGATGCCAAGCACCGTCAGGCCTCATCTCCACTGTCGTGCCAAATCCAGGCTGGTTGGGACTTTAAAAAAAAAAATAAAAGGTCAGTTGTGACAGTTAAATCACAGATTTATTTTTCTGCTGGGAGATTATTTGCAGCAGTTTTGTGTCAACAAAAAAAGAAATAAAAGACCCTGCTGTGGAGAATGAAATGCAGTATTTTAGCTAGCAGCAGTTAAATCATTGGAAGTCTTTTGAAGATGTAAATCTAGGAAAACAGCTCAGAAAAATATAGTTAAATTTTTACAAAAAGCTTTGGTTTCCTAAAACAGCTGCTCACTGTAGTTTTTATCAAACAAACAGGAGGAAATAGTGCATTTGTTGGGGACTTTTTTCAGCGGAGGATTAATCCACATTTGGTGCTTTATCAAGTATCTGTTACAGCAGGACGGTGTGTGTGTGGGATTGAGTTTAAGTAAACTACAGCGGGTGTTGTAATGAAAGAACATGTCAGTGCACCTGTGATAGCCTAGGCCACACAGGTTAAAACAGCCACCAATGGCCAAAAGCAGGGCCAAGGGTGAAGGACTGGTATAAACTATGCCCTGCCAATTGGGCCATACCATCGTCTACCATGCTGGAGGGGGGAATGTAGGTCAATTTCTTTAACTGTCTGTTTTTTGGGGGGATTTCCCTTTGCCTGTCGTTTACTGGAAACTGTTGCTTATAGTTTTATTAACGTGCTAATAGAACAACTGTATTTTACTCACCTGAGTCGTGCATTTGTGGGTCCATTCAGATAGAGTTGTGGGCGGGACATGAAGTCAGACTCAGTGGTGAGTGAAAGCGAAAAGGGACAGACACAGCGCTGTAGCCAAGCCAAAGTAGCACACTTTTTAATTACCTTTGTCCTAGTGTCCTTTAATTACTTTTATCAGTTATCAGGCAAATAAAACACTGACACAGATAATCTGCAAATCAGTCCATCCCTGAAAAAACATACTCTGTCTGCAGAGACATATATTAAGAAGAGAAGCAAAACAAAAGGGAAGAAATAATTGGAAAAGGGGTTTGAAGATAATAGAAAAGGAGAAATGACACAGAAATAAACTGTGAAGTTAAAGTCTGACCGCTCTATTTGGGGTTAAATGTTTTTTTTTTTTTTAGTCCACCATCAACATCTCTCATCTGTTGTTGCTTTTAAACAATTTGCCAAGCTTTTAGTGTTTGACAGAGCTATTAAAGCCCTCTGTATAAGAAATATCACTCACTTAAGCTGCATCTCACATTCAAATTTTGGGTTAACAAAGTTAAAAGGTTCAGACAAAAAGCACATTTGGCCTGGGACAGCTACTTGTGATGGAACAACACTGGAAAGAGCTTTTTAAGACACTAGTGTTTATCAGATATGCCTAAGTATGAATTGTTAGGATGGATAGTTTGGCGTCCATCCTAATACACAGAGACGGGAATAAGCTACAACAAAAGCTCTGATTTATACATTTGGAGAAAGCGATGGATGGACACAGTGTAATATATAACGTGTAATATTACTGAAAGTCATTCATTTGGTCTCTGATAGTCTTCGAAACAACCTGCCAGAGGAGTTCAAATTGTCCGGGAAGCACTGTCATCTTTCACATCACTTCTTAAATCTCAGTTTATAGACTTACTTTAACGGGGACCTTTTTTATAACTGTGTGTTTTATGATTGGTTAAGTCTTGCATAGTCAGCCCTCTCTCCACAGCGCTGTTGAGTAAGGTCCAGCTAAACCACAGATATGTTCTAGGACTTTGTTCCAGATATGTGGAGCATAAAAACTGAACGCTGCTTCCCCCTGTTTAGGTCTGACTCTGGGGACAGAAAGCAGACCTGTCCCAGACCACCTGAACACCTGAGAGGTCTGTGTGGTTCATAATGTAGTAGAAGATCAGAAATGTATTTTGGCTTAAACCGTCTGATTTATAAACCAGCAGAAGAAATTTGGAAATCAATTAGTTGGGGCACTGGGAGCCAGTGTAAAGATGTGATCATTTTCTTGGTCTTAGTGAGAAGTCGAGCAACAATATTCTGAATCAGCTGCAGCTGTCGGATTGATTGATTTTTTTAGGGAGACCTGTAAAGACACCGTTACAGTAGTCAAGTCTACTGAACATAAAAGAATAGACACATTTTACCAAATCCTGTTGACACATAAGTCCTTTAACCCTTGATATAGTCTTAAGGTAATAATAGGCTGACTTTGTAATGGTTGTAATGTGGCTGTTGAAATTCAGGTCTGAGTCTATGACTACACCAAGATTTCTGGCTTTGTCTGTTTGTTTTTTTAACCTTTTCATTTCAAGCTGAGCGCTCACTTGTACAGCTCAATAAAATGTAAAAAGTCTTTGGCGATTGGACTCGCTTAATGGATATTTTGTACATCTATATAGGGGTAGAGAACCATCAGACCCCCCCGATGGAATCTAGACACCGGTGATGGCGTTGAAGGAGCCTGAAGACCAGACCGAAGGAGGCTCCGGACCGGTCTGCTAGAGTAGAGGACTGGAGGTGGAAGGGGGAATGCACTCTTTGCCTGCAACAACGCTTAATAGCAGAGGGAGATTTTTAAAAGCAGGGTTGTGACTCTGTGATTGGCCCTTGCAATTTGTGTACGATTCTGATTGGTTTAGCAGGAAGGGGAACGCCTCCAACAGCTGATTCCATTTAAGAAGAGAGCATTGATTAAATTAGGTCTTCCTGAAAGAGTTCACGCTGAGTTATATTTCAATCAGGAGAGACTAGTTGCATATAATAATAATAATAATAATAATAATAATAATAATAATACATTTTATTTCTAATGCACTTTACATTTAAACAAATCTCAAAGTGCTACAGGTAAGATCATAAAAGCAAGGTAAAAAACATCAGTGTAAAATATCTATGAATAGTGCGATGACATTTTTGTGCAAGGTTAAAACTCATAAGTTCTGCTAAAAAGAAATGTTTTTAGTCCTTTTTTAAAAGTCTCAAAAGTCTGTGGTGCCCTCAGATGGTCAGGGAGGGGTGGGGGGAGGGGGGCATTCCAAGTCCGAGGAGCGGCAGAGCAGAATGCACGATCACCCATGGTGCTGAGCTTAGTTCTGGGGAGTAGGAGGCGGTTGGAGTTTTTTGAGGTGCGGAATCGTGTTGTAGTGAGAGGGATGAGTAGTTCTTTCAGGTGGGGGCATTTCCATAGATGCACTGGTGGGTGAGAATTGAGACCTTATATTCAATCCTAGCAGAAACAGGAAGCCAGTGAAGTAAGTGGAGAATGGGTGTGATGTGTTCGTACTTTCGCACTCTTATCAAGATCCTTGCAGCACTGTTCTGTACATATTGCAGTTTCTATTTATGCAACAGTCATACACAGAAAAAAAGTCAATTTATTAAGATAACAACTGAATTGATTTACAAGTGCACTGATTAAAAGTTAGGTCTTCCTGAAAGAAATTACGTTGAGCTACATTACACAGATATTTCTTTAAGTGTGGTATTCTCAAGAAAGCAACAATGTGTAATTGCGTATCACAATATTGATAAAATACATTTTAAACTTGATAATTTGGGAACTTGGCTTGGCTTTATAGATAACAGTTAACCAAATAGGATTGTTTGTTAATGGCAAATCCAACCAATTCAAATCAAGGTACTTAATCACATTGATGCAAAGATAATGCAAATCCAATAACCAACTCTAATCAAATCCATTTTTATAATCCTCAGGTGCTCTGCTAAGAGCTGAGAAGAAATTGAACGGTGATTCAAAGACCGCCAAATCCTCAGCAGCACTGCGGTGTGACAGTCAGCACCACAGAACCATTTATCATTCATGTCATTACACAAGTGTTTCAGTCATCAGTAGAGAGTCAAGTGTGTGTGTGTATGTGTGTTTGAAGCGTGTGAAGGCTGATACAAGCTCCATCTCCCTCCCCCCTCTCTTCCACCACACTTTACTTATCTTTACAAAGGCGTTGTAAGTGCAAAGCAATCGTGTCTCTATCAGGGAGAATAAATTACTTCTGAAAGCACGTCATTTTTCAGTTAACGCTGGTATTTGGCAGCAGCGAGAGTACTCTCCGGTCATTCTGTATTTTGGCCTTGTCTGCAGTGAAGCTCTGCACTCCCGCTGCGGCGTGCTCAGACACAGCAGGTAATACCCACGTCCACTGGAAGTGCGAAATCATGTCACACAACATTAGCATGATTTCTTCTGACTTTGCATTGAGCAGGGAGATTTTTGATTACATACCTGCGTTAAACTAGGTTTCAAGTTGCATCATCAGTCTTAGTTAGGGTCCTGTGACTGGACGCGTATACATTTTGCTAACAAGTAAGTTATGTGTGGTGTGTTCATCGTGGTATTATTCCTTCTCTCTATTAAGGCATGGCCTGTGTCCCAGTACCACTTATTCTCATGCTTGGGTTTATATGAGATTGTGGTGGAAATTCTAACACATAGGGTAAGATCTGAAATGAGGCCTCGCTCAACAAAGTCTTTGACGTATTTATTCTTTGAGCAAGGAAGGTTCAGTTGGGAGAGTCTGAGAGAATGAACAAAGAGTCTTGGACAATCACTTGCTTATTAACCTTCTCCCAAACTGACAGCAATGTAGAGGGGGTGAAATCAATAGCCTTGATCGGCCCCTCCTGGCCTGAGAATGCATGGGAGGTAGAAAATTCCAGTTTAAATCCATTTCTGCACCTGGGTTATCAGTAGAACATCAACCTCGGACTGCCAGGGCCCACTCATGATGGAACCTAGTCTCACGGCAGTTCATGAAATGGTCACATTATTTAATCTATGGAATCATGTACAATGACACGTTTTTCTCGTTTTTGTCCTGTTAGTGAGAATGTTTTTTTTTAAGTAATGTATTTCAATGGGACGCATGTTTCCTGGTCACAGCATGACATTGCTAGCAAGTATCAATGCCAAAAAACCACAGAAGGAGGTTGGTTGGGGTTGTGTTAAGTCAGTAAATGCCACGCAGCTAGCTAGATAACGTTTTACCATCGCAAGACTTGTGATTCAGTTCTTCTAGCTGTATGGCACTCATGGCTCCTCACATGGACACTGCTAAACGTTGTCTGTGTCAGAGCTAGAGGCCAAAACAACGCAGTGTAACACACAGAACATCAGCTGTGATTGTGAACTAACGTGTTACCGGAGCCAAGTAAAGTTCGTAAAGAAGATTCCTTGTTGTGTGTCTCAATATACCCACGCACCTCCAACCCCCCGGAAGGAACAGCACAACAATATTTCCAACTGAATATGAATTTCCATCTAGAAAGTACGGATGTTGCTAAAGTTTTGGTTAAGAAATTGAATTGGCTGCTCTCTGCATGACCAAACTCTAATTCTGCACCACAGAGAAATAAATGAGGGGAAACTGGTATAAAAATTGGCCTCCAAATTTTTGCAATTAGGTGTTAAGGGAATTAAATGTGCAGAATCCCTTACTCAAGCAAAAGAAACAAACAAACCTGCCACGTTTACTCAATCTGTTTTACTTACAATATAGTATATAATATATTATAATATGTGTGTCCTAAAGCAGACATTTTGCTAAAGAGGAAAACAAGTTATTAGTTTAGGATTTGAGACATGAGGAGCACATTCTAAATCAATTTTAACCCTCCTATGTCTTCTAACAAACCAGTTTGGCTGAGTCATGTTAAAGATGCTCACCCTCCCACACACACGCCGTTTCCATTTTCAACTTCTCCCGGACGAAAATATCAGGGGAACTCAATCAGTGTGCTGATAGTGAAAATGCCACTGAGCAGGGCTGCGGGGAATGCACCTGAGAGGCTCGGTGATTTATTGCGAGGCAAAGCTGAAGCCAAGTCGCCAACTCTAATTAGAAAATCCTGTGCAGGCAGCTGAGTGCAGCAGCAAGCCTTAAATCTCAGTCTCATCAGCCTCAGACTGCTGCAGCATACTGGCTCAACGTGGAGGTGTGTGTGTGTGTGTGTGTGTGTGTGTGTGTGTGTACACATGCGCATGCCTTTAAACATGTACATGAGTATTAGAGAACGACATCTGTGGTGTGTGTACTGTATATTTTTATGTATACTTGGCATGTGTATTTTGCTAAATATAAACCTGTGCATATTTACACATTTTTTATCCAACATGGGGGCCAGGGATCGAACCACCAACTGCACTAGTTCTAGCCACAGCAGCCCTGGCATTTGTTTGTGCATTTAAGAATATTATGCACATACAGTATGTATTTAAAGCCCTTTACAGTTTAGAACATGATGCAGCATGCGTTAATAATGCAGTGAGTTGAGTACTATTGATTTGTAGGTATTCCAGTATCATTAAACCTTTGGTCTTATTCTCAATGGCGGCCATTCTGATTATGGATTTTGGAATCTTTTTACGCTCCTCCATTGTTAGAAGTGGCAAGTCAGAGCCAGCCGGTTTTTGAAATATATTTATGTAAAACAGAGGTTTATATGGACAGCTTTTGGAGGCTTTCTACGCTTGCCTTGATATACATTGTTTCGTCGAAGTTTCTTAAACAGAGGTGGCAAGTCCAACAATAGCACAAGCCATTGGTCCAAAATGTCACAAAAACAAAAAGCAGTGAGAGCTAATTTTAAACTGCGACCTCATGAAATTGGGTTAACGTACCATTTAACTTGTTTGTGATTACAAAATCATAAAAAATCTCTCAGACTAGACAGGTGGCAGTTATGTAACAATGTGCCGGTAAAGAACAGACTCTTAAAACTTAAGAAAAATTGGCATCATATTTGTTAAAGCCTAACGATTTGCACAAAATGTTTACTTTTTGTTTGTTTCCAAGAAAGCTCAACGGGGCACCTTTAAAAAGATATGTTTGTTTTTGTTCAACCTGGAGTTTATACTTAAAATTTGACCATTTGACTAACGTCATGGTAATTTTAACCTCCGGCAATAAAAATATTAGGGCAAGCACCCTAGAGCTTTCCAGAAAAGCTTTTAACAGCCTTACATACTGCATAAACATTCATAAGGTCTGAAGAAAATAGAAATGACTTCCTGGATTACCTATTGTAGCTAACTGTGTACACTTCCAAGGCTATTTTCCGGCCGGACAAAATTAGGATAGCAAGACCCAGATTTCGAAATTACCTGAATATTTACCATATGGAGAGGACAAACATTCCTTATATTCAGAATGTACTGTATGTATGTGTGTGTATGTATGTATGTGTGCACACACACACACACACACATGTACTTTTCTAGGTGTCTAAAGATCAGATGTAATAAGTGCATATGCTGTGTATAGTCTGCATAATGCTATGTACATTTATATGAACCAGTCTGCCTGCAGAGAGCTACTATATATTCATGCGCATGTGTACTGAATGTCAAAATTGTGTGCACATGTGTCCGTGTGTGTGTGTCCGTGTTTGTGTGTGCACCCTAACCTTGGACTGTAGCCCAGGGTCACAACGCTTGGATGAAGCAAAAGAAAAGGCCAAGAAAACGGTGTAACACACAGAAGGTTTTATTGTCAAAACTCATTCTCCCACTCACTCACTCACTCTCTCTCTCTCTCTCTCTCTCTCTCTCTCTCTCTCTCTCTCTCTCTCTCACACACTCACAGATGTAAAGCTAAGACTTTCCTTGTCTCTTTGAATGGCAGTAGCACTGGCAACTTGGCAAGTCTGTGAAATTATATTTAGAGATGTCTTGACACGCACAAACAGACACACACAAACAGCCAGATACATGGCTGACAGCCGCAATTCCACCTAAAAAAAAAATAAAACAGCAGTATCAATGGAGGCACCGTTTGTCTGCTGAATTGTGTTTTGATGTCTGCTGGCACGCAGAGAATACATTTAAACGTCTGTCCCTCTGCAGATACAGAGCAAACACACACACAATCACACACACCCCAGTATTGTTAAATAATGGTCCAATGAATGCAAATTACAGGCATCTTTCTATTCAAAGCCATGCTTATCAGAGCTGCTCATATATTTATACCTCAGGATCAGAATAATGTTTATACAACATGAGAGTCCAGCCAACAAATCACCACTCTCATTATTCTGAGGATAATTCTCCGTTGTATTTGGCAGCTTACAGCAGTGAAAAGTGAAGCCACACCGATGTATTTGCAAGTCTGTATTATTGATACATAATCCTGGATCAATATGTTGGCATAAATTTGAAAAGGGAATGCAATACATTGGTATATTATACATATTATATTTAATATATTTCTGTCTGAGTGAAACAGAACAGCAGTTGAGTTGAGGTTGAGGCTACCTGGATGTTGATAAAACCAACATACAGGAGTTAAAATGAACTTCCATTAGCCCAAGAGACTTTAAAATTGGCAGCCACTATCCAAAATGTGCTTTTCCTTTTGTCCTAGTGGTTACACATAGTATATATGTTCATTGTGAGATATGTTATATGTTACATTGAGCCATATAGCAGATAACTGCATAAATTATACATTTGGTAGCAACATCCATTTATTTTGACGAAAGAAACAACATATCTTTACGTATGGTTAGGATGCATCAAGCCCTTTTTCCTGCCAAATAAAGGCTAACTTCACCACTGCACCATTAACTGTCTCTGTTAAAACATGGTTGCATACAACATCAGCTAACTGCTAAATAGCCTTAGCATTTAGCCGTATGTTAGCATGTTTTAAAAAAAAATATAGGTTGTATTTGGTTCATACTTAAAACAGCAAAGAGTTCACTTGTTCGAGAAGATTCAATGGACTGCATCATACTGGAATCAATAGGACCTGAATCCAAACTAGCTACATGCCATCCTCCATGATATTCCTTGGGATAGATTGCTTAGGAAGGCCTTGCCCAACTTCTTGTTAATTTGGAGGACTTGATAATTGAACATATTGGACGTGGTGGTATTCCTGTACTGTATGTGGCCTTCCCACTTTTATCTTTTATAACATTAAAAATATATATTCAAGAATATGTTTTGCTGGAACCATGGCAACCAGCTACAAGATGAATTGTGAACATAAAACATTTGTTTGGTGCACAACAATCAAAAGGTAAAAGACTTAAATGATCATAGACTTCAGTGGTAGCAACGGGTGCAGTAAACATTTCCATGACCTTGCTAATAAAACATTTTTAAATAAAAAAACAAGGTTGATTTTATGCAAACTTTTGGCTTCTACATGGGCACGAACCATTGTTTTCGCAATTTTGTAGCTCGTGTTCAGTCATAAGAGGGTTTAGACATTATGGCTAATTATCAAATTCCTTATGGAGAAAATTAATAGGATCCTCTCAAACAAGCAAGAAAAGCTCATCTCCATTCAACTCCTTTAACCCAGCATACATCTGCCATACAGGAACATTCTGGAGTCACATGGGTAGCATTAGGTGTCGTAGCTTTGACCTCTGACCTCCATACACCTAGCTGCTAGTAATATTGCTAATCTAGAAAGTTCAACATGTTTTACGGTTGTACCCATCATGATTCAGTGTATCCCTTAAAACACCTGAGACGTACGAAGCCATTTAAAAAATGTAAATGCTCACCTTGGATCAGCCTATTAACACATTCCCTCTCATCTGCATTCATCCACCAGCCGGCTCACCTGACACTGCGCAGATAATATCTTTATTGGCTGTCACAGTGTGACCTCCACAGAGGTAATTCACTGCCGATTATGCTCTTTTCCCAGCTGTCTGGGTTAATTAATATGAGTTGCATGGTAGAGACTGCTTCTTTCAATTATTCTTCCTGTCCTGCATAAATACTGCTACCACTAGTTTTATATTCTTTAATAATAATGGCACAGCCCAATGGATGCAATGGATATGTCTGCATTGTAAATTAATATTAGAGATTTCTTGCTTGATATACAGTATTTTGCCTCCGTCTTTGTTCCTCAGAGGTCACTCTGTTTATGAGATGTTTCGGCATTTAACCATCTGTCAAATTAAGACGTTGTAGGTGGCACATTGACTGTATTTTCTAACTTTGTCTATACAGCTATGGGGGCTAACACTGCTAATGATAACACGTAATTTCTTCATTTTTTTTTTTCTCTGTAAATGTGCTGTATTTATATAGCGCTTTTCTAGTCTTAACGACTACTCAAAGCGCTTTTACATCATACAGGATACATTCACCATTCACACACATTCATACACTGTGGCCGAGGCTGCCGTACAAGGTGCCACCTGCTCATCAGATACACACTCACACACATTTACACTCAGTTACAGTTCTGTGACTCGCGGGAAAGGGACGGTTGGGTTTAGGGAAAGTTCCTGGGTGGGCTTACGGTTCCGTGACATGCGGCAATAACAAGACGGTAAAATTCACACGTGGGACATGGACCCCACTCTCCTGGGTGAAAGTCCTGTGTTTGACCAACCTCCCTATGCGGAATTTCCTGCTGCTCTCCCCAGTACGTTCTACACACATGCCGCAGGGCGCCTTTTTCGTCGCATCAGACGTGGATGGCCACTGTCCAAACATCCGTATTTTATGCATTCGGAGTGAGAAAGGGTTGGGTGTCCACAGTTCAGGAGGAATCCAATTTAAAGTTTACTTTGAAGGCTCTGTTTCTGGTAACGCAGCTCCTGCGGTGTATTTCCCATCTGCTGTTTGTACATAACACAATTAGGAACTTTAGTTAAACACGGAATACATTAATTATGGATGGTATCAAAATATTCCATGTTGCAATTATGCAAAATCCCTTTTAATAATTCAGGAAGAAAATGCAGACATCAAAATGTTCCACTGCTTTCTGAATGAAGGCCTTATGGCTTTGTGACATGAAATGTAAAGGTTAGCCTATGCACTCAGGTCAGTTAATAAAAAATGTCTCTTATAAGACATGCAAATAAATAAATGATTTAGCGCATAGAGCAGTGTCATCAGTTATGCTCTACAGTATTGAGCAGTGATTCACTATAAAAAGGTCAGTTTGTTGGCAATCAATGTGTCGCCATCTGCGTTCATTGGATTCTATTTCTAGAAGATTTTGCGATCTTACAGGATGCCTTTGAACAGACAACATACCATGAGCTGATTTGTGGAAACAGAGTAAAAGGGTTAACCCTTGTATGGTATTCAAATTGACCCATTTCAAATTTTTAGAAGAAGAAAAATGGTACAAGTTCCATTTTTTTCTACCTGAAAATCAATGGCCTTACCTTATTTTCTGTGATTAACATGTATTCCTGACTCCATTCAGAAAATGATTTTGGATATGACCATTTTTTCCAAGATAAGAATAATCACATAGTGGATTTTTAACATGAATTATAACCTTATGACAAAAAACGAACCCCACTTCCGTTTTTAATTGTGTTCTAGTTGAGACTGGTTGCATTCCCTGAACATATGTTATCTCAATTGTTTGAAATTGAGATAAAGACAATATTTGTTAATAGATTATGAAGTAAAATTTTATTTCCGAATTGTTTTTAAAACCCCAAATAAGTCACGGGTCAGTTTGACCCGAGGGATACGAGAGGGTCCCGAAAGGGACAACAACACGAGGGTTAAGCCAAGAGTTCAGTTTCAGTTCAGTTGTTTTAAAGTTTGTTTTGCTCTGTGCTGTTAAAAGTTTTGCTTTAACAAACTCTGGATGGATAGCAGTATGGTGGCACTGGTCAAATACGAAATTGATAAAACTGCTGCAGAGACTGGACATCAATTAAAATGTACCCCAAAATAAAGGTTTTAGATCTTCACAACCAGATAAAGGATAGCATTTTAGAGTGATGTTTAGAGTGAAAGAATAGTGTTACTTAAAAATATTGTAAGTAAAAGTGGGCCAAGAAAACATCCCTGTGGTACTCCATCATTGATAAATAATATTTGACAAAATAATTTAAAGACAAGATCTTTTTAGAAAACCTGGCTCTTAATGATGTCTTAATGTTGTGTTGGCCATCAATCCTTGCTCTGTAAGATATCACATAAGCTTTAGCAATGTCATTATCTTGAGTAAAACTGAAAACGACAAATATGAAACCCATCTGTAAAAAAAATGTTCATCCACAACAATCTGTAGCAGTCGAATTAAACCATTTGTTTATTTAAAATCAGATATTTCCTTATGATGCTTATACTCGCTGATTGAGGTTAAATATGGAAAGTAATGAAAAATTGGAATTGTCAGTTTAACTATGATTAACCAGTCACTATTGAGGATGAGAACATCACAGCTCAGCAACTTCCTAAAAAAATACAGAATATCCTTAAATAGATTATTTTCTGATTGTGCAAACAGAACTTGTAAAAACTAGAATCTGACCATCACAGAGAGATTGATTTACTGGGTACAAAGTGACAAGAACAGCAGCAAACATGATAAGAAGGAAATGCAGACAAAAGAGGAAGAAGGAGAAGACTCGGACATCCATAATTGGCAGTAAAGAGACAGGAATCGGTTTCTTGCACAACACGTGTTGCTGTCAGGGTTAGTCAATGTGTTGTGTGTTTCCTCAGCCTGGCAACCTACATGGATAACCTACATCCTATACACCTGATGCACTGTGTGTGTGTGTGTGTGTGTGTGTGTGTGTGTGTGTGTGTGTGAGTGAGAGACGAAACAAAGAGGAAAACACACATTGTGATCTATGTTCACCTTTTCTCTGAATAGATCGGCAGGCTACATCTCCAGGGAATACATTCATGTCAATGCAGTGTCCTCCTACGTGACAAAAACAAGTGTGTGTGGGGGTCTGTTTATGTTTGTGTGCGTATGTTTCAGCATGTTCGTGTTATTGTTCATGTAATACTGCAATTTTGTACAAAAAGAAAGACTCTTTGCCATATGACATAAGAGCAATCCGCATTTGCCTGGAAGCGGAATGAGGAAAAAGAGTGAGAGAGAGAGCGTGTGTGTGGGTATATTGAAGCCCACAGAAACGTCAGCTATTTCCGAGAGTCCAATATTTTCCGCTACAGTCAACAGTTGCCTCGAGGCACAGAGGAAGCTCCCATTTGGCTCAGAGTCTCTACTCCCTCCTTCAAAACCCCCTGACTGCAATCACAGACACACACACACACACACACTATAAACAAAAAGGCTTCATTCTGATACCCTAAAATGATTCTTTAAGCTTATACCAGAGCAGAAAACTTTGAATGAAGAATACAGTTGTAGGAGCACAGATCGCTCATGCACTCCTCTTCCTGTTTCTGTCTGTTTGAGGAGTCTTGCTGAATAAATAGTTCGACCCATTGACCCAGCCCACACACACTTAGCACAACATAGCTCCACAAGCAGTCTTAATTCAATTTTCTGTTCTGAATTATTCATGAGAGAAATCACTTCACTGCAAACTGTCTTCAGCATATGTGTGTGTGCAAGTGTTGAGGGCAGGTCACACATTTTGGCAGCACTCAGAGCCCAACAAACAATCACCATAGGTGTGTGTGTAAAACAAGGAAAACAGAGTGTGAAGGTGAGTAACACGACTGCAACTCAGTTGAGTTGAAGATGTTTCACGGTCTATTCAACGGGATTTATCAGCTCCTTTACAAACCTGCAGATAACAAATACATTGTTCTCAACTGAAAAAAAAGCAGTTATAGTTCACAGAACCAATCATTACTTTACGCTTTAGTCAAGTACGCTTACTGTTGGCAAACAAATCCACAGAGCAAACTGACATCTAAGAGATGTGGCACACCCAGAACATGCATATTTGAAACACTCCTCTGGTGGCAAACAATATGGATACATTCAGTAACTTGAGATTAACTTAGATGGAACAAATTAATCTTAAACTTAAATAATGTCAACAACATAAAAGTGAATAGATGGTGATTGGTGATTTATAAACCTCAGTGATGGCTTCTAGTGGGCAGATCCAATAGTTTTAAATTTTACCAGAGTACCCGCTTTCAAGTCAGTTAACACTTGTCAATGGAGAGTGGCCAGACTCTTTGTTCAAACGAAATGGACCAGAGTCGGGTAGGACCAGGCTAATGTACAAGAGTCTGGTAGGACCCGGCTAATGGACCAGAGTTCGGTAGGACCAGGCTAGTTTTATAGAGCTGTTAGAACAAAATGCATGTATGAACTATTTAAGTATCCCAAATTGATGTTTTTCTCTGTTTTCTCTTTTTTCTCTATTTTATTAACTGCAATTATTGCATCACACAGAGTAACAACTCTGTCCAATGACTCCAATTCACGTTTGTGCATGCTCCTGTGTGGACAGCTGGTTAGCTTTTAATGCGCCTGTCACCAGCAGATGCCGAAATGGCGGGGCTCTTTCCGGGCCTGTCTTTTTTATGGAGATTGATACGGGGCATTTTGCAGCAGCTGCAGAAAGCGTGACCTGTGCCGCATCTGCATAAGGCTTATCCGTGTCGAGGCACGCAGGTCACTCCGACTAATGAAGCCATCAAGGCAGATTTTTTACAACAGAACCCCAGAAAGGCTGTGGAGGAGCTGCACTGACTTACTATCCGTCCTTCAGTGTCCTCTGCTGCTGCTGCTAGCTTTTAATCAGAAGAATGGCACTAATAATCACCACGACCTGAAATGCAAAACTTTAACTTTGTTATCTCACTTAACTCCCTGAGTGTCTGCTGGTGTGACTACATGTTAAGGGATCATGTCTCTTGCAATGGATCTTTGCACAACAGACATTTTGACAGGTGTAATTAATAACATTGAAACTTTGAGCATGAAGGTTCTGTCCTAAGTAGAGATGCACCGAATCCAGGATTCGGCTTCAGATTTGGCTTAATATTGGGCTTTTTGACAGGGTTCGGTTTCTGCTGAACCTTAGAATTTTTTCCACCAAACCGAACGCTACGCTTGCACTAGGCATGCTACACTGGTCAACGTAATGACGCCGCCGTTGATTACGGGAAGGTGTTTATGTAGGTGGACCGTTCAATGCAGTAGGCTGTGAGAGAATGAAAATGGAGTCGAGCTACATGTTCAATTTGCAATGCCAATTTGTCTCATGGTGGCAAAGACCCTAAACTATACACAAAATCGCCACGTTTAAAACATCTGAAAGAATATGAGTTTTTGAGGAATTTACAGACAGCAGCCACAATGCAGCAACTGCAGGTACAGAAAAGAGAGCAAACGTTGGGAAATACGGAGTGGTGCTCGTAACGGTACGGATTAATAGCACAATGACCCCAAAAAACTCTGGGCTTTCTACATCTATCCTGTTAATTTCAAGTAATTCACTTAAGTGGAAGTGGTTAATCCAGACGTTGGCCCATAGGCCACGCCCTCTTGTAACAAACAACACCCCGCTCTAAGGACCACCTCAGGAGTGGGCCTAGATGGTAGCCATTTGTATTTGTAGCGCCCCCTAGGGGTCAATGTTTGTGAAATTTGTTTTAGAGTCTCAGAGAGTCATGGCTAGGAATATTCTAAAGTTTGGCTTTGACAGCATTTATTTTGGCCGAGATATGGCAAAGTCGTTTTTTTCATAGTTAGCTACACAAATTTGTTTGCCGGTAATATGCGCAATTTTTAGTCTATAAAAAATCTTTATACAACTTTTTGTCAGGTCGGTCTGGAGATGCTATGTGCCAAGTTTCGTGCCGATCCATTGCACGGTCTAGGAGGAGTTTGAAAAAGTTGGTTTTTCGATAAACTGCTTTTTTTTTTTTTTTTTAACGCATAAAAGTCTAGGCGGAAATGGGCATGGCCTATATCACAAGATTCAGTAGGATCCAGGGAACGCGCGGATATAAGGCTTTTAAATTTCCAATGTACAGTTTGGGAGTTATAGGGCCAAACGCGTTTTTTCTGATATAGCGCCATCTAGGGGTGGAAGTGGGTAAATTTTTTCGGCTGAGGTCTTTGTGGACTTTCGGACCAGTCCTGAAAATGTCACGTCGCTATGTACGGTTTGGGCTGCAACACCAGTTTTATGCGGAGAAGGAAAAACAATAGGGTTCCACAGCCCTGCTGTGTGAACCGCATAACGCTTCGCGTTACTGTGGTGCATGCATCCTCAGGCTTGGATATTATAATATATAATATTTGAATATATACAGGATGGAAATACAAAATGTGCAACTGCTTAAATGCAGAGTCGAACTTGCAGCCTTTGCATTGAGTAATTCACCTATGTATGGGCGCCTGCTATACCAGGTGAGCTACCCGGGAATCCCAGAACATAAGCTTTAGCATAAGAGTAAGAGATAACCTAAATTTTTTTCCTTAGATTTTTATTTTTATTTTATTTTTTTTAAATTGGGGTTTTATTTACTAAAGCATAATATAGCTTTTGGTTGTCAAATTGTCACAAAATAAGGAAAATGTGTAGATTTCTGTCAAATAAGGTAAGAGACTCATTGCTTTTACTGATTTTCCTTTGGGGCTGCCTAAAATCTTTTGGGGGGTGCCAACAATTCCGCAGAAAAAACCCAGATTGGTTTGATTTGATTGGTTGACTGTCACAGAGCGTGCAGTGGTCAGCAGGGATTAAACTAAACAACACAAAAGATATTTCTGCATGAACCCTGTGGCAGCCGGTATATTAAGGATGAAAAGAGCTGCATGCAGCTAAAAGGCCACACATGTACAGCATGTTTCACGTGTCTGTACTTCTGACCACAGTAAGTGCGTTGGCCGTCAGCGCTGTCTGCATTCAGTCCACCTCCAGCCTCTCAGGCCACGGATTCTTCCAGATTACACAAAAGAGGAGAATATAGCGATGACCGCCGGCCGCTCTACGCAGCAAAAGCTGAATCACCCACAGTGGCTGTCTATTGACGGCACATGCTCAGGATGTACAATGGTTACAACGTCAAAAGGGTCTGGAAGATGGGCAGACTGGAAAGCAGTTTAAAAAGATTTTTTCCATGTTTCATGTGATTATTACATTTTATTTTTTTATTTCATAGAAGTCTTGTGTCCTGTCTCGTTTGCCATCTCTGCAAAAAAAATTTGCTCCCCCAAGACTTACATAAAAGTGCGTATTTTCTATTTTCTCTGCCAATATTTATTATGAACTGAAAATCATGGCTCAACAGTATAAAAGAGGCCCAACTGCATAAAACAAGAAAAAAAGCAAGAAAAAGCAGTAACATGAGGACAAGAAAATTCCTGACAGGTGCCTCATCGGCACATCACACAAACGCGCTGTTAATTAACACCGTCATTAACAAAGGCCTGTGTTCCCTGCAGTGTTCACCTGTGGGATGTTACACTTCGTTTCTCCCCTCTGCCCACCTTTATTGTCTGCCATTTTCTCTCTCTTTTTCTCTGTGTGCTTTCTTCGGCGACTATTTTTTGGGCATTTTAGGCCTTTATTTTGATGGGATAGCTTTGACAGGAAAGGGGAGCGAGATGGGGAATGACATGCTTAAAAGGGCCACAGGTCGGAATCCAAACGCTGCATTAAGGACTGAGCCTCTGAACATGAGGCACACGCTCTACCAGGTGAGCTACCCTGGGCTCAGCCTTTCTAAATTCAATATCTATTTTTGTCACTTTCTTCTATCCGCTGCAGGATTTCTCCTAATTTATGTGTCTGCTCCCTCCTTGTTCTTCTTTCTTTATATCAGTGATCTGTATCCCTCTCTGCATCTTCTTGATTTTTGTCACTGCCCTCTTCTTTTCTCTATTTGTTTCTGTAGTTGCTTTCTTCTACATTTATATGATTTTCATCCGCTGCTCTCTGCTTTACTCCTGTCAGTCTACTCACTCTGCTGGCTAAATAAATGTCATCAGACTTCTCCATCCCTTGTTTTAACTCATTTTCTTTGGATTTATTCTTTTTTCTCTTCTACTATTTCATTTCTCTATGCCTTGACCTTTCGGTTCATTTTGCTCTCTTCTTTCTTGTATATTCTCTGTATACTCGTGTCTCTGCATTGTTTGATCTCACTTGTTTTCAGTTGTTCTCTGGTTTTTCTCCTGTTAGGTACACCCTATGAATTATTCTGTTCTTGCCTCATATTTTTCTTTGTAATTCTTTTTTCCTCCTCCCTCCATTGCCTAATCACATTTTTATATTGTCTTATTACTTTTCTCTGAGCAATTCTACATTTTCTCCGTTCTTGTTCCTTTACCGTCTATTCTCTCTCACTTTGCCTTCCTCTGTCGTCTTTTTCTCTCTATCCACTCCAGCCCTCATCCTCATCTTGCTTCCTGTCATCCCTCTCTTTTCCATGATTTAGACCCATGTTATTTCCCCTGTGGCAAGCATTCACCTGAGCCCACCGGCGGCTGCTGTTCGCCAGCATTGCCACATTGATGCAGAAAAGGTACAAAGCTGCTAAACGTGTTGTTCTGACCTCTCCAAAAATACAACCTCTTCTTTTTATCTTCCTTTGAGACAACCTTTTCCCATTATGTTTCTGTCTCAGGTTTTTGTTGCTTGTTTGTTTTCATTCTTTGACATTAAAATATTCAGGGAACAATTAGCCAGTACCGTCGAGAAAAAAGGTTTAGAAGAAAAAACCTGCATTGAATATCAATAGATAAGATATTCCTTTACTCCAACATCCAAAAAAACTCAGGAGCATTACAACTTATTCACATATGCGGAGTAGGTTCGGGAGACCTTGATGAACACGTAAGCATTTAATGAACAACTGAGGAGACAGTACGGTACAACCACGATGTGTTATTCCAACTCTCTGAAGCTCTTGTCCTCCTGAAGGTGTATTTATACTCATGCTGGAGACGTTACATTTAGCTGAAGCTTGAATATAACGATATCATCACGATACTTATGTCACGATACGACATAATTGCGATTTTAAACATATTGCAGTATTGTGCGATATATTGCAATTTTATTATTTATTCTCAATTTCAAATGTCCCAAAAAGGAAACTTTGTCCACATCTGTTTCATCTAAAAAGACACATTTCTCTGTTTGTTCATCTCACTTTAATTTTATTGCTGCTAACTGGGAATGTCAAGCATACAAAATGACCAACACATACAATAGATTGATACTCAGCTTCTGTGTATCGAGTGGCAACAGCATTCCAACTCCTTAATTATGTAAATACTGTATCATAAAAATCCCTTTAACTATGTAAATACCATACATAGTCACACTATTTATGTTTCTACTCTGATATTTATATACTCTTGCAACTGTACAACAGAATTTTCCTTCGGGGATCAATAAAGTATTTCTGATTCTGATTCTATCATGTCAAAAAGTGACGATTGGTCAGGTGCCTTTCATCGTTTGTTATTGATGCAAAAAGTCTCTATTAGTGTCATATTTAGATGCGCTTGGTCGGGTCTCTTGGCTTTACTTTTTGACACTCTGAGATATGACTTTTGGCGAAACTATTTTATGCTCTCAGGGACTTGTGTCTAGTCTTTGGGCGTCATATTTACACGCGCTTCATTGTGGCGTAACTTTTTGATGCTCTGGGCTGGGACGTATGTTTAATTGACATACGGCACAAGAACAGGACAGTTGAGGAAAGATCATTGGTGGGGTAACAAAACATACTCCAAGAACGGGGACACAAACGGGACACAAAACCTGGGTGAAAGTCCTGTGTTGTTTGACCCATCCACAACCACCCAAACCAATCTCCTTACGCGGATTTTTGATCTATTAATCGCTACCTTTGTCGCTCTTAATACTACGTCAGCTTACAGCTCCGGGGTCGAGCTGCTGCCCTGCTCAGTGCGTTCAATATCGACACGGAAGTGTGATTTGATATGTGAACGCTGAGAGCCACTGAGGAACCTAGTAAAAAGTACTCTCACTCTTAATTGTTGGGCTAAAATTCAGATGATGCCAATGCTTCAAATCTGCAGCCTGCAGTCTGTACTCAGCGTCAATTAGAGCACTAATTATCACCTCAAGTGCATTTTGATTTTTAATCCTCTCTTCCTACGATTGGATTTACACTGTGAACTTGGATTGAACTTCAGTCAACTTTCCCCATACGTAAAAACTAAGATTTCTATACGGTATATTCTCAGTCAACACCACAGTGGTTTGCTTCATCTCCTGGCTGTGGTTTGATTACTGAGATGAGGCATTTCTCTGCTTGGTGTCAGATTTACACCTAAAGTGCTATTTTGTTCCCATAGTGCTATTACCATTAATAATTGGGATGCCTTAAGCCTCCTATTATCTCTTTTATCCTGTTAGCGAGCGTGACATATTTGATGTCATCAAAAATGCTTGTAATCTCGACTTCCATTTAAAAGCAAGCGGGTTGACTGAGAGCAAAGCCTCGTGAATCTAATCACATTACAGAACCTCTTCCTGGTTGGGATAATGACTGGGCTTTAGGGCTTAAACGTGTTCAATAATAAATATTTTGTTGCAGGGAGGGAATGTTTCCCCTCTGGAAAATTGTTTGAGTCCACTATTTGTCAGGTGAAAGTGGAAAAAGAGAACAGGACGAGATGAGATAGAAGTAAAGAGTGTTTAGTATCCTGTAATGTCGCTGGTGGTATTGACTGGATGAGATCTGATATGATGTGTATGATGCATATTTAATTGGTGGCATATTTGGAATTCAGCAACTTACACTGTGATAAACCACAACCCTGAAATTAATATGAATACCAATGTGTGATCAGTTTTGTGAAACGTGAACAGAAACACGCACTAGAGGTGATTGGCATGATAGTCTCGAGGCTTTTTGATGGAAAAGGGCAGGCACTTTCAAAGAAGACCTGGCAGGTGATTGGATGAACCATCTGTACAATCACATCCGACATTTGTGTTTTGAACGGTCGGGGCCATCTCACACACAAACCCCGCCTGTAGCTGCCAGATTAGTTCGGTCCTCTGTTGTGTGGACCCAAACGCTTTACTTTACAAGCCTGACAAGATGGATTTTAATGTGAAATGTGTTTGCCATAGACTGAAAAAACAGTGGACATAGCATAATGTCCCCCACTGGTTTGCCATTTTGAAGCCTTGAGTTCGGCGACACGCTGTTTGCAAATTCTGCACTCTACCCATTTAGCCTCTTTCTTCTTACTTATTATTTTGCATGTACTGTATACATTTGTTTTTCTGTATCTATTCTGTATTTCATGTTAAAGGATCATTCTGGTGCAAAATGAACCTAGGGGTTAATAACCAGAGTCAACCGTTCTCTTTACATGTAGTGCCCCTCATTATGCTACTGTGGGAGTGTGTTGCTATTTTGAGCCTTGTTAGTGGTATAGAAATAGCGATTTCCTTTTACTTTATCACTGCCCCAACTACTAGGGTTACAAGCTAATTAGCGGTTTGCGCTAAAACTGGTCACATTCGATTAGCATGAAAATGTATCCCAGTCAACGGTTGACTCAGTACCCATGTGTTATTAACCCCTAGGTTAATTTTGCACCAGAATTGTCCTTTAATGTTTAATATGGGTGTTTGGTTGTTAGTTTATGTTTGCACCATTCGCCAAAGTGTACTTATTGTAGCAATGAAACCTTTTCTGATTCCGAGCTGGGGAGGATGCAAGACATTTTTAGGCGGCCATAATGTCCGATTAACGTTGATGAAGTGAAACTACAGTGAGACAGTGAGTTTAACTCTCCTGTTGTCCTCGGGTCCAATTTGACCCCTTAAAAAAAATGTCTATATCTGAAATATAGGTTTCTTTTTAACCAAATTACCACAAAAAATGGATTGCTCTTTGCAGATACAATTGATCACTTTCATTCCTGACAAAACTCATCTGTACGTTTCTCTGATCTTAACTATTAGTAAAAATAATTCATAATTTCTGCTTTTTTTAACTCGAATATTACTAATTTAAAAAAAAAAAATTTGAAAAAGGGACAAAAATGTCAAATTTTTGTCAGTTTTTGACCCAGGAGGACAACACAAGGGTTATAACACAAACAACAGCCAAAAGGTCACAGGCTATTTTGATGTCCACAATGCCACGGTTAGCATTGCTAAGCCTTTGCCCTGATTCATGGGTCAACATGTAGCCACGCCCCTAAAGCATGACCTGCTTTATTGATTGATTCGATGCATATTTAAAAGGGTTTCATATTTACTGTACAGTTAAGCAGCATATACTGCATAGCCGAAACCAAAACCCCAAAGTGAATACTCATATTTGATCAGCCACGTGAAATCTAAGCGCACACACACAATAGGTGATTGACGTTAATGTCTCAAGGCTTTTTAACCCTAAGATAAAACAGTTCTGATGGACACTCATTTTTTTTTCCTCCTTTTGCCATGCTAGTAGAATGGCAATATCTGTTTGTCTTTCTGTCCCCCCAAAATATTTCTGTTTGATCAATTCAATTTATTTACACCATTTTACACAACCGTTGAGAGGGCCAAATAGGCCTACTCATTGAGAACGCTGTGGTTTAACTGAGTAGAAATAAGTATGGACATAGATGGTCATCTAGCTTAAAAATTACAGTAACAAAGGATATAGAAGACGAGAATATAAAAAGAAGTCAGGGAAAAGATGGAAATGAAAGAGGGGAGAGTGGAAGATTTTTTAAAGTGTCTGATGAACAACCGCAGGGATATTTTCAGCTTCCCTGAAAACTCTTCACGCCTCATAAACCCTCCCACAAAGAACAGAAAAAAATTCTGTTCTCCTCACTCTCTCCATCCCATCATCCGTCAGATAGACTGCGGTCCTGCCCGGCCGAGGCTTCTTTTTTTTGGGATAAAGAAAGAGGGAGAAAGTGAAATGGCCTTCTGTTACATTCTTTTATTTTATTACTTTCATTTTCTTGTTTTATACGTTCTGTTCTCGGTGGAGGGCGATTCATCACGTTCGGGAAGAGCAACAGCAAAACCCAAAGTCAGAAAGTGGAGGATGATTTATGATTTACCTATCCTTTCTCTCTCTGCTACACTTTTCTCTCTCTCTCTCTCTCTCTCTCTCTCTCTCTCTCTGTAGAAAGAAACTCATAAAGGGAGGAGTATAGGATGGAGGGAAACAAACTGGGGAGAAGGATCAAGAGAGAAAAGGGAGGGAGGCTATTCTCTTTGGAAATGTGAAATGAGGTCAGTCTAGAGAAATGTAAATAAGATGTTTCATGCAAAGAAAGTATGAGTCTTACTGTTCTGCCAGTGCAGGTGTCTTTGTTCCTAAAACGAGTCAAAGTCACCAATACGCATATTTTTCACGTGGCTAATGATGTAACATTAAAGTCCAACATTGTAAAAAGTGAGATGTCATATCCTTTTTTATTATAAAGCAACTGTGCCTTTAAACGAGCCATCACGTTCCTTACGGTCATGACATCACAACTATACCATATATAGACACAAGGTGCAGCTACAGTGCTGTTAACAGTCATTCCTTGGCTGACTAAGTGCAGAGACTCAGAGAAGGCAGATGTGGAAGACCTGGAAATGCTGACCAATCAGAGCAGACTGGGCTTTTTTTGGGAGGGGGCTTAAAGAGACAGGCACTAAAATGGAGCGTTTCAGACAGAGGTGGCCCACAGGTATATGAAGACAGACAGTATAAGAAAAATGTGTTTTTTGAACATTAAAGCATGTTAACATGTTCTAGTAGAAACCCAAAATACAAGTATAAACCTGAAAATGAACATGATGCGGGACCTTTAAGTGGATTATGTTTTAGTGTGTACTACAGAGTTCCATTGTTGTCCAAAGACAAATACATACTGTCTCCGCCCTAATGTGTTGCACCTGTGTCTCATTGTCTCCCCGTCTTGTGTATTTAAGTTGTCTTCCCGTTACCCCAGTGCGAGATTGTCTGTTTTCCATCTGTGCAGCCTTCAAGCATCTTTCCCTATGTCCCTGTTTTCCTTAGTTCCTGTATTAGTTTTTGACCCATTGCTTATTTTGACTCTGCTTAGCATAGCGATTTTTGTACCTCTGCCTTCCGCTTGTTTTTGGACCTCACCCATGGATTCTGTTTTGGACACAGGTTACCTGGTTTTGGAATAAACCCTTTGTGAACTTCACTCACCTGAGTCGTGCATTGTGGGTCCATTCCCTGTTGGGCGTGACACATTAGGCTGTGCTCCGTGAAGCGGACTCACTTTGCATCTACGTTTAAATTACAGAGAAGCCAGTTGGAGCTCCGCTTCCCTTAAAGAGACTTGAGCACCCCTAGGTGGCCAATCAGGGACTCCTGCTGAAGAACAAGTGAGACCCATATGCATTTTTATTTCTTTATAGAAAATGTACCCAGTTTTGAAAACATTCTTCAAAATGATGTTGGCCAGTGGTAGTACACTGTGTACATGTTCCTCTTTGAATACCTGGCTGACATTTTCAACTTTCTGTTTTTAAAACAGCTTCTCTCCTATTGGCCGTTCTGGCATGCAACGTGTTACATAGCGGCCAGGCATGGGAAGTTTATTTATATAGCACATCTCAGACACAAAGGCAATTCAAAGTGCTTTACATACAGCATAAAAGCGGCACATGAGGCAGCAGGTACAATGTTGAAAATGCCATCAGCTGATAATCAAATCAGGCCTGTACCCAGCTTAATGGATTTTTTTTTTTTTCTTTTTAAACTTAGGGCCTGCAAATGAGTTTGAGATGCGTACCAGCACAAGTTTATGTATTTTTATGTAAATAGTTTGCATAACTTTTCATGTTCCTAATAATCCAGAGAGAGAGTGACAGAAAGAAGGAATGTAAATGAAGGAAACCAAGAAAATGAGACACATGAGAAATGACGTAAGGGGGAGGAGATTTGAAGAAGTAGAAAGAGAGGCAGGCTGTCTCAAGGGCTGATGACAGGATGAAACACAGGTGTGCAGAGCAGAGGCCCCTGAGTGGACAGGTGTGGAATGGTTGAGACATTAACAAACTAAGGCCTGGATTAAACAAAATCAGAGAGGAAGGAGGCAAGTTACCATGACAACATGCCACACTGTAAGAAAAAAGGATAATGTCCTGGCCAAAAATTACCACTAATTTTTCCGTTAGGTTTAAGGACATTTCTTTTAATCCAAAAACAGAACATTCTGTAGATTTACAGTATATCCTTTGTACCTTTTTATGGACATTTCTGTTAATCCCAAAAAAAATCTAAATACAGAAAAAGGTTTTAAAAATGATTAATGCGTTAGCTGCTGTAAATAGGCAGCAATCTATTAAGAAAAAAGGTATGTGGAAAAAAGAAGGTAGCTAAATTTTTCTCCATCATTTTTAACATTTAATAATTTTTACATCTCGTGAACTTTCAAGGAGATTTTTGCCCGGAGAGCCTGTTAATTTTGTATCCCTGATTCAGTACAAGCATCAGAACAAAGTACAGTGTGAGGTATCAGTGCCCATCTCCAGAGGGTCATTGCTCTTAATTAGAAGTGTGGTTATCTCCTTCGTTTTGCCCTTCATCATTACCAGCTCCTCTGCTTCTCACAGCGGCTGCGGGTCATTTCCAGTTCACTCCATTCAGCTGAAGATGCAGAAAAGAAGTTCACCCGCAGATTTGTTGTGTGGAGGAAAAACCCCAGGTAGCTGGTAAGATGTGTTAGGAAACCGCTTTGCACCTGCAGTGAAGCAAATGGTATATCTCTGACAGACGCTCACCAATATGAGAACATTCCCTGAGAAGATTTCAGGAACATATTCTGTGTTCTGAAGGTAATAAGGACACTTATATGTTTATATTTAATTGAAACAATGACCAAGCGTTAAAGGGCTGATTGAGAAACTTAGTGTCAAGAATCCTCTAAAATAAGAAATCTGCTTAAAAAAGGGGGCCACAAGTCCTACTATGTTCTACTGTGGAGATGAACACAAGATCAACAGGGATAAACAATAATTCAATGACTCGATAATGTGGATTAGTACACACATTCATTTTCAAATGAAAATTGCATTTTAAATTCCTCTCCTTCTATTCAATTCAATTTTATTTATAGTATCAATTCATAACAAACGTTATCTCGAGACACTTTCCAGATAGAGTAGGTCTAGACCACACTCCAGAATTTACATGGACCCAACAGTTCTAGTAGTTTCCTCCAGAGCAAGCAACAGTGCGACAGTGGCGGAAACCTCGGACAGACCCAGGCTCTTGGTAGGCGGTGTCTGACGACCGGTTGGGGTTAGAATGAAGAGTGGCAATAACGGTCACAAAAAATAGTAGTTTGTAGTAGTTCTTTGTAGTAGTTCATGGGATAGCAGGGGACTGTGCGGCATTACAAGGCACAGCAGGACGTAGCAGGGCACAGCAGAGCGTAGCAGGATGAACAAGGCATCGCAGGACGTGTAGCGGGACCATGGCGACAGCTGTTACCCTGATTTTGGAGCCTCCCTGATCCAAGGAAACATGCTGGGGGGAAAAGAACATAAGGACTCCAGGGAATGACTCCCCAGAGCTAGGTTAGTAACAAGCATTAGCAGTTATCTCTTTGCCTATAGCGGCGTAACTAATGGATGGTTCAGGACTCTCCTGAGCTAGCCCTAACTAAAAGCTTTATCAAAGAGGAAAGTCTTAAGCCTACTCTTAAATGTGGAGACGGTGTCTGCCTCCTGAACCCAAACTGGAACCTGGTTCCACAGGAGAGGAGCTTGATAGCTGAACGCTCTGGCTCCCGTTCTACTTTTAGAGACTCTAGGAACCACCAGTAGCCCTGCATTCTGGGAGCGTAGTGCTCTTGTAGGGTTGTAAGGTACTATGAGCTCTTTAAGATAAGATGGTGCCTGACCATGAAGAGCTTTGTAGGTGAGAAGAAGGATTTTAAATTATATTCTGGATTTTACAGGAAGCCAATGCAGAGAAGCTAAAACAGGAGAGATGTGATCTCTTTTCCTGGTTCCAGTCAGAACACGTGCTGCAGCATTCTGGATCAGCTGAAGAGTCTTTATGGACTTTTTCGAGCATCCTGATAATAAAGAATTGCAGTAATCAAGCCTAGAAGTAACAAATGCATGGACTAGTTTTTCTGCATCATTTTTAGACAGGATATTCCTGATTTTTGCAATATTACGTAGGTGAAAAAAGGCGATCCTTGAAATTTGCTTAATGTGGGAATTAAAGGACATGTCCTGATCAAAGATAACTCCAAGATTCCTCACAGTGGTGCTGGAGGCCAGGGTGATGCCATCCAGAGTAACTATCTCTTTGGATAATGCGTCACGGAGGTGCTTGGGCCCCAGAGCAATAACTTCAGTTTTATCTGAGTTTAACATTAGAAAATTACAGCTCATCCAGGTTTTAATATCCTGAAGGCACATTTGAAGTTTAGCTAACTGACTAGTTTCATCCAGCTTGATAGATAGATATAATTGAGTATCATCTGCATAACAATGAAAGTTTATGGAGTGCTTCCTAATAATATTGCCTAAAGGAAGCATATATAAAGTGAACAGGATTGGACCGAGCACAGATCCTTGTGGGACTCCATGACTAACTTTGGCGTGCACGGAGGATTCATCGTTAACATGAACAAACTGAGATCGATCTGATAAATAAGAACCAGCTAAGAGCAGTCCCTTTAATGCCAATAAAATGTTCCAGTCTCTGTAATAAGATATGATGGTCAATGGTATCAAATGCTGCACTAAGATCTAATAACACCAGTACAGAGATAAGTCCTTTGTCTGATGCAATTAGGAGGTCATTAGTAATTTTCACAAGTGCTGTCTTTGTACTATGATTAACTCTAAATCCTGACTGAAAATCCTCAAATAAGCTGTTGCTATGCAGAAAGTCACACAGCTGTTTGGCGACTACTTTCTCAAGAATCTTAGAGAGAAATGGAAGGTTGGATATAGGTCTATAGTTGGCTAAAACATCTGGATCAAGGTTGGGCTTTTTCAGAAGAGGTTTAATTACAGCTACTTTAAAGTGCTGTGGTACATAGCCTGTTAATAAAGACAGATTGGTTATATCTAAAAGAGAAGTGTTGACTAAGGGTAAAACTTCTTTAAGCAGCCTAGTCGGGATGGGGTCTAAGAGGCAGGTTGATGGTTTAGATCAATGTTTCCCAAACTTAGAGTCGGGACCCAAAATGGGTCGCATACCCGTTTTATTGGGTCACCAATTGGCAGAGTAAAATGAGAATCTGGCTTTTCGACTCTAGCGTACCTGAAAAACAAATACAGAAACAAACTAAATGCTCAGCATGACCTCAGAATGACCTCAGAATGACCTCAGCATGACCTCAGAATGGCATTTTCAAAAACCGAACCTAGAGTAGATCAGCTGGTTGATATCTTCAACCAGACACATACATTTCATTAAATTCAAGTCAGCATTATTAAAACCATGTTGGTGTGGGTCCTGAGGGACGATGGGAGGGGAAGGAGACACAGAGAGGACAATAGAGACCTTTTCTGTTTTTGATTACTTTTTTAATGGAATAAATACACTTCATATACATTAAATTCATGGTTTGTTCCGTCTTTTGTCCACAGTTTAAAAATGTAGATGTTACAATGATTCATGGTGTATTTTTGTAAATTTGGGTCCCGGGGAGACACCAAGTTTCTCTTTTGGGTCTTGAGCTGAAAAAGATTGGGAACCACTGGTTTAGATGAAGAAATAATTGAATTAAATTGATAAAGATCAAGTGAAGCAAAGCAGTCTAAACATATATCTGGTTTTACAGCTGTTTCTGAGTTTCTTGAGTTTAGAGATAAATCAGTGCCAGTTAAAGGCAGGTCTTGGTGAATTTTGCTTCTAATAGTTATAATTTTATCATTGAAGAATCTCATAAAGTGGTTCCTACTAAGAGCTATGGGAATACTTGGCTCAGTAGAGCTGGGACCTTCCGTCAGCTTGGCTACAGTGCTGAAAAGAAACTTGGGGTTGTTCCTATTTTCCTCTATTAATGACGAGTAGTACGCTGCTCTGGCATTACGGAGGGCCTTCCTATAAGTTTTAAGACTATCTTGCCAGATAAAACGAGAATTTTCCAGTTTAGTGGAACGCCAAATCTTCTCAAGTTTCCGTGATATTTGCTTTAATTTGCGAGTTTCAGTGTTATACCATGGAGCTAACCGTCTTTGTTTTATTATCTTCTTTTTTAGAGGGGCAACAGAGTCGAGTGTCGTTCGCAGCGAGCCTGCTGCATTATCAACAAAATTATCAATTTGGGAGGGACTAACAGCATAGGAGTCCTCCGTTACCTTGTGACTTGGTAATGAATTAAATGCTAATGGGATCACACGGTGAGTAGGTTTATGAACACTTTGAGAGAAACCAATAGAATCTAAAAGAGAGATAAACGCAGTACTAAGGCTATCGTTCTCATCGTCCACATGAATATTAAAATCCCCTACAATAACAACTTTGTCCGTTTTTAGCACTAAATTTGACAAAAACTCGGATAAGAATTCATAGTATGGACCAGGTGCTCGGTACACTGTAACAAATAGAACTGGCTGCAGTGATTTCCAACTTGGGTGTGAAAGACTAAGAACAAGACTTTCAAATGAATTATAATTCAATTTAGGTTTAGAGCTGATTAGTAGACTAGAATCGAAGATAGCTGCAACTCCACCTCCTCGGCCTGTGCCTCGAGGAATGTGAGTATTAATATGACTGGGAGGGGTGGATTCACTTAGACTAACATATTCTCCATCACCCAGCCAGGTTTCAGTAAGACTAAATGAATCAATATTAGAATCTGATATTAATTCATTTACTAGTACACCTTTAGAAGAGAGAGATCTGATGTTTAAGAGTCCACATTTAATTCTCCTATTGTTTTGCACTATTGTACTTGTGGTTTTAATTGTTATGAGGTTTTCATGCACAGCTCCTCTTCTGTTTACCTTTGATTTAAATAACTTTAATGGTCGGGGGGCAGACACCGTCACTATGGGGGTTTTACTAGGTAACTCCTGGAATAAAGGAGCAGAGAAGTGTGTTAGACTGTGACTCTTCCTCCTGATCCCAACTCTGGATTGTCAGGGATTAGGTCCACTAATAAACTTGTCCAGATTTCTGGAAATAAGAGCTGCTCCATCCCAAGTGGAATGAATGCCGTCTCTCCGAATCAGACCCGGTCTTCCCCAGAAAGACTGCCAGTGATCCACAAAGCCCACATCATTATCTGGACACCACCTCGACAGCCAGCGGCGAAATGACGACATGCGGCTGTACGTGTCATCGTTGGTCAGATTTGGCAGGGGTCCAGAGAAAACTACAGTGTCCGACATTGACTTTGCGTATGTACACACCGATTCAACATTGATCTTGGTGACCTCCGTTTGGCGTAGCCGGGAGTCATTAACGCCAACGTGAATAACAATCTTGCTGTATTTACGTTTATCCTTAGCCAGCAGTTTCAAATAAGACTCAACGTCGCCCGCTCTGGCCCCAGGGATGCACTTCACTATGACTGCCGGCTTCGCTAACTTCACGTTTCTCAAAATGGAGCTGCCGATAATCAGAGTTCTGCTTATGTCTTTTCTTTTCCTCATCCTACTCACCCTCTCCCTCTTCTACAGTTTCTACTTATTCTAATATTTCATACGGCTGTTTCTGATTTTTCTTCTTTCATTTCTCCCTTTTAGGTTATTCATCTGTCCCTATTGGATGTCCTCAATCTCCTTTATGTTCTCCCTTTGTCTTCATCCCCCCATTGTTGACATCTTTTTTCTCATCTCTTTTGATTGACTATCCTAATTGCTTTTTCTTTTCTTTCCAACTTTCTATCCATCTTGACCTTCTATCCCTCTCTCTGTTTTCCCATCCTCCTAGTTGACATCTCCTCTTTCTTTCCTTACATTTCCCCCTCCCTCTCGTTTCTCAATGACAGACCATCTGGCCTCAGCCAGGTATTTTTAATGACTTCATCATGGGCCGCGGGATGCGTCTAAAACGAGAGCAGGGATTGGCTGAGTAGCGCGGCCGCCCCCTCACCCCCAGAATTGAAGCGTTCCCACTCTTAGAGAGTACAGAGTCATTCAACTCAGTCCAGCAGTCGGTACAAATTCAGTGGGGAAAGAGTGGCTCCATAGATCTCTGCCATGTACAACTCTGAATCACACATTTGTTGACACATTCCGATAAACGGCTCAAATCCACCGAAACAACCTGTTTTCACTCCCAACTCATAAAGTATTGACGCTTGGTCAGTGGCTCTCAGCGTTTGATAAGACGCAAAGATCACCCTTTAGTGTCTGTAGAGGACAACGGTTGCTAGTTTTAGTGTGGTTCCACCCTCCTATGTACTTCCGCTCAATTTTCATTTTCCTTCAGTACACCGCCTGGGTTTGCAGTATATCAACCCGTCCTAACTCCGAAAGCGTAAAATACAGACGTTTGGTCAATGTGCCTTGTTGTTATGACGGAAAAGGAGACCATTACCGCTATAACACGCGCTTGGTTGGGTCTCCTTTACCGTCATAAGGCGCGCTTGGTAGGGAGGTTTGTCGGGGTGGTGGGTGGGTCAAACACAGGACTTTCACCCAGGAGAGTAGGGTTTGTGTCCCGCATGTGCCCTTAACCATCCCGTTATTATTGCCGTGTGTCACTAAACTGTAAGCCCACCCGCTACCTTATCCTAAACCCAACCGTCCCGTTATTCCCGCGTGTCACGGGTAAGCCCACGACCAAGTGCATGGTAAATGACGGTAAAGGTCTCTTGGCCAAACGTCTGTATTTTACAAGATGGGACTGAGAATGTGTTGGGTATATTCTTTGGTTTTCTCCGGCCCAATCTGTGGCAGTACCACAGTTTTAACCCTTTCCCACTCCAGTTTTAACCAGTAATATTATAGGTTACCTGTGATTAAATATGAAATTAATACACTACATTAGAGCTTACGCATGGACTCAAGCAGCAATTTTCTCCCAGACCAATCCTGGCTATTTTGCAGAAGCAGCTGTTTTTTTTTTTTGTTTTTTTTTTTTTTTACAAAATAAGCTACTTATTATTCAAACTCGCTGTATGTGCACATGAGTAGTTCCAGAGGGATAAAGTATGCCGACCAATTTTGTTTGTGGTTGTTGCCATGGTGAATCCTAGTATCATGGCTCCATTCATGCTGGCTTGTTAAAGTGGTGGTGCACGCGCTTAACTCTGAGTCAACCTACTCTGAGTTTATTAAACCAACTCAAATCAACTTTTATGGAACAGAAAACTCAGAGTTTCCCATCTCACGGTAAATCAACTCAGAGTTCAGGGTTAGACTCAGAGTTTGTTAAACCTCCTTCCTGAAATGGACCCCTGTTCTCCATAGTGGGGAGTGCATGCTGGTCTTACAGGGAGGTGTGTTCAGGTGCATTCTGGGCGTATCACCTGCGCCATGCACTTCACACCGTGCGCTTAGATTGTTAAAATAGGACCCAATCTGTTATAAGCTTTTCCCTTTGGGAAAGGTAACTGGGCAAAAATCTAGCAAAAAGAGGTGGGTTTAACAGGTTAAAGTATGATCCTACATTTCCTTTGATACTGTTAATGTTTTGTTTTTGTATTTTATTTCTTATCTGCCTTATTCAGTGTCCCTAATTTTCTGCTTTACTGTAAGTGACTAGGCTGCCGTAGAAACAATACATTTTCCTTTGGGATTAATAATGGGGGTAATTCCTTTTAGGGATTTATTTGTTATCATTGGCATTTTTGCCTTTATTCAATAGATGTACCGTAGAGACAGACAGACAGAAAGTAAGGAGGACAGCAATCTTTAAAATCCCCGGTCAGAATCAATATTTAGATCAGTAGTCTGTATCTTGTGTGTGTGTGTGTGTGTGTGTGTGTTATACATGAAAGAAAATGGACAATGTCAATGCAATTACTGTATTACAACTATCAATAGAATTTTCCTGCTGGTTAGCAAAACTTAATGCAGATGAATATTTGTTATACTGTAATAGTTGTTTTTACAGACGAAACCGTCTCTCTTTGTTGGCTATCACAGCCATTCATTCTGGGAAATAGCAGAACAGTGTTTCACAATCACAGCCGTCACTATAAAGAGCTCCAGTTAGCATGAAACGGGTCAACAGTATTACACAGGATATTAAAAAAATACTAGTATAAAATCACAAAAGTAGGAAACTGTACCAGGTAAATAGCAGAACAGTGTTTCACAATCACATTCTTCACTATAAAGAGCTCCAGTTAGCTAAAAGGAAAACAAAAATGATTCAGTTTACTGTTGCCATGGTTGTATCATTACAGTTTATCGAGCTAGGCTAACCAGACTAGCAAGCTAGTACAACGTGGTGAGGTGTGTGATTTGAGACCTCCCATGTGGTTATACTATATGCATACTAACATTATCAAAATGAACATATTTACCTAACAATAACAGTGGAGCTCAGTATACGTGACCAACCATGAAGCAGGATACTCCAGACTGGTGCTGGTGTGTAAGAATTTATCATAAAGTCTGCAGAATAGCACCAATAGATGGCGCTCATGCTACAGGAAAGCCTGTGTCATGGAAACTACTAGCCAAATGAGAAGTTACCTTTTAATGGCAAATGGAATTATTAACTCTACACAAATCAATAGAAGTGTAAGCAAAAGAGCTGCAAGATGTTAGTTTCAATACTCATTAGTCTTCAAAGTATGTGTTTGATTCACCGTTTGGAATATGAAATATCAAAAATAATGCCCATATGTACCCTTCAATTTACTTTTTGTCCAGCAGTAAACAAAAACGGAAAAGGGAAAGTCCAAATCCCATATAATTTCAAGATTTGATCCATTATGTTTTTAAATGGGGGAAACGCTATGTGCTGGATGTGGACATCAACTTCAAACAGTCACTGACTTGGTAACAAGTAGGTTTTGACTTTTTTTTTTTTTTGTTGATTTATTTCATTTTTTTTTTTTTCAATGCAGTTACAACCATCCCAAATCAACAACATTTCTTTCTCAACCTCTGCCGTACTACAACAATCCAAAAACAAAAAGGTAATGATATGACAGTATCACAGTAGCAGCTCCCCTATGTCTTCTTCTTTTACAAACCGGTCAAACGGCCTTTAGATATTCTCATACACCCCCCATTTGCCTCTCAATCAGTCTCTCCAGACATACTGTACATTTGATCATATTCTTGATCCAAGGACCAATTTTAAATAGTAGCAATAAAGTCTAAGATGTGTATCAATGAGGGCTTTAGATGGCAGAAAAATTCTGTCTGTGTACGATTCCAGAAGCAAATTTTGGTTCGCTCCATTTTCTTCAGCTCATCACAGACAAAAGACGAGGCAAGCTGTTTTTACTACACACACACTTTCTCTATCTCTGCGAACACACACACACACACACACACTGTTTATTTAGTACACTGGATACATGGTAACTGATGGGGGCTTTGCACCGCAGTCTGTTTAGCTGTCTGAGTGTGTAACATAGAGCCTCACATTCAGATATGACAGCAAATGAAAGGATTACCAAGAGAATGAGCGAAGGAATGAATGTTTTGTCAGCATAATTTATACATATTTGAATGATTGAGGAAGATGATGACTGAACATGTATGACAGAGGTATAAGTGTATGAATGGATGCGTGCTGGCACTGAATGAACTGCTAAATGAGTTGATTAATGAATACATGCGTGGATTAATAAAGTAATGTGTCTGTGATTAACTAAACAAGCTAGAGATTGTATTGCAATAGCTCATTGATATGTTTGACTCATGAATTAATTCATTAGTGAATTGAGTGATTGAGATAGGCATTGCATACTTGAATGGATGTTTTGGTCCATAGATAATAAAAAGCAATGCATGAATAATAAATGCAATTATAAATGAATGAATAAAATCACACAATAACACAAACCGCTTTCTTAATGAACATCCCATTTATGATTATTGTGACAGAGACTGGGACTCCAGGTTAATAAGATTCTGACTTAGTAGCAAGATATGAATTTAATAAAGTCCTCTAACTTGCGTCTGACAGGTTTGTGACATTAACGTTAAAATTAGCCCAAAATAAAGTCAATTTGAGACAAGACCAGTTAACGTTAACTTAAGTGGTCTCGAAAACAAGAACTAGTAACGTTACCGTTAATACAGCACTGTTACACTAAATCAAGTTACTGCATTTATTTTGAATATAAAACTATACATGCAGATATTGTATCAGCTAGTATTACATTATTTTCAAATAAAGTGAACGTTCGCTAACCTTAACGTTATTTAACTAAATGCTAGAGAACCAAGACATGGTCATTGCTAGCAGGAGAACAAATGTAACTGACCATTAACATAAACTTAATAAAGTTATCGAAACAAACAAGTTAAGTGAGAAAATATGTTTCCTTTGAAACACAATTGACAGTGGAGTTTGGTTGTATAAGAACGTCATTTTTAGGAGACAGGGCTGGGTGATGCCAATGAATAATAGTTATTTTTTGTAAATTAACTGTTATTACATACTCTAAAGGCAAAGTAAATCCTAGAAAAAGAAGATCTGCCAGAGGCACCACTGGCGGCAATTACTTAGGAACGATGCTTCGTAAGATCTATTCTCACAAATTCAATGCATAATGTAGATTATGTTGTGTTTTGCACTTTCAAAACACCTCTGACTTTAACATACGGTGGATCTTGAGTTCAGCTGGAGGTTTATGGAAGTGGAGTGTGTCCACGGTTGAAGAGGCCAGACGATGCTTTGTGACATCGGGCAGGTCTGCTGGGAAAGGTGATGTCAGACGCGAAAATATCTCCGGTTTATTCTCCTGTTAACTTTCCACAACCTGCTTATGTGCCTGTAGAGGGGCCCAGGGCTTCATCTGCAGCCAACCTGGGGCCTCTGTCAGCGCTCTGTTTGCATCCTTAAGGGTGTGACCCGGATACACACTTAATCCGCCATGGGTCCATGAGGCTGTAATGTTCTCTGGCTGGAAAGGTAAACTAGGCTACAGTAATTAAGTTTAAAGGTTAATGTGAGATTTAACGAATGAGGCGAAATAAACAGAACGGAAGAATGAAAAATCAAGGTTATGGTGCAATATGAAGCTGCAATTGTTAAAGCGATGATACAGCAGTAAAGTTAAAGCTTTGAGGTTGAAGTCATAAAAAGTGAGGATGAAATAATTCAAATAGTTTCAGTTTTAGCACTTTTCTCTTTGGGCTCTGACAATGTTTATATCTAAATGAAATCACTCTAGATGAGACTGTCTCAGCTCACTGGCAAAATACATAAATTAAACTTTAACAGTTCAAGGTTTAGCACAGATATAATGTTTAAACTGTTGGGTATTACCACCCCATTTACAAGTTTAACCTCACAAGTTTGAGGCTGAAGTATTCAATTCTGAATGAGAGTAAAGTGGTTGTAATGCTAGAAGGATAAGCTTGGGGATGTAATGTCCACAAGATGGATGTAGGGCTGCAAGCTTAAATATTACAGATTGACCTGGATTTTTAGCACTTAATTGAGGTAACTGTGTTAAGACTTTAGGGATAAACCATGTGGAAGATTGATCCTAAATGACCAACACTTATGTAAGTTCCATGGTGCCATGTCATTTCTCTGACGCTCCATTGTTCCGACCTCTCAATAACCCGAAAAATTCCCTTTGGTCCTACAGTCTGATGTTCCGCAAAAATAAACCCCTGCTCTGTCATCCCATTGTACCAACCATATAGCAGTCTTTCCAGAAAAATCTTTTTTGTGATTGTTGCTGGCAAAAATCCTTGGAAAAAATGCGATGGAATATGAAGGATATTTATGCAATTTTATGTGATAAAATTGCGGGAACTTGCAAAAACTGATTTGATGAAAAAGAGACCGTTTGTCTTGTTGCGTAATTACATCACTTCATAACGTTCCCATGGCAACAGGGGAAAATGGCTGCTCTTATGTGAAGTAAACGCTCCATTTTTCAACTTTCTGCTGAGATATGTGACTTTTTTGCAACTAAAATGCGGGGATTTGTGGCCAGATTGGCTCGGTGGTAGAGCGGGCACACATGTACTGAGCCGTTATAACTCGACGCGGAGGTCCAGGGTTTGAGTCCGACCTGTGACGATATCCTGCGTGTCTTCCCCCTTTCTCTCCCCTTTCCCCACCAAGCTGTCCTGTCAAAAATTGGAGGAAAAGGCGGAAAAGCCCAAAAACTAATCTTAAAAAAAAAATAATAATTGCGGGGATTATGAAATCCTGCACGCCCTGTATTATTTTGCGCGGAAATCAGCAATTTCTGTGGGAAAAGTGCGTTATATTTGAAAAAATGTGGCCCCTACGTAAATATACAGGCTTTGGCTGATTATGCATTGGATTATGCGATTGCATACTCGCGTTTTTCTGGAGGGACTGATATAGCTACCTCCCATAATCTAAAATCTGAACTACTTTTCTCTAGTTAACACATTTAAATGTTTATCTAGCCTAATCCACACAATCTCTGCAGTTGAGTGTCCCAAATTCCCCGTAACGTAACCCCATTTGAGATTCAGTCGACTGTTGGCACTAAACAAATGGCTTTCAACCCAATGTATTGTCCATTCTCTGCAGTTCATTGACAATTTTAACATTTTCTGGGAGCGCTTACATCTTTTTAAAGCAGATGGACTTTTCCTTAACAAGCCAGGAGTAAAGCTGTTCACCTCTAACATACTTTACTCTCTGCGCTACGCCACTGCTCTCCCCGTCAAGGACACAAGACCAGACCAATCTAAACAAGAGGAAAATACAACAAAGTTTGGCAGTGATTCACCACAGCCCCCGCCTGTGCACAGATTTGACCGTGGGAGACCAGAGAGCAGAGATACGGAACCTCAACTCCCCTTTTCACCCGTCCAGCACCCCTCAAACCCCCCTACCAGCCCCGAATCCCTTTAGGAGCCATTGCTGTCTCCACTCACTCTTTCCCCTCTTTCCCCTACCCCCATGTTGGAGTTCACTGACCAGATGAAGCAGCTGGTAGATGTTGGAACCAAATTTACCCCCTTCCTTCCCCATCACTCAACCCCGGACAAAAGTAAAACGCCAGGCACCTCTGCCCCATAAGGATGCGTGTGTGCAAAATCCAGCAAGCAAAAACTGATATGTGCCGGGCCTAGGCTCCAGGACTAGTGACACTCATGACTTTTTCAAAGACAAGCCCGGGCCCTGTGTTTTCAATTCTTCCTCAATTTATGCTGTGATAGGCAATAGAAAAAGGATGGTGAATAAGCACTTAACTGCAAACTTAGCAAATTTAGCATCCATTCCTCGTCAGCCACAGCCTGTTACAAAAACTGAGAACACACTAACACTAGCTTTACTAAATGTCAGGTCTTTGGCAGGAAAATAATTTTTAATCAATGATTTTATTATTAATCACAATCTAGATTTTATGTTTTTAACTGAGACCTGGTTAGACCATAATAACAGCGCTGCTGTTCTCATCGAGTCAGCTCCCCCTAACTTCAGTTTTATGAGCGAGAATAGAGTGAATAAGAAAGGAGGTGGAGTCGCCATTTTGTTTAATGACTCGTTCCACTGTACGCAAATATGTTATGGAAATTTTGCTTCTTTTGAATATGTGGTTCTACAGTTAAGATCCTCCCCTCAAGCTATATTTCTAAATATCTACAGGCCACCTAATTATTGTGCAACCTTTATTGATGACTTCACTGAACTGCTGTCTATAATCTGCATTAACTTTGATTGTGTAATCATTGCGGGTGATTTTAACATTGTGGGTGTTGACAACCCCAGGACAGGGGGACCAAAGAACTGTGTTGTGTTTTTGAGAACTATGGATTGACTCAGCATGTGACAGAGCCCACGCACAATAAGGGGCACACTCTGGACTTGATTGTCTCCAAGGGTCTGAACATTTCCAAGGTTGTGGTGACTGACGTTGCTCTGTCTGATCATTCCTGTGTTTTCTTTAACGGCTCTATCTCTGTGCCAAAAAGTGTCCAAACAAAGATAATCAGAAAACGGTTTATCACTGAAAACACCAGTGAAACATTTACTCAGCTTTTCTCCTCTACACCCGCTCTCTCAGGGCTCTCAGTCACTGAGCTTGTAGATCATTTCAACTGTAAAATTACAAATGTTATTGATGCCATTGCTCCCACTAAGGTCAAAGTTGTCTCTTGTAAGAAAAGGTCTCCATGGAGAAATGTCCCACTGGTGAGAGCAGAAAAAAGAGAGTGTCAGAAAGCTGAACGAAGGTGGCGAAAAACAAATCTCCTGGTCCATTATAACACCTATAAAGAGAGACTTCGCATTTATAATTTGGAACTGAGGAATGCAAGGCGGTCCTTCTTCTCTGATATTATCTCTAGCAACAATAATAATTCACGTGCTTTGTTTGCTACTGTCGATAGGTTAACAAACCCTCCAGTACCAGTAGCATCTGAACTTTTATCTACCAAGGCCTGCAATGACTTTGCCTCCTTCTTCAAAGAAAAAATTCAAAAGATTAGACAGTCAGTGCCTCCATATCAAGTCCAGGATGTGTGTTCTCACAGTGTTCAAGGAGAACTAGTTCCAATATGACTGAGTTTCATGCGATCAACCATAAAAACCTGGAGGACATTATACAACGTCTGAAAACCTCCTCCTGTTGCCTTGATATTCTACCAACGGGTGTTTTCAAAAATGTCTCGAATTGTTTGTCTTCTGATCTTCTACAGATTGTGAACACATCTCTTCTTTCAGGAATCTTTCCACAGGCCCTGAAAACTGCAGTAATCAAGCCACTCTTAAAAAAGAACAATCTAGACACATCCCTAATGAGCAACTATAGGCCAATATCAAACCTTCCGTTCTTAAGTAAAATCATTGAAAAAGCAGTTTTTCAACAACTCAATTATTTCAGTCGGGTATCCGACCACACCACAGCACTGAGACGGCTCTCGTTAAGGTCTTTAATGACATCCACCTTAACACAGATAATGGCAAAATTTCAGTCTTAGTATTACTTGATCTCAGTGCTGCATTTGACACGGTCGATCACGACATATTACTAGACCGATTGGAAAACTGGGTTGGTCTCTCTGGCTCAGTACTAAACTGGTTTGAATCCTACTTACAGAATAGGGATTACTTTGTGTCAATAGGTAATTATACATCTGAGCGTACAAATATGACGTGTGGAGTTCCCCAAGGCTCCATTCTGGGGCCTCTTCTGATTAACATCTACATGCTTCCACTGGCTCAGATTATGGAAAACAACAAAATAAGTTACCATATTTATGCGGATGACACACAAATTTACATAACCTTATCGCCAGGGGACTATAGTCCAATACAAAAACTGACTAAGTGTATTGAACAAATTAACGGCTGGATGTGCCAGAACTTTCTGAAATTAAATGAGGGAAAAACTGAGGTGGTTGTTTTTGGAGCAAAAGAGGAAAGATTAAAAGTCTGCGCTCAGCTTCAAACAACAATGTTAAAAACAACAGACAAAGCCAGAAATCTTGGTGTAATCATGGACTCTGACCTGAATTTTAACAGCCACATTAAGACAATTACAAAATCAGCCTATTATCACCTTAAGAATATATCAAGGGTTAAAGGACTTATGTGTCAACAGGATTTGGAAAAACTTGTCCATGCTTTCATCTTCAGTAGACTTGACTACTGTAACGGGGTCTTTACAGGTCTCCCTAAAAAATCAATTAGACAGCTGCAGCTGATTCAGAACGCTGCTGCTCGAGTCCTCACTAAGACCAAGAGACTGGATCACATCACTCCAGTTCTGAAGTCCTTACACTGGCTTCCTGTGCCCCAAAGAATTGATTTCAAAGTTCTTTTGCTAGTTTATAAATCACTAAACGGTTTAGGGCCTAAATACATTTCTGATCTGCTAGTACACTATGACCCCCAGACCTCTAAGGTCATCTGGGACAGGTCTACTGTCTGTTCCTAGAGTCAGAACTAAAGAGGGGGAAGCAGGGTTCAGTTTCTATGCTCATCATATCTGGAACAAACTCCCAGAAACCTGCAGGTCTGCTGCTACTCTCAGTTCTTTTAAATCAATGCTGAAGACCTTTCTTTTCGATGTTGCCTTTCTTTAAATGATGTTCATTTCTTTACTGTTTAATCTTTTGTACTGCACTGTAACTTTTATTCTTGTGTTTTACCTGTTTTTATTTTTTTAACTGTTTCTTCTGTGTTTTATCGGTTTTATTTTCTTTTAACTGATTTTGTGTAAAGCACTTTGAATTGCCCTGTTGCTGAAATGTGCTATACAAATAAAGCTGCCTTGCCTTGCCTTGCCTTGTTCAGGTCCTATCCCCTGACCAATCGGCTATCCTAAGCTTAACCACTGGAGGTCAAATGTATAACCCCAACCAATCGGCTATCCTAACTTATGTAAAAAGCCTATATGATCGAAACAATTCTTTTTTTTATACAAAGGGATGTCGGACTATAGGGCTGTTGGACCAAAGGGAATTTTTCGGGTTATTTAGAGGTCGGAACAATGGAGCGTCGGAGAAATGGGCAGTCCCCAGGTCCATGTAGTAACAGCGGGTTTAGAGCTGCAACACTGTCAGTCTTTTGAGGTATTGTTGTTTTGTTTGAGGATTGCTGTGCGGATTACTGCCTCACATGGCTGGTTTCTTCCTACTCTCTTCAGCTTTGCTTGCAGCAGCACCACCTATGACTGGCAGAGATCAGGACAAAATACACAGCCTCACTATAGCATCATACTGCGATATTGGAAAGATGTGTCGCCGTTCTCAAAATTCCTTCGCTACGGGAAACGATAACCTTTGAGTTAGCAAAATTTGAATTGCGCAACAAGGCATGTCTGCTTGGTTCTTTCTGGAGATGATTGTAAAGGTTTACAAACAATATGTTTACGGCATTTCATCTCTAACTCGGACGGTTTGGGACCAATTGGTGGGACTGCTGTGGACAAAATACGCACGCCGATACACTGGTATGGGATAATGTGGTGTAACCATGTATCTAACTAATGTAACTAGCTCACGTTACTGTAATGGGGGAACAATTAACTTAATTTAATATTGTATGTGGTGTTTTTTTTTTTTTTTGGTGGGGTGAAAATGTTCCACCAAAACAATTCCCTCCCGACACTATTTTACAGAGCCACCACCGCTCAAGATTACTGTGATTGGTTTAAAAAAAATGCAAACAACCCAGCATGTTTTTTCCCTCCTATCCCAGAATATGTGGATGTTATGTGGGGTGTGGAGCTAGGTCTAACAAAGTGAGACTACTTTGCACACACATTTTCAACACCAGCATTTGTCATTCACAGCATCTGCTGCAGTCACTGATTGTTTATCAAGCCTGGAATGATGGCAGAATCCCCAATGACCTGGAGACATTTGATGGACAAAAAGACCCTTTTGAAAAACTGGAGATTGGATTTTAGTTGTGAATGTGATCGAGACCAACAGATTCTGATGGTGCTCTACTCTTTGCGGTGTTGATCCATCACTCCTTCAATCCCCATCCAAACCTGAGGAGCAGCAGACAGTTTGTCCATGCCAGTTGTGAACAATCCGTTTTTATGGGACTTCACATTTGTACACAAACCAGGTAGCATTTCAGATTAAATTATGGTCTCATACAAAAAGATAATCTTGCAGTGTAATTAATTATTGATGGGTATGGCATATGTTTGTGTGGGAGTATTCTGGACTGAATGAACCCTTTATGCATGCATGTGTGTGCATGCATGTGTCTGCAGGACTGCATGCTTTTTTGTGTGTGTGTGTGTTCATTTGCAATTCAGCTGCTGTCCATGTAGCCAATGTGAGGTTTTCATTTTTTAGTTATTTCTAAGTAATAAATACTGTTACAGTATGCTAATGGCGTGGTCTGTTCATGGGGGAAATATGCATTCAGCGCTAGCTGGAAGGACTCTATGCATCTATAAATCACTTTGAGAGCTCTGCTGCCTCTCTCAGGGATGCTGATGAGAGAGAGAGAGAGAAAGAGAGAGAGAATCAGAGGGTTTGTGTTGGGATAAAAAGAGAAAACAAGAGACAGAAGAGAAAAATGAGTGAAAGAAGGAAACAGATGACAGAAGGAGGTACTACCCTAACTAAGTGATGAATCATTGCCCTTGAACTTTACTCTGCTTGAAACTATATTTTTGGGAGAGAGATGCATGACATGCAGCAAAGATACCGGGCTGGAGGAGGACATGTTGTGGTCAATGGTCAGCATCGTAACCTTCAAAGGCCAGCGGGGAAACGTCTCCTTCTGCTTTTTAAATGCATCCTCCTTTAATATGCAGGACTTTAGACCAACACACTAGACCAGTTGTTGGCAATAATGGGCCTAATAATGAACAGACATGAAGAAGTTGAATCTTGGACGAACAGTAAATAATGAAATCCAGGCTTAATCCAGCTTCTTACAAACTACACTGTGATGCCAGTCTCTCTGTAGGTCTCTTTCTTTCTAATCTCACATTGCCTGACCTTCTTCCACAGCATTGTGGAAGAGGGTCTAGTCCACACAGCATTGGATGGGAGAAAAACGTGCTTTGGTTTATTACGTTACGTTTTAGATATAGACTTTTTTCCAATATACAGTTAGATACAGTGCATTTGGAGCTAACCTCTACCTCACCCTCTTTTCCTTCACTTTTTCTATCTATATCTTTTCTTACTCTCTCTCAGATCCTCTTTCTTAAACGTCCCCCTCCATATTTCTTTTACTGTCCTTTTTGTCTTTGTCCTTGCACACGTCTCCTTGTTTGACACTCATGAAAAAAATACATTGTGACACTTTTAGGGATTGTAAAAAAGCCAACCAGTAAACTTGACTGCTAAATTTAGTTTTGTGTTTCAATCTAGTAAGGCACAATGAAGTATGTTTTATAGCAGGTATTACTATAAAGAAAATAATAATTCAAGTAAAATTAAAACTATTAAAGTATTTTGTTTTATAACCACAACCTGTGCCGTTGGTGTGTTTAATCCAAAACCTTTGGCTGATGCAAAAGCTTTGTAATGCAACAGCAACCAAGTGTGTGGCTGGTTTCAGGTTGGATTGCTATTTCGCTATGATGGCTTGTTAATTGATCCAAATTCCTTGATTGTTGTATTGATTAGCTAGCTTGGTGACAAGCTTGTTTGTCTGCTAGAGGGTTGGTTGGATTATCCAGCAGAACTGCAGTTTGGGTACAAGGTTAATGGCTCTTTGGTAAACAGCAGTTTGATTACTTTCTTGGCTTCTCTGTTTTTCCAGTGGTTGCTTTATTTGCTGGCTTCACACAACCTTGCTCTTGTCTCACAAGCCTCCAGTCACCATCCGCCATGGAAGCTGCTTTGCTACAAACGTCTGAGCGGCAAAACAAGTCAGTGAGTTTTACATCATCCCTTTTACCCAAGGGCAGCCATGGTGTCCCATCACCTCAGGGTCTACGAAATACCTCCACTCCTAATGCCATTCTCCATTTCTCTACCTTCTCTTTGCCTTTCCGTCTACTGCTGTCTTTGAGGATCAACACATCCTGTGCTGTCCTTATTCCACAGGAAGACAAACTGAAGAACAAGTGCTGCCGAAAGGCTTCAGGGAAAGCAGTCTCAGTGAAAATGACAGGTTATTTGTTTTTTTTTGTTTTTTTTTTACTCGAGAGTGGACCAGCCGCACCAAGGCACAATACCAGCCAATACAAGCACTGTCCAGTTTAACAGACAGGATGCAAAATAGGTTTTGATTTGTCCGAACGTGGCCTTTGGCCTTGTTAGTCCGTATCAGGAACTTTGTGAAAGGCTGGTGAAAGCAGGGGACATTTTTATCATTTTAACCATAGTTGAGTAGGACAGACATCATGGTATAGGACATTACACAAGACAGAAGTTTTCTGAAGACATTTTTAATTATTCCAATGTGGAGCTGCAAAGATTCATCCATCAGTTGTCAACTATTACATTGATCGCCAACTATAAAGATAAGATTAATTGGTTAAAATATTTTAAACGTCAGAATTCTTTGATTCCAGCCTATTAAATAATGTTTCTTCTCTCCTTTGTGACAGTAAACTGAATATCTTTGAGTTGTGGACAAAACAAGACCTTTGAGGACGTCATCTTGGACTTTGGGAAACACTGATCCACATTTCTCAGCATTTTTATACAACTAACCCATTAATCCCAAAAAATAATAATCAGATTAATCGCCAATGAAAATAATTGCTTGTTGCCGCCCTACTCCAATGACACTGGGAGTCATTTGAAAACAGCAGGTATTATATATTTGTTGTGCTATGGGATGCTAGTTGCATATGTTATTTTACGTGGTTTAATCGTATGCATGGTACACACTTTTTGTAGAGACAGATGTGAGACAATCACCGTAAGTCGCGTCTCCACATCATAGAAAAAGCATTTTCAAATGTCAAAGCTTCTACAAAACATCTTAACGTAACCAGTATCAATGTCTGGGTTGGAGGTCAGAGGACAAAGACAATGTCACCCATGTACATCTCCAGCCACTACAACTGACACATGAGAAAATGTTTTTGATTGGTTCAAAAATGCCCTTAATCCCTGCCAACATGGCATGTTTCCTTTTCTTCCTTTTTGTTACAAACACTTAAAACAAGTGTCTGTCATGGGTTATCCTTGATTGGCATATAGTCACAACATCCTAGGTATCTCAGTAAAGATCGAGACAGCTTTTGGAGTCCAACCTTGCATTATAGTTATTTTAATTTTAACAAACCTTTTCAGGGATACAAGAGGACAGTCACATTGTTGCCACAAGCAGTTGCTAGTAAAGGGCTTGCTCCAAAATGGTTCAAACTCCTGTATTGGTCAGGGTATGTCTGTGAAACATTACCTAATAAAGAGAGAATAGACGGACATTTCTTTACTGAATTTCACCAAGGTGCTCCATAAAGTATACTAATTGTTTCATTGAGTAATGAAAGCTTACCCCAACCCTTAGCAATCACCAGAAGATTTTGAATGGACACCAACAACACTACACGCTTTGTTTTGTCAGGAATAATGTAGAGTGAGGCGGGCTCATTATTGTGGATTAAACCCGACATGCAGGAATTGACCTTGAGTTGGCCTGAAGAGGTAAACCGCTGATGAAGACTTTATTGATTTAACCCTCGTATTGTCTTCCCGTCAACCATGCACTTGTTCTCTGGTTTGGTTTGCCTGTTTATAAAGCATAAAGTAGTCTATAAATGATCATCCAATTCTGTGTTACATCTTTTTGGCCAACTTCATAACTTACTACCACTAGTTTTACACTTATTTATGGAATTGATGATGAATAAATCTCATTTACGTGAAATTGCGCCTAATTATGGAGAAAAATAAGCAGAAATTAGGAATTACCATGACTAATAGGCAAGGTCAGAGAAAAATAAGTTCATAGATGATTACAGTTTTTCTCCCAGGTAGACCAGAAAAGTAGTGATCATCAATTAGCAAATGGAACCATCCATGTTATTTTTAGGAAATTTGGTTGAAAAGAAAGCCATGTTTCTGACATAGAAACTTTGAAAATGGGTCAGATTTGACCCAAGGACAACAAGAGGGTAAAAAATGGTCCACCACTCTGTGACCAAAACTCTATCTGTAGTGCCAGAAACTGATAAACTCAAGGTTAGTGAGACTCATCAGAATCGAGCATTCAGCCACGTCGTGCAATAAATGCTCTTATTATTAGTTGCTTAGCTGTGTAGCATGGCAGGTATGCCCATTAAAAACCCTTCTAGCTCCTTCACAAAATGACTTCATAAACTTCATCATTCAATCAGTTTAATACTGTGTGTAAATAATGGAGTTCTGAATACAACTCCGCCTCCACTGCTCATATTTGTACATTTCACCTGCTGGAGGTTTTGTCTTGCTAACATGTAGGGGAGAAAGGATGTGTCAGCCACAGTGTCAGAATGATTAATTTGCCTCTGCATCATGGCATAGTAACCCTCCTCGCGACGGTGCAATCAATCCCACGCCATCCTGCGTGTTGCCATGGCACACATTGCACAGCCCAGCCAAATGCTGAGGTGAGATGCATTCCTCCCATAAAACAGTCACAACAAACAGCTTGATAGAGTCTGGCTGCCTGGCAGGGCAGAGATGACGAATACAGAAAAAAAGAAAAGCAGTTTGTATGTTTGTCTTTTCTGTCATAAAGAGAAAGGTAAGTTTTAGAGCTGAAAATATGTAACAAGAGGAGAGACTTCTGATTTTTGATTCTCAGCTCTGCCAAGATGGAAGTAGAACGCAGGCCCTGTATGGTGGATAAATGGGGGCCATGCTGCACTGTTAAAACAGTCCGTAGAAATTCAAGCTAATGTTACTGTTGATATGAAGGAATTTTTTTAATGATTTTTCTCAGGTGTTTTTCCGTATTTTGTTTTTTGAATAACAGAAATATCCATTAAAAGATACTGAGGATAGACTGTATGACTACAGAAATTTCCGTAAACATTTCCGGAAATTATACTGAATGATACAAAAAAATCTGTCAAATGGAGAAAACACTGGTATTAGCATTGTTGTCAGAAAAGATAGTATTTCAACTTAGCATGTTTCCTTAATATTTGATGACGCTTTGGGTTTATTTTTGGATTTATTACAGTAAATAGATTAGATTAGATTAGATTATACTTTATTTATCCCACAACGGGGAAATTTCCTTATTACAGCAGCAGCATTTTCTTCTATACAGCAAAAAACACACAAACAAGTAAACACACAAGAAATACAGGCAAAACAATAAACAATAATTATAAGGTAGACAGAAAGTAAGCAGAATGGCGTCATATATATCGTCATATATATCAAATACAGTACATATTGGACCATTGATTGTTTAAAAGTCCCATATTTTAAAAAGTGAGATTTCCATGTTTTTTTTTTTTGAAAAGCAGGTCAAGGTGATATATAAATACTATGAAAGTATGAAAACACTCAATCCACACAGAAATGCACACAGTCTGTTTAGAAACTGTATTTCAACGAGTCGTCAGGACTTCCTTACAGTTTTGATGTTACAATTATACTATATATAATTAGAAAGTGTGGCTACAGTGCCGTTTCAGTCATTCCCCAGCTGCAATGATGGTGCCAAGATGTGCAGATGTGGACCCAGAAACACTGACCAAACAAAGAAGACTGGGGCTTTTTTGGGAGAGGGGCTTAAAGAGACGGGCACTAAAACGGAGCGTTTGAGACAGAGGGGGTATATTCAAAGACAGTACAAGAACAGTATTTTTTTTACATTAAAGCATGTAAACATGTTCTAGTAAAAACCCAAAATACAAGTATGAACCTGAAAATGAAGATAAAATGGGACCTTTCAATAATTTACAAACATGTTCATACCAGTAGGATTTAGTGCTGTAAATTGTATTTTGGTGACAAGTGGTTTGTGAGCATTTTTGTGAGAAGGTAAGCGTTGATATTCTCAATTAATTTTTTTAGGTGATGTTAGTTTACCTTGCATGGCAGCTAGATTCTCGCGATATCACGAGAGAATCACAGGATAACATATAACACGAAAATCCATTTTGTCAGTGCTCCAAACAGCAGCTTACCAAACCAGTCAGCGTTCGGTGAGGCTATTGACTTTTTTTTTCAAAGTGCCTGTCCTTTTCCAAACAGTTTCCAGTGATGGCTTCTCAGATGGTTCTGTGTCAACCAACCGTCTGGCACGTCAGGGTATTGGAAGGTTCCCAAAAAACTCCTTAAAACCAAATTTGAATGTGAAATATAGGTGGTTTTATTTATATACATTATACAATTCAAAATGGTCATTTAAAATGTAACTGAGTGACCTTGTTGGGGGGGGGTACGGCATTAGGTTAAACATTGACTGAGAATCCCACACACAGTTAAGATTTGTGTTATTTAATAAAACTTATTTTAGGTGGCAATGAATCAAAAACAGACACCTGATTTGCCCATTTTTACAAAAATATTGCAAAGGGCAATTTGTCATGAATGAATGAATCAGAATCAGAAAAGGGTTTACTGCCACAATAAGTTGCTCTTACTGTTAAATTGCGACTTCTCCAAAGAAGAAAACGAGGCTCAGTTCAGCTGGCTGAGCCTTCCTGTAGGCTCCCAGCACAGCCAGGATTACAGGCCGTCACACTGCTAAACAGGTCACTGTGTGTGTGTGTGTGTGTGTGTGTGTGTGTGTGTGTGTGTGTGTTCTCCAGTGACCCTCGCAGTTACACACAAAAACACACATACCAACATGCACTAACCAGCCCAGGGCACTGCTCAGCTTTATCGCCGATAAATTACATATTGATTGCACCGTGTGGACGGAGGACTGGGGAATAGGCTGAGCTAGTGAATTGACTATTGAGTTTTCTCCCTGAAGTGATGATCGAATTCCTGCTGTTCTTCTTTACGTACGCAAGCTGCCTGTCAGCATCTTGCAGGTTGCAGCACATTGGACATTATTTAACACCGACCTTGTTGGTACGTGTGGATTTAACATCTGGGGATCCAGAGAAAGTCCTGGGATCTGCTCGGTGAAACCGCCGGCTTCTCAACATTGTGCTACCCACTTTCAGAAGATGTATTTAGTAACACAGGTTTCTTACAAGTTTGGTTTGTTTTAAACTAAAGACACCAACACCATCATTTAACTCTCATGTTGTCCTCGGGTCAAATTGACCCGTTTTCATTTATCAATGTTCTTTTTAATTCCCCAAAATAACATGATTGATTCCACACAATACTCTTTGGCAAGTACAAATCTCTTCTTTCATTAATTTTGGGGTGTCTTATTAAATTTTATAGCATTTAACCCTTGTGTTGTCTTCTGTCAAAATTGAAAGTCAACACTTTAATTGATGCTTTTTAATTTTTTTGTCCCTTTTTTTCAGTGTTTCTCACATTTGACGTTTAACACTTGTTATTTTGGGAATATATGATCAATAAACCTAATTTATAGGAAATTATACCTAATGTTGGAGCAGAAATTAGGAATTATTTTGACTAAAATTAAAGGAAAGTATGTTGATGGATAATCACAGACTGGAATATGTACAACTTTTACTCAATACTATTTCAAAAACACTTCAATGAAAGTAGAGATTTGTACTTGCCAAAGAGCGTTGTGTGGAATCAATCATGTTATTTTGGCGAATTAAAAAGAACATTGATATAGGAAAACGGGATGGATAATCACAAAAATTGATATCACAGACTGGAATATGTCAACTTTTACTCAATACTATTTCAAAACCACTTCAATAAAAAAAAAATAAAGTCCAAATTTGACTTATAGATTTGTTATTGTAGTTTTTGTGCTTAAGTACCAAAAGTCAACATGCAAAATGTCTAATTTCAGATTTCTGTATTATTATACAGCCACGCATCACATTTTATAAAATGATATGATTTTTGTAAAACCATAGTGACACGTGTACAATGTTGGACTCAAATGCTCAACTCAGAGTAAAAGGTGAGGATGTTTATTACTGAATACACAATCCAGGCAATGGATTCATATCCAAATGGCAGAAGATGTGGTCAAAAAATACAGACCATCAATTTAGGAAACCAACTAAATCAAAAATGTGACACATAGTTTTCAAAGTACTGTGTGTGATGTCACATGAATTTAATTTCAAGTTTTGGGGTCAAGACTATAGAGTAACATTAGTTTTGGACTTATATGCAGTGCTTATGTAATGAGTTTTATTTAGACAATTAGTTGATCAATTGATTAGTTAGTAATTAGAAAATAGTCTGCAAATATTTTGATCCTTGGAGTAATTTATCAAGGTAAAAAGCCAAGTTTTATACGTTGCTAAGCTGTCACTATTATTATATTTTCGTCTGTTGCACATTTCGACTGTTCGAAAAACGCTCCTTTAGGTTGTTACACGTCAAGGAGACAACAAATAATTACATTTATAGTGAAAGAAATGTCTGGTTTTGACCCAAACCACAAACTTCTTATAAATTTAAAGGAGAATCTTGATCGCTATAAATATGCGTGTAGTTTTGATTTAAAAAAATCGCGACTTGAATCGGTACGGTCAACACGGAGTATATGCAGCTACGTGTACGAGCTTCCACTGAGCCATAACAGCGGTTGTCGGGGCAAGGTTTAGAGAGCCTTTGTGCCTCTTAACAGACACAACATGCAATTAAAATGTCTGTGCAACATGAACAGGGCCCATACGTGACAACAAGATGCGTTTTCAACTCCGACATTGTTAAATTCACCTAGCCTGTCTTTACCCAGCCGGTAGCTAGCTTGCCCTGATAGCTGCTAGCTGCTGTCCGTAATGTTCAGCCAGGCTTCTGTGTTAATCATCACGCAGCAGTTCCGTGTATATTTGTAGCTCATCCATTTTGTGTGTGATTGATCTGGTGTGTGATTGTTTTAGTTCAGTGGAAACTCGAAATATTGGCTGGAATTCTCCTTTAGCGAAGTAGTTTTGGGGGCTAAACCTAACCAAACTGTGACTGGCGATGTAACTCTCTTGTATGAGAGGATATGAATGTAGTACGACCTTTATGGTCGGATGGTTTAGAGAACGATTTCTACAAATCTAAATGGATGTCTACCTCTAGATAAGTGAATGGAGGCATGCAGGCTTTTGTGCATTTGTGTGTGTGTGTGTGTGTGTGTGTGTGTGTGTGTGTGTGTGTGTGTGTGTGTGTGTGTGTGTGTGTGTGTGTGTGTGTATTATTAACGTCTGTGGTTTGTCCGTTTATCTGTGTCTTTTAAAATCTGTGAGTGGTTTGCTGTGTGCAGGTGTGTGTGTGTGTGTGTGTGTGTGTGTGTGTGTGTGTGTGTGTGTGTGTGTGTGTATGTGTGTGTGTGTGTGTGTGTGTGTGTGTGTGTGTGTGGTCGAACATGCTGTGTGTATGATTGGAACACACCTCGCCAAAGTGTACTTAAGACTTCAAGCTGCTAACCCTATTCGCAGGGATAATGTGATTAAGAGCCACCTATGGCGCATTGTGTGTGTGTGTGTGTGTGTTGAGAGGAACTGGTCAAGCAGCCAAACACACCATCTTAATACGTGCAACGTGCTCTCCTGCCCGCAGGGCTGAAGCAGCACGGTGCCGGCTCCACGCAGAGCCTCGCCTTCAACCCGAGCCAAATCCTCAGCCAACTATCACCCTATACAAGGTTACATTAACACTCTGAGGCTTCCACTCACATATTAGACTTCATACACTCCAGGAGATGAGATTCAGGGTTTCATATACTAGGAGAGGTTTTCCATCCGCCCTGTTGACGTGGCACTTTGTCTGTTTTTATGTGTCTACAGCATGTTTCTGTGTGTGTGTGTGTGTGTGTGTGTGTGTGTGTGTGTGTGTGTGTGTGTGTGTGTGTGTGTGAAATAATTAACACAAAGCATAAAATGCAAGATGCATTACCTGACACTAATGAGGTGAATCCACGTAAAAGCCTTTATCACTTTATTGATGTTCTTGAATATATCCGCAAGGATATAAATTATGCAGGCCTTAACATAAAATACTGTGATGTTAAAGATGATATACAGCCATATAAAATATTAGAGAACTTAGTTGATTAAGTGCACTGATGAGGAAAATTTCAATATGAGCCATTTTTCCTAATAGATGTCTTTCATCAAATCTGTAATAATTAAAAAGGAGGGGATGTGGATAAAGGTCTGAAGAAGGTTTTGAGAAGAAATTTGCTGAATTAGAGGGTTTAATGTCTCACTCAGTGAATAATAATACCACAATATCACTTTCATGTAGTAATTTGCCCACACAAAGACTGGGCGCAGGGGACAACCGCCAGCTGAGCACGCTCAAATATATTGTTTGAATGTTTGTACAAAGAAAGTGGGATTTGATGCAAAAAGCCAGGCTGCAGGTGCAATTTTGGTGTAGTCAACACTAAATGTCAGGTCTCATATCCACAGGCAATCCGTTTGATTATTTTATGGAAACTTAAAAGTTTGTGAATTGGTCCAATGATAATCACCTTGTTCTAAACGTTTTCAAGACTAAAAGGATGGTGTTTGAACCAAGGGGGTAAGCCTCTCCTCTCTAAGCGTAGCTCTCGTGGCGCCATTTTAATGCTACGAAGCCATCACTTGCAGTTAGTAATCCATTGACTGCCATTCATTTTGGCGCCACTTTGAGAGTGAATAACTTTACCTGAAGAGTTTAAAGACTCTATTTGTCTGTTGTTTATTTCTAAAGAAACATGACAATGTATAAAAGGCTCCATTACCTTGTAACTCATGTTAGCAGACCTTTTGTAAAAAAACGGTTGTGTCATAACCACGTGACTTGTCAGGAGAAGCACGCAGACAGTTTGGACTTCCATTAGCTGTTTAGGTTTAATTACTAATGTTAACTAGTATGTTAGTTGGCAGTAATTAGCCTGTGCCTATATTATCTCCTAACATATACCTACGCTTTCCGTCTCTGCTGATTGGGAATGATTGAGATTTCTCTTGGCACAACTACCAGAAGACTTACAACTTACAACATGTACGTCGTCAAGCTCAGAAAAGTGCTTCTATTTTCCCTTACTGGTCTCCGTCCAGAACAACGGGATCTGTTGGTCCACTTCTTTAACTGTCTAGGGTTTGGCCCTGGGGAGTCGGTGACCAAAACCAAAACCATCACTCAGGCCCACTCATACTAATATCTCGATGTTCATATTGACGAGTCACTAACCTGGAGCACACATGTCAACAGTCTCTGTTGCAGACTGCAGCAATGGTTGCATTTCTTACGTCATTTGTGAATTCATGGTGTCAATAAGAAATGTATGTTAATTTTTTATCAAGCAGTCCTGGAGAGCCTGGTCAGGTACGGTATTACAGCTTGGTTTGGCAACATCCCTGTGCAGTTGAAAACCATTGATTCATACTGCCTGGAAGATCATTGGTGTTAAAGAGCACTCATCCATGCAAAGTATTTATGAGCAGACTTCTTTGCAAATAAAATTGTTATTGTTAGCGACACGGCTCACGCTCTGTACACAGAATTTGAGATGTCGCTGCACACTTCACCATTTCAAAAAATAATTTATCCCAGTGTCTATTAAGCTCCTAAATATCCACAGGTAAAGCTCAATGGTGTTTTAAGCCCCCAACGTCGACTTACAGGCAGCACTGCGACTTCAAGGCACCTAACCTTAACCTTAACCTTAACCTTGCTTAAGCCCCCAACGTCGCCTGCAAGGCACCGCTGCCTGGAAGGCGACGTTGGGGGCTTAAAACACCAAACACTGCAAGTAAAAGACAGAAGAGTACAGCATGACAATGGATATTTTTTATTCTTGTACTTGTGATCTCTCTTTTTTAAATGTATTTTATTGAAATATGTAACTAATGCATTGCATGACACCATGTTAGATTTTATACACCATCAGGACCATAGTACGGTCTGTAACTGTCTGTGTTTGTTTTTTACTATGGCTGCAGCATGGGTTAAGTGCCCAAGACAAATGTCCTATGATGTGAGACGATAAAGTTAATGTTGAATCTTGAATCATTTGACACTCGCATGCCGGATGATGGTATTTTTCCAAAGGAGAAATGATACTCACTGGTATCTTATTTTAATCTTTAACAGAGATTTTCAACAGGGTATCCGGGACCCCTAGTCACTGCAGGGGGGGCCTCCAAATTATTAAAAAATTTCAAATTCAAATGTCTTAAAGCTTTAGTGGGATCCATGGTTTAAAATACGTTAAATACCCCTGATCTACAAGGCTCTGGTTGGAAAACTGCCATCTTACCTTCCAAACTACTCTGTCACTCGGAGGGACATAATCAGACTCGCTCTGCTGACTGGCTTTTGCTAACTTTATATCCTGTGATGGACAGAGATGAAACTGATATCCATTTTTCATATAACTCTAGATGAATGGAAATCAAGTGTTTAACCGCAAATGTTGTACTGTTCCTTGAAGTTCGGAAGTTGAACTCAGAAGTGAATCGCAGAAGGGGGGCTGTGAGTCTGTAGCCTACAATTTGTACATTCACTGTCAGTGTGAGAATGTGTGTCTGCATGGTGCTGGTACAAAACCATTTTTGAGAGATGTTGCTCATTAATCACAGGCGGGATGACCTAAAAATCCTTTTGGTCCATTGTTCAAAGAAAAGGAAAATTGAAAGTACGCCAGAAAACACAAATCAAGGGAGTCACGCCACAATATGATTCATTGTTTAATATGGAAGCTAAAGTTCCACGTCACAGTGAAGCTGCACGTTGATGGTTGATTGATGGGAAATCCATGCGTCAGATTGGATATAGAACATGAGAAAAGATAAGATAAGATAAAGATTGTTTAATATGGCAAACTCTCTTCATGTTGGTTACATTTGTTTGCGGTCAATACGCCAATAGTCTATATTCCCGACAGTCGACTACAGGATGTCCATTTCCTTCCACTTTCTTTGTGTTGTAATTTCAAACTCCGGTGGATTTCTGAGGACTATGGTTACCTGGTCCTCAGATCTCTGCAGGGTAAATCCAGACAGCTAGTTAGACTATCTGTCCAATCAGAGTTTTCTTTTGCACGACTAAAACTACTTGTTTTTGTTGAGTACTTCCGTACAGAATGCAAATATTACGCAGCAAAAAATCTGAGAAATTGTTTTCTAGAACAAGGTCAATTTCCCACCGCAAATAGAGACATCAAGCAATCACGTTGTGTTGTTTAAAGCTTTAGTGCGGGACTATTTGATATTAATAAACGTACATTACGTTCATGCCGGTGCCAAATGAAATGCTACAAAGATAATTAAGACTCTCAGCTCCACTCAACTCTCTCTGGATTTCTCAATGTGGCTATGTTCAGAAGATGGTGGGGTCGGGTGACTTACCCGCGCAGAAGCTTGAGTGAGGATAATTACCTCTTCTGAAGAGCCCATAATGTTTATCCTCTGTGTCCTCCTTGGCTACCAGCAACTGTGTGGGGGGATGCCTTTAGCGATTACGTATGTGGACACGCAGACAGTTTTGTTGTCGTTACTTTGAATTCCTAATGCGTGCGACAGAAACTACGCACTATAGCTTTAATTATCAGAATTATAATATGAAAACAGGAGGATGTTTTCCATACCATAGACTGTATAGACAGCCAACTGTATTATTCCTTTCAAACTTGACAAAGGCAACGTTTACCCGAGACTATCTTTCCTCTCTTAACTTTCACTATTATAGTGTTCCCCACAGTTGGCAAATGAGATACTAAAATTGAATGCTCAAATGCAAATGAGCTGGTTATCCACCAGAGTCTCTCAAAGCAATTAAAGAAATCAATACACAGTTAACCTACAAAGTGCTTGCTCTATATATTCTATTTTTAGCATAAAACAGTTTTTAAAAGTGTGAAAAGGCTGTCTCCCTTCATCTTCCTTAGCCCTTTTCCTAACAATAATACTTGTTTTTCATCAATTTAGTCAAGTCAATTTATTTATACAGCACATTTAAAACCAACCTAGGCTGAACAAAGTGTTGTACAAAGTGATATTATGTTATAAAACAAATGTAAGATATCATGCAGGTTTAACAAATAACAGAACATCACTAGTATAGTAGTGAGTAGTTTTACTTTGAGAGCACAAGGTTATGTATGAGCTGCGGGAGAAAAGGGGTCAGCCCTTCTGTACTGATGTATGAAACATATGTAGACTGATGATGACATTAACCAGAACCTCTTTGTCTTTAGTTGTTTCACTTTTTAGTTGCTGCGTTTTTCATCACCTTCATGCACTAAAGTTTTCTTCTCTGTATTGAAACCCACTGATGAAACCAACAACACAAAAAGCGTGTGCATGTGTTTGTTCTGTGTGTTTCATGGGCCGTTGTTTCCGACAGCAGATGGCGGTTAAAAAACAACAACAGAGAAACAAAACTGTTGGAAGTTTCAACACCCAACTGCTGCCGGTTTTTGGAGCCAAATGATGGGGTTGCCATGGTAACAAACACTGCTTTATTAAGGGACAATTCCAGTGCAAAATAAACCTAGGGGTAAATAACATATGTATACCGAGTGGATCGTTCTCTGGGATCTGTTTTCATGCTAATCGAATGTGTCTCTAGCTTGAATTAAGCTACCGCAAACCGGTGGTTAGCTGCTAACGCTAGCTTTCAGGGCTTAGGGGAAATCGTCATGTTGTATCACTAACAAGGCTCAGGCATGACGAGTCGTACGACGTACGCAGTACAAACAGTTCGTGGTTTGACTGGTCTTGCCTGTTTTCCAAGATGGCGCCTGCATGTAAAGATGAACGCTACTGTCTTTATAATCTATCTTTTTAATAAACATACAAAGTTCTCAATGCTTCGGTCTACATGTAGGGCCCCTCATTATGCTACTGTTGAAGTGCGGTGCTATTTTGAGCCTTGTTAGTGGTATAAGATAGCGATTTACCCGATGCCCTGAAAGCTAGCGTTAGCAGCTAACCACCGGTTTGCAGTAGCTCATTTCAAGCTAGAGACACATTTGATTAGCATGAAAACAATTCCCAGAGAATCATTGACTCGGAACACGTTATTAGCCCCTAGATTCATTTTGCGCCGGGATTGTCCTTTAATCAGCATTTTTTTCTCAAGCACCAAATGAGTACCATATCTGTGATGGAGACAATTTCAAACAAGCGCAGTGGATTTACCAGAGGAGAAAAACAAAAGGAGGCTCAGTTTCAAACACTGTCTCATATAAATGGGTGTTTTTAATTTGCAGATAGAGTTTGGAGGCAAGTTTGAGGTTATTTTGAGTTGACTTCAGATCACTTTCGAGTCTGCTGGAGTGGTTCAGTTGAGCAGCTTGAACTTTATGTAACTGTTACACAAACAGGACGTAATGGGACATTCAATTACAGTTGGTAAGCTAGTGGTGCATTTAATGTTATTGTAAAATAACCTTTTGGTATCTAGTGGTTCTTCTTTTTTGTTGTGTATCGATAGATAGATAGATAGATAGATAGATAGATAGATAGATAGATAGATAGATAGATAGATAGATAGATAGATAGAATACAAGAACAAATATTTAAAATGTATACTGGTACAATAAGTTTTTTGTTATAAGTTATTGTTATTACATTTGAAATAAATCCTTTTAATTTGACCATATGGCCTTAGCAATATAAAGTATTGATTCAGGCAAACTTTATTGAACCAACACCATTTTTAAAAGTATTGTTTTAGGACCCATATCAAAAAAACGATACCCAACCCTACTCTGGGTCCTCCACAGGGTGACTAGACATCAATCCTAAAATGCAAATGAGGAAATCTCGAATCTGACATCTCACGTTTTTTGTTTTGTTTTTAATGTTGTGATTTATAGGGCTTAAATTTCATTCACAATGGTCTTAAAAAACGGTCTTGAAAAGTCTTAAATTTGCCTTGGTGAAACCTGCAGAAGCCCTTGGTCCAAACACATAAGCGTTGTGATACAAGACAGACAGTGGAAGGGAACATGTTTCCACTGTTGCCAGCAGTGTCAGATTAAAGTAGAACATGGGGAGAAATAAAAATGCTGACTGCAAAAATTGAATCTGCGAGGCCTCTTTCAGCAGAGATACTTAGAAGGAATGAATTGTAATCCCTCCGAGTTGTTATGTGTTATCATTTTTCTCTTATTCTCACTCCTTTCTAGCCTTGATGTTGTCAGTCCTCTATTCCTCGCTTTATGTCCTCTGAAAAGCGAATCCAGCTCCATTAAAGAGAGCAATAACAGCATTTTACAACGCAGCAGATGTCACTGTGTTCCTGGGATGTGTCCTCATTTGGCAGCTCAGAGCACACAGCAACTCTGCAGCGTCATTCTGTCCATCATTCCCTGTGTGGGAAACAAATGAGGACGCACATTTCAGAGATCCAATTGAGCCAACACAAGAATGTGATGTTTCCATTTACAGAACTCCTGCTGACATGGTAAGAAGTTCTGCACTGTGAACATGAGAGGTATGAGGTGAAGAAAAGCAATGCAGGTAGATAAGAGTAACACACTGTATACATTGAGCATGAAAGACAGTGATTATCAGCATGCACAGAATGCATTCAACACAGTTATTGGCTTAAACTACCTGTTGGTTGTGTCTTCTATGATAACCTTTACAAGCTGCTACCTGAAAGCAACTTTCCCCAACAGACAGTTGACAGCATGATTTTTCCCGTCAAATGAATCCCCACTGCTGCTGAGGTAGCGAGACATTTCATAATCCCCCCTGTTCGTTTGTTTAAGCAGTTTACACATTTCATATTTACATTTACAGTGGCCTCTAGTGGCCATAATGATTATGTCAGAAGCAATTGGGGTGGTGGGTGGGACAGGGAAACAGGGAGTTTTGTTACTTTACGAAACAAACGGAGCTACCTCATGTTCTGCGTCACCTGGGTAACCAGAAGAAAGAAGAAGAAACGTCTTATAACCCAAATCACCATATTTTTCTAAACTTTCAAAAATTAGTTTTAGTACGTGAACATAACCAAGTATTTTTTGTTCTTAAGCTGCAATCCTTCCACAACGTTAACGGCGTGTTTAAAACCGCAATCAATATGTTCTCCAGTTTCGACATAAGGTTGTATTTCCTGCCACCGCTAGCGATTAGCGTTAGCGATTAGCGTTAGCGATTAGCGTTAGCGCAAGCTAGCAATTTTTTAAAGTTTCAATTAAGAACATTGTTGCAAGTACATATCTACAGGACTGCATAGACCACAAAACAAGACTGTCATAACTTTTAAATCAATTGTTTAAGCCAAAAATACTTACATTTATGTGTCTCTCTTGTTGATGCGGCAGCCATTGTTGCTTTTCTGTTTAAAAGTAAGGTGGCGTTCTCACTTGCTTCCAGAATCCAAGGGGTATACACCCCTTGATCTCAGCTCTACCCCTCGGTCACAAAAAGGATCGGGACACCACTAGGTCCTGCGTGAACGCGCAAAAACGAGGGGAAGGGGTAAGATAGAGAAATGAGATTCAGCCTAAGCCTCCACACACGGGCGCTCGCTCTACCAACTGAGCCATCAGAGCACCCTGGACTTTATATTCTTAACCCTCCTGTTGTCCTCGGGTCAAATTTGACCGCTTTAAAAAATGTACAAATCTAAAATATGGGTTTCTTTTTAACCAAATTACCACAAAAAATAGATTGGATTCCATTAAACGCTCTTTGCAAATACAGTCGATCACTTTCATTCCTCTTATCTTGACTATTAGTCAAAATAATTCAGAATTTCTGCTTTTTTAACTCAAATATTAGGTATAATTCTATATCAACGAGGGTTATTCACCATGAATTCCACAAAGTAGTGTCAAACTACTGGTGGTGGTAGTGAAAAACTTAAAAACAAAGTCTGAAAAAAATTTAAAATTTTTGGCCGTTTTTGTCCCAGGAGGACAACAGAAGGAAATAGGTCTTTTTGATCCATTTTTTTAAAAAAACTAAAAAGTGTGAAAAATGTACTTTCCTTTCAGAAGCGCAGGGTCGCTGCAGCCATTACAAGCAGTTTCATATCTTCCAACCAAAGCTCAGACCCTCTCAGCTGCAAACAGGACAGCCTCATGTGGTTTGTAGTGTCCCGTCTTGGTTCTGACTTTATGCTTGACTGGTTCCTCCAACCTCAACATCTCATGAATATGCCATAGAGGTTGCAATGGGACTATTGCTACACATCCAACATGCATAACAAACTACGAGGGAAAGGTTTTCCGGCTTGGGGGATCATTCATGTTTACTAAAAACCTTCCATACAGCATGCTTCATTCAATCATTTTTAACAAAATTTTCATAATATAACATAATTTTGTATAATCTTTTCATATCCAAGCTAAATTTGTTCCCTATTGTAGATAGATAGCTTTATTATTATTATTAGACTCAAAGTCCGTTTAGAAAAACAAAAAGAAAGTATAAATTATAATTTCCTTTACATGACATTTTCACCATAAGTTGTTGCAGAAAAATTCACCAGAATGCAGTAAATTAATGTTAAACCCAACGTTACGCCCTTGACTGTTACTGAAATGTCCCTAACCTAATTCATATTGAATTGGGGATAAAATCTATTTGGACCCAACATGGGAAAAAAAAGCTGAAGTTTTGTCACCACAAATCAGCACATCTTGGCCTGGGTCAGATTAGCCATTAGGGCAATGGTCACTTGCCCCCCTAGGGGCACAGGACATCTAAGTGGCCCTGGGCTCCTATTATGTTATTTCACGTTATAAACGCAGTCCTCACTTTCCTAATAAAATGCAGATTTTTGCAACCCGATCAATGAAAATATTATGTTACATGACATCAAAAACAGTGTCTGTAGCTTCCTGCGCAGCAAGCGAGGACGAGCTGTAACAGACCGTGGTAAAGGTGGTTTTATATTGGAAGGTCAAACTGCATAATAGAGGATTTTCACCAACATCACGTTCTGGGCAGTAACCCGGATGCACGGCCATATTGAAGGTACTCGGTGTAAACAACTGAACAGAGTACAGTGGGGTATTGTGCACTTTGGATACTTTAAGTGAATAAAGCGTCCAAGATGCAAAGGCATATAAGGAAGAACTTGGACAACAAAAAAGGCGCGATATTTTAAGAAATTACAATATTGGCGGTGCAGATCCCTACGAGTGGCCTCCCTCTTCTTGAATCCATGACGACCCGGTGATTCTTCCTTCAGTTGCACATCCTGATATAGTCAACTACCTGGTTTTCTCGCCAAGCCCATACACATTTTTGTTCATTTCAAAGAGCCCCAGTTTGCTATCTACACTACCTGAGTGAGTTTGAGCTTTGCCAACCAGAAGCGCCTCCTTTCCTCTGATAACTTCTGGCATTCTTCTCCCTGGATTTTAATAGCTTTTGGAAGTCATTTTTCTCAGTCTGACCTATAGGTACACCCTAAAACACGACAATAATGACCAGTTTCCTTGCCGGCGTTTGAGATCTACTTCAGTGAATGTGTCGAATATCCAACGTCCAACATAAAATCAACTTTACCACGGTCTGCCACAGCGAGTCTGCTGCGGTGTGTTGTGGCCCTGCATCCCAGCAAAGACTGGAACGACTGAGCTGCTCCCTCGTGATTTGTAAGAGCATTCTGCTCTTTGATTAGTTATTTTAGTAAAGACAAGAACAGCATAATACAAAATATTAAAAAATGGCATGTTTGAATTCATAACGTTAAGAGGGTCGCTGTGTCGGTGGCGTTACGTTACTGAGACCGATCAGTTGTATTGAAATTCTGAGTAGTGCACAGGAGGAAGAGAGTCAGAACTGGAGGCAATCACAGAACAACATGCAGAAATAAGTGAAAGAGAAAAGGGAAAGGAAGAATTGACTGTGAGGGATGAAGAAGATGCTGCATATTCAATGAGAGGGACAGAGGCAGAGATGAAGATGACAGGGAGGAAGAGGCCAGTTGTAAGGCCCAGCTGTTAAAATAAAATAAGAATATATAGTAGTACATCAACATAAAATGTTGATATTGTTGATTATGAAACAAAAAACATGATCTTGACTTTGAGCTACATGCAACATTGTAGCCAGTGTAGACTTTTACTCCATACACAATAATTGCCTGCTTCATAGCTGGTGATTTGTTGGCGTACCTTAGAGAGTGCTATGACAGAGCTGTGGTCACTCCATGAAGTTTCCTTTGCCAATATTTTGAAAAAACAGTGCCAGCTACGCTTTGGCCCCATTATCTCCCATCTTATCGAAACTTGGAGGTTAGCTGACACATACTGCCACATAGCTTGTAACTGCCACACTTTTTCCCCCATTATTCAATAATACAGAAATCCTGATTGGTGGGAGGCCAAAAACAGCTCCACAGAGGGAACAAAGGGGAGTTAATTGTCTAAAAGACATTTTTGGTGAGGTCGGCCTGTTTCTGACTTACAAAATGCATTTGTTCTGCGCCGTTCCTTATTTTTCTTTGACCTGCAGTTAAGATCAACACTCAAGGCATACGGTGTCCCTTGGCAGAGGCCTTAGCCCATCCATCCTATTCGGAAGTTATTTACTGTGCAGTCTACAAACTGTGGTATGGTATCCAGGCTTTATCAGTTCTCAGTGATATCTAGCTGCTCTGCACTTCCTATTGAGAGGATCTGGGCACACGATTGCCCGGGACTGAGTATCGCTCTTGACTGGCATGATGTATGGTCTAACATTCCAGAAGTATCTCGCAATCCAGACTATCAGCAGATTTACTACAATTTCATACATAGGATATATCTCACCCCCATAAAAATGCATTACATAAACATAATTAACAGCCCCTTAAGAACTTTCTGCCCAATAAAAGCACAAGGTACATATCTTCACATGTTCTGGGAGTGCTCTCCTGTTGGTCAGTTCTGGAACAATATTGCATCCAAAATTGATTGATTAATGTTCCTGTGGCTGTTACTGTGATTCTGAATGACTTGTCAGCTTCCAGCTCTCTAAAGCTCAAAAACGTGCTGTGTTTGCTGGATTTACAGCTGCTAAGAGAATGATTGGAACCCGTTGGAAGCCACCTCATGACTTATCCGTTCGTTCATGGATCCTTTCTATTGTGGATGTCACAGACATTGAACTTTCGACAGCTTGTGTGGGTGGAGCCTCGGGGCAGACTTTGGAGACTTGGCACAGCATTGCTGAGTCTTTGAAGGCAATGCTGTAGCCTTTTCTTTTGTTTGTGTCTGTGATTTGTCCCTTGTCTTGTGTCTGTCTGTCTGAGGCTATTAAATGCATACATCTCTACTGAGCCATGCAGAAGTCTGATTTGTTATTATAGAAGTATAGGTTATATGCTCTTGATGATAGCGGCTTGAGTCTTGTTGCCCAGGGCTCATCAAATTGTTAATCTGGCCCTGATCATGGCTATTTTTTACAACTTCTTCTATCGAATTACTATTGCTCATAATAACTACAAAGCTACACGTTTTCTTGAATACATTCACAAATTACATCCCCCACACACACAGATAAACACAAATTGATGTCCTCTTCACAGTCTATAATTTACAATATTTCAGAAAGTTGCTTATCCCTAATGTTGTCCTTGGGTCAAATTAACCCGTTTTTAGTTGTTTTTTTTGTCACAAAAAATGGGCCGTTGAAATAAGCGCTGAAAATGTCAACATTAAAAAGATCAAAAACCTTTGGAAAAAACATTGAAAAAGTGACAAAAATGTCGGAAAAAGCGATAATAATGTTGAAAAAAAGTGACCAAAACGTTTTTTTTTCTTCATGGTTGACGGGAAGACAACACAAGGGTTAATCTTGCACAACAATTCAATGGTGAAATAACAGCTGTGCTGTAAATCCAAAACAATAAGCTAAAAGGGGCTAAGAGGCCCAAATGATTCGGCTAACCTCACATTACACTTTGGCATTTGATCCATTGTTTGATCCACAAAAAGTATCGACAAAGTGAAACCTTGTGTGTTAATGACCAACGTAACCTTCCTTTTGAACACGGCAGAATAATTGGTGTTGGACTTTGGTGTCATTGTGAATTATTCTGGAAAAATCAGTTAAGATGCCCTCAATGCAAATGTGATGTAAACATAAGTAGTTTTATTTTTCACCCTGATGCACATCACTTACATGAACAGACACATGAGGCTACATTTGATGTGTGTCAAGGTAATCTCTACTCCTGCAGCCCGTGACTGACATGCATGGAGTTATTATGATGTCGTGATGGACATAAAAAATGCTTCATACAGTATGTTTCATGAGACCCACAACACATTGCTCAAGGGCACCTCAACAGCAACATTTAATGAGCGTCCAGGTCATCCGTCATGTGTCATCAGCATCATCAAGTGGATGGCTCTACATTGGAAATCACGCAGCGCTATATCTTTCTTTAACTTTGAAATAAATACTCTGCACCAGAGCATTCAGTGTTTCAGTGTTTAAAAATGGTTGTTGTTTTTTTCCGTATCTTTTCCCTGCGAGGAACCACAGAGTGCATTTCTCTGTAAGCATGTCTCATCCCACTCTGAGCAACATATGGCTATTAGTCAAAACCTTCCTCTGCTTAAGCTGAGTAGACAGCGAGAATTATGTAACAGGTTTACTCATTGTTACCATGTGTGTGCATGTGTTTTATTACATTTTAAATGCAAATATCTGTACACACAAAGGGGCCTTGTTCATATTTAAAAAGGAGATATATTAGACGCTGGTAAAGTGTCCTAACTTTTGCCCCTGACAGCTGTACTTAACAAGCCGAGTTGATTTAATAATTTGTGCTAACAAATGGCTCGGTCATCCTCCGCTGGCAGCTCTCCTCTGAAGAACAGCTCAGGGTTTGACTGCAAGATAACAGCTGTTAGAAACCATGTACTCATCTAACTGGACATTAACAGCATAAAACAACATCCTTCAGATCGTGTGTGTGTGTGTGTGTGTGTGTGTGTGTGTGTGTGTGTGTGTGTGTGTGTGCGTGTGTGCTGTTGCTTCAATCTGTAGATTCAGTGACTAATGAGTTTAGCCCTTTTGGGTAAAACAGCCAAACTGGCTGCTAGATTTTCAAAATAAGCAGCCATAGGTAGCATCCCAAATTGCATACTCGGCACTGCATACAGTACTTAATATGTATATATTACTTTTGTGTAAATAAACAGTAGTGTGGATCTTTTTGGACGCACTATGCTATAATTTTTAACAATTTGTAACTGTAATTGCAATTTGGAATTTGTTGAGAGCCTCCTTGCTGTTGAAGACACGTAACCATAGTAACCCCTGCCAACCTCCACTTTTTTAATGCTTAAGATTACTAACAGTGGGGAATCAATCAATCAATAAATCAAACTTTTAAAAACGAAACTAGTTACTTTTAGGTAACAAAAATGATTTGTTAGGGTTTGGAAAAGATCAGGGATTGGCGTAAAATGAGTCATGGACGTAACTACGTCTGTAACTACATCCGTAACTACGTCCGTAACTACGTCCGTAACTACGTCCGTAACTATGTCCGTACATACCTCTGTAACTACGTCCTTCACTTAATCCCTAACAAAACAAAATGTCACCATTGACTTTTGGTTTCACACTGGACATGAACAGCTGTCTCCTAGGTGTAAGTCCTGTGCTGGTCACTAGAGTATGAAGGTAAATATGGTGCAAATGTGAGAGAGCGTAGATGCGATGTGAGCACTTGTAGAATATGACTTGAGAGCTTGTAAAAAAAATCTGTACTCGTAGATGCGATGTGAGCGCTTGTAGAATATGATTTGAGAGCTTGTAGAAAAAAATCTGTACTCGTATTTTTTTTTTTTTCCACTTTAGTAACTTTTCCAGTACAACCACAACTCAGTGATTACAACCTCTCGAATCTGTCGCTTCTTGCGATACATTTGGTGCAAAACTAATTTGTACCTGTGGACTTAGTCTGTGGAGCTCTGAGCCAACAGGACGGCCGGGGACAGCAGGGTTTCTATCGCCAGATGAGGGACAACTTTGTCCAGCTTATTTATGTAGCATGAAAGCTAGCCTTAGCTAACTAGCAGCCAGCCCATATCTAAATAATGTAAATACCTTTTAATTATCTCAACACTTTTTAACAGTCCAACTGGAACACTGGTGGTGAGCTCCAGGTCCTGCAGCCATGGACGGACCGCCGTCAGTGGTATATATAATGCCAGCCTTTTATATTAAATTAAATTGTATTTATTTATTGCGGGCTGGTTGGTTAGTTTGCTAACGCTTGCTTTCTATTCCACCAACACTGGCGGTGAGCTCTAGGGGGGTGTGCCGCTGCTACAGGGTCTGGAGCTCTCCGTGTCCCGCTGACTATCAGATCAGGTCGTGATCGGACTCAGAGCTCCACAGACTAAGTCCACAGGTACAAATTAGTTTTGCACCAAATGTATCGCAAGAAGTGTTGCAAAAGTCGAGAGTGCAGACTCTCCGCTGTGTGATGGAGAGAGCACGCTGCAGCGACAGATTCCAGAGGTTGTAATCACTGAGTTGTGGTTGTACTGGAAAAGTTACTGAAGTGGAAAAAAAAATAAAATACGAGTACAGATTTTTTTCTACAAGCTCTCAAATCATATTCTACAAGCGCTCACATCGCATCTACGAGTACAGATTTTTTTCTACAAGCTCTCAAATCATATTCTACAAGTGCTCACATCGCATCTATGCGCTCTCAAATCATATTCTACGCTCTCTCACATTTGCACCATATTTACCTTCATACTAGAGCCCTAACATTAAACGGGTTATATGCTGCTTCGGCCAATATAACCGTTTTCTGGATTCAAGGTACTGTACATGTCGTTCTGATTTATTTATCATTAAGAAGATTTCCCATTTGTGTCAGTACCATTACTACATATTGAATTTGTGTGTGTGTGTGTGTGTAGTTTGTACGATCTCAGGACGCACTGCTGTTCCAAATTTATTTCATGTCTTAAGTGGAGATTGCTGGTGACTTGGCTATAATGTCTAACATGTTTTGATTAATAAGATAATATAGAAAAGAAGTCAAAATAATGACATGATCCCAGCTGTTCAATGAAAGCAGCAGCTAAAAACGGGGGATGAAGAAGTGGACAACTGGCTGAAATGCTGCACAGACACGCCAAGCACCTGAAATCAAAATGTTTCTGCCAGTAACATCCAGGCAATTCAGCAAAACTGTCTTTAGGCGTACTGTACTATTCTGTTACTGTAAACATGGTGTGTGTGTGTGCGTGCGTGTGTGTGTGTGTGTGTGTGTGTGTGTGTGTGTGTGTGTGTAAAAAGAATATGTGAGTGAGCAAGATAAAGGTAGAGCGGAGAAATTGCTGCATGCTTTTTTGTGTGAGAGGGAGTGAGTGAGTTACTGAGATACAGAATGAGGGATAATGTAGAGTGTGTGTAGAGTGCATTTACAAAAGTGTGTGTGTGTGTGTGTGTGTGTGTGTGTGTGTGTGTGTGTGTGTGTGTGTGTGTGTGTGTGTGTCTCTGCGTTTGGCATTGCAGCGGAGAGGAATCCATCATCGTCAAGCTTCTATTGATGTGATTGTCAGACTCAGTGAGGACCGATCACACTGAGATGCACCACAAAGCACTCTCTATAATTAGACAGACACACACACACACACACACACACACACACAAATGTATTGTAATCTTGAATTTTCAAGAACACGCACATGCATACAAATTCATTTAAACATACACACACAAACACACACAACGGGGACATCATTCTGTTCACAGTGACTCTGAGTACTTTGTCATTTTAACCAAAATAAACCAACAGCTGGGTCCAATGTCTCTTTCTGTTTGCGTTTATTGCAGTAAATGTTTTACAGACACAGAATTTTATGCCATCACTGGTAGCTGTAGAGCCGCACAGCTGCAATGTTCTCATCAATAAAATCCAGTCTGATCTGTGATCAATGAATTATTTACAGTACAGGCTTCTTTTATTTAGCCCCCTTAATTCCTGCATTGGAGCTTTATCTGTTGGTACTTTGGGGCAAACTGTTATGTGTTTTACCCTTTTTACTTTTATTCTGATTGACCCAAATTAAACATGCACATACTATGTTGTACTTTCTATGGTGATTTCTTCTAGAAGGCGCTTGTCTCCAGTTGCCTCTCCGTCATCTCTGCAAACTTTATGCTGCAACTGTCTGCTTTACCAATATTAGTTGTGCTTTATGTGCTTGACATTGTACAGCAATTCTGCCGACTCTGCTAACCTGGGCTAGCACAGAGAAAAAGGTGGAGAAGATGAGCTCAAGCTAGCAGGACCATCTCTGCAGGCATCTCTCGAGCCGACCGAAGGATCGGAAAATCAACCCAGCAGTCTCCTGCTGTCTCTCCTAGCCTGGGCAGTCTAGTCTTGCTTTGCCAGAACTTCCTCCACAGCGCTGCAGAGCATTTCTTTAAACCAATCCCTCGTCATGGGCGGAGCTAAGTGACGGATAGAGCCATGGTGTCTCTGCAAAATAGCCTTGGGAAGGAACTTGTTTTGGTGGAACGTGTGTACGTTCCAAGGTTGTTTTAGTCGTGCAACAGAAAACTCTGATTGGACAGATAGTCTAGCTAGCTGTCTGGATTTACCCTGCAGAGATCTGAGGACCAGGTAACCATAGTCCTCAGATTGGACAGATAGTCTAGCTAGCTGTCTGGATTTACCCTGCAGAGATCTGAGGACCAGGTAACCATAGTCCTCAGATTGGACAGATAGTCTAGCTAGCTGTCTGGATTTACCCTGCAGAGATCTGAGGACCAGGTAACCATAGTCCTCAGATTGGACAGATAGTCTAGCTAGCTGTCTGGATTTACCCTGCAGAGATCTGAGGAGCAGCATGGTGGCCCAATGGTTAGCACAACAAGAAGGTTCTGGGTTCAAATCCAGGTTGTTCTGGACCTTTCTTTGTGGAGTTTGTATGGTCTCCCAGTGCGTGTGTGTGGATATCCTCAAAAAACGTGTACTGGGTGCTCCAGTCAGTGCCCTTGATTGCCTCAAGTTGAAGGAGCTGGACTTTGCCTCTGGGAGCGGTAGATGGCTGCTCCCTTGAGGGATGGCTTAAATGCAGAAAATGAAAAATGAAAGTACCTTACTTTCTAACCAAAGTCTTCATAAATCCATCAGAGTGTGAAAACATAAAGAAAGCGGAAGATAACGAACACAAAAATAGTGAAATTTCCAGCAACGTTGGAGCAATCCCAGAAGTGGAAAGTCTTAATTTAGACAAAAAAATGTTTTAAATGTAAACATCCGAGTCAAAACAAAAGGGAAGGTGTAGATGGCTATCAGCTATGACCTAGTTTACTAATTTCTTTGAATTTTGGGTGTTTTATTCAATTTTATAGCATTTGAAAAAAATAATAGTAAATGAACGTTGAAAAAAGTGACAAAAATGACAAAAAAGTGCAGGAAAAAAAACGCTGAAAATCTCAAAAAAAACAACAACAAAAAAGCACAGAACAAAAGTGGCAAAAAAATCGGGAAAAGGGCAGAAAAATTTGGACCGAGAAAAACAAAAAGTTGCATAGTTGGCGGGAGGACAACACGAGGGTTGAATCTATGACGAGTGTTCCTGAATAGTTTCAACCTATGGCTATGCTGGCTACATTTTGACATGTAACACATTCTATAACCCTCATGTTGTCCTTGGGTCAAATTGACCCGATTTCCTATATCAATGTTCTTTTTAATTTCATAAAATTACATGATTGATTCCACACAACACTCTTTGGCAAGTAGAAATCTCTACTTTCATTAATTTTGGGGTGTCTTATTCAATTTTGTAGCATTTGGAGAACATAATTGAAGTGCTTTTGAAATAGCATTGAGTAAAAGTTGACATATTCCAGTCTGTGATTATCAATCAACATACATTCCTTTGATTTTAATCTAAATAATTCCTAATTTTTGCTTTTCTAACTCAAACATTAGGTATAATTTCAGATAAATGAGGTTTATTGACGATAAATTCCAAAAATAACTGTAAAACTAAAGTTAATAAGTTAGTGATACGTAGTGTTAAACGTCAAAAAGTGACTTTTAAAAAAGCTTCAAAAGTGTTGAATAAAGGGAAAAACATAAGAAAAAGTTAAAAACATTGATGAAAAGCATCAACTAAAGTGTTGACTTTCAATTTGGACGGGAAGACAACACAAGGGTTAAGATCTCCAGACATATTTCTTGGCAAAACCAACCAACCAAACAACACAAATGGGTTAAAAAGGGAAAAAAATGTCCTACACTCCAGCGTTACACAGGGGTTTACAAATGAGATGCCCTCGTCATTCATTCCTCTATTCTGTGCACACACATGGCCTACATATCCACAACGTTAGCAACCTGTAGTCAGTCACATTAGCATGCTTTATGCATACAAAAAGACACACATGCCCAAGCAGGTGAACATTTCCTCAAGCAGTATTGTAAAGCGTGTGTATTTATATATTATTTATCAGCCCATATATTACAAAGTAAAGCCACTAAGAAGTGCTGCTTTTTTAAATGCCTTTGGTGAAATTAATATTAACATTCCTATAATAAACATTAAAATACAAAACACAGCCCTTACTGTTGAATTAGTGAGAGTTTAATCTTCCTGTAGCAAAATGCCTCACTTGCCATAGACAAATAGCATATGAAATAAAATTAATAAAACATACAAAATGTCCTGTGAAGCATAAAGAAGAGGAAGAGAAAGAGGGAAGCATTATAATCCTGATGACTCACACAATGTACAATGTTTCCTCCTTTGCAGAAAATTTGCAGAAGGCAGCGAGGCTTCGGTTGTTTCATCTCGGACATTTTCTCTACGTCGGATACATCTGTTCCCTCTGCCCCACGGGAATACAGCTGGGCTTTGGCCTTCATAGGACAATACAGAGGAGACGAGAGAGCAAGGCAGAGAATGATTGAATGAGAGAGAGAGAGAGACAGAGTGAGTATGAGGAGCTGAGGAGCTGAGGAGGAGGAAAAAAGAATAATTTCTGCTTTCATAAGCCCCACATGTCTTGCACACACAGTCCCAGAAGTCAGTGGCATAATGTTGTTGTAGTTTAGATGAATACACCACAGGGCCGGGCAGATCTGACATGCAGATGTGAGCTAAGATGAACCCATTTCACTCATGTTATTTTCACGAGAAGAGAAAAAAAATAAAAAAGATTTGACACAGAAAACCAGAAGTAATTATACAATTATAATCAAGCAAAGCATAATTACAAATGTCCAGTCACATCCCCAGTGCTGTGTAGCTGAGCGGGTAGAGGAAGGCATTAATACTGACACAGGTAGGGGTCCAAAATACAAAAAAACTAAACATTTAATACAGTTAGACCCAACTCCAAGACGGGGTATAAAACAAACCAGGATGAAGACCCTTAATCTAGAACATCTACTGTTTTCTGAAACACATCTTTAATTCAGAGACGTTCACTGTAGAGTCGCATCAGTTTTTACAGCCCACTTTTTAGCATAACTGATTTGTTTCCAATTGCTGTGATCAGTGTATTTGCACCATTAAACAAGAGCTAGTCTATATCCCTGACGTTCCACTTCTGGGTGCACCGGTGCAATTCTGCCGCTTGTCACTCTTTTCGGCCTGATGTCCGTTACCTTACGCTTTCTTTGTGTTTGCGTTTTGAACGCTGGTGGATTTATGAGGACTCTGGTTAACTGCTCCTCAGATACCTCAGACTTGTACATATTCAAATATTTTTTCTTGTATTTTATCCTATTTTTATTTCATGTATAGTGTAAATTTGCATATATTATTCAGGCTTCCTCCAACAAATGCATCATATCACTGTGTACCTGTGCATGCGTGACAAATAAAGCTATCTGTATCCTACTATTTCATTTATATTTATATTCTGTGCTGTGTGACTGATTTTGTTGCTGCTACACTGTAATTTCCCATTTTATTGGAATCAATAAATATCTGTCTGTCTGTCTGTCTGTCTGTCCGTCCGTCCGTCCGTCCGTCCGTCCATCCATCCAGATCTCAGATCTCACACACATACCCGCACCGTAACCCTGTGTCTGTGTATAACCTGAGGTCAGCAGCTGTGCATTAACTGATCGATGTTGGTATCTCCGACTTTGCAGTGTGTCTGACATCAGCACTTGTCCGCTGGTTAAAGAGAACTGAAGTGACAAAAGATCAATCTGGCCCTCGCATATTTGTTGAAAAGCATTTCCGTCTTTCACAACATTTGGAAATATGTCTATTTAAGATGCTTGACCCTACATTTGCACAAGGAAGCCTTATCAAATAAACTCATGGCAGTTAAAGTGACAGAAATGTCTAAGCCTCCGTGCAAGGTTATGTTGAGTCTTTTTTTTCCAGGCTTCAATTTAAATGTCTTATTAGTAAGCCCACTGGTCCTTCAAAATACAATGATTTTATTTATTTAATTGCATTAAGAATTCCTTACACAGGAATAGACATCCAATACAATCAAGGATAAAAACACATTAAAGTCCAGGATTTATTTCCATTGAGGTCCTCAACACATAACATCAGGGCAAGACAAGACACTTACAAAATGTGTAGTAAACATTGACAAGACATAACATTTTACTTCAATAAATAAAAATGGTAATTTGCCCTTTCTTCTATTCCGCAACCCTCTCTAAAAAACACTGTCTTTTGGAAAGAGTTCAGAGAGGCTTTTGGTTGTGCGCTATGTAATCAAAAAAAACTATTTCAATTTGAACTATTTTTTCTCTGATGGCCTTTCCTGTAAATGTATAATTGAAAGCATTGGGTACGGAACGTAAAGAAAGTGCTACTGTTGTTTGGTTGATGTCACATTATCCAACACCATTTTTTATTGTCTTCCCAGGATTTCAGACTTTTTTCCATGTTGCTGCACATTTGGATCAGTGTCTGTCCTCAAGAAAAGATGCATCACAGATAATGAGAAAACTAGAGACAGCAGGGATCAATTTCTCCTCCATCAGGTGTTTTTCTCTCTGTGGAAAACAGGCTGAAGTCAGACAGGATGGTTTTATAAGTAGACGTCAATCAAACAGACAAATGGCATGCCATTGTGTCACTGCCTGCTCCATATACCTAAAAATGTGCCTAAAGTTGACTCAAAACTTTACTTTTGACTCCTCATTGCTCCCAAAGTCCTCCACAAAGTATCAGTGACTGATTTCACTTATCCAGGTGCAAATGTTGCTTTATTGTTAAGGCTCAGATCTACATATTTAACTGTCTCTAATGCAAGAAAAATGTTTGATTTGTCCCACAAATGACACATGGCTGCCTTTGCTGACTGTTGATAGAAAACACAACAACTAAAGTAAAGTTGAGAAAATCAGTTATTACTGTAAGCCACACATTGACTTGGGCCTTCAAGCGGGAGAAGAGAGTTTGTGTCCTGGAAGAAGAAGAACTGAAGTGTAATTTCTGTATTTTTCAATCTGGACCCTATTTCCCCAAGTGACTGATGTGTAGAAAAATCTTTGACGTTGGTCCAGTATTGAGCAAAAACGCTGTAATCGGGAATGGGAACCAGAGGGTCACTGGTTCAAGTCTCCATACGGACCAAAGTATGGTGGTGGATTGGCTGGAGAGGTGCCAGTTCACCTCCTTGGCACTGCCAATGTGGTCTTGAGCAAGGCCCCCACTGCTTTTCCATGGGCAGCCCCCCCCAGTCTGACATCTCTCCATTTAGTACTGAGCGTTTTTGTAATTCAGACCTGTGTTGTAATGTGTGTAATAACAGTGTAAATTGTAATTTCCCCTTGCAAGATTAATAAAGTATACATTATTATTATTAAACTTAACTATCATGTAATTCCCTATAAAAATTATGTAAGATAGATACGGACCCGTCCATGAGAATACAATGAGCAGGAGCTCATCCCTCTATGCAGGCGTTAAGAATCCAGCCTCCCACCCACAAACACTGATATTACTTAAACACTATAATCTTTTAAATACACCGCAGAGCCACTTGTCACGCTTGTCATGTTCCGCCTCCTAACCTCCGTCCGTACTAAGTTGCAGGGATACATCCAGCAGCTGAGTCTGGCTGGACTGAGGCTTCAGAGTGCACAGGATCTGATGGAACTCCTTGGACTATTTTGGATGAGCCTCAAGATAGAAAATCTGGCCTGCTTTTTGAAAGAAAGAAACAGACAAGTAGATGAAGACAGGCATGTTGTGTTGAGTTATTTCCCTTTTTCTTGATGTGGTAAACAACATTTATGGTCCTGATGTCCTGAGATAAAAACATTGTTCCTTCTGCGCTCGTGTCATATTTTATCAACATCTTACCATCTTACTTGATTTCAGCCAAGCAGATTACCTAACCAAGCAGTATGTTTCATATATATATATATATATATATATATATATATATGCTGCATTTGTATCCTGTGAGTAACAGGACTTTGTGTTTGCAATCACTAGCAGGTTTGAATCCAACCCTGCGGCGTACAGTTAGCGTGCACAAGCAGCTGCTCTGACAAGGCCAGAGCTCATTTCCCATTGTTGTGTCATTTATCATTATTTTCCATCCACAGAATAAAATACATTCAGTTGTTATCCTGAGGCTGACTTTCATATTGTTTCCTTTTTTTAAAAGACAGCAAAACATTCCTTTAGGATGTTTTCAAAGTTAAATATATTATTAGTTATTAGTATCAGTATTCATTGTATTATCCATATCAACACTACAGTTCAGTGGCATTAAGACCTGAAAATGACACACACACACACACACACACACACACACACACACACACACACACACACACAGGGGTGAGTATGAGTGTATTTAAAGATTCATAAATTCCAACAGAATAATGAAAAAATGTATTTTTGTTAAAATAAGTCAATTCACAAACAGCAATGTCCCCTTTAAGCCATCCCCCAGAAGTCCTCCGTATGCAGACAAATTACAAATGTCTTTAACCCTTGTGTTGTCTTCCCGTCAAAATTGAAAAACAACACTTTTGTTGATGCTTTTTAATCGATGTTTTTAACTTCAGAGTTCTTACGTTTTTGTCCCTTTTTTTCAATGGAATGGATGGTTGATGGATAATCATAGACTGGAATATGTCAACTTTTACTCAGTACTATTTCAAAAACACTTCAATTTGTTTGATTTGTTTCAAATGCTATAAAATGTAATGAGACACCCCAAAATTCATGAAAGTAGAGATTTGTACTTGCCAAAGAGCGTTGTGTGGAATCAATCATGTTATTTTGGGGAATTAAAAAGAACATTGATATAGGAAAACGGGTCAGTTTGACCCGAGGACAACATGAGGGTGAAAACAAACAGAATCCTGGAAAAAAGTTCCCCTTGAAATGTCGTTGAGAATGCAGTTTAGTTGTACGGGAACGTCATTTTTGGGGGTGGCAGTAGCTCTGTCAGTACGGAGTTGGGTTGGGAACCAGAGGGTTGATGGTTCAAGTTCCCATCCCGCATACGGACCAAAGTATGGTGGTGGACTGGTAGCTAACTAGCTGGAGAGGTGCCAGCCCTCCTGGGCACTGCCAAGGTGCTCTTGAGCAAGGCACCAAACCCCCAACCTTTCCATGGGCAGCCACCCCCCCCCCACTCTGACATCTCTCCATTAATGCATGTATAGGTACTGAGCGTGTGTGTGTAATTCAGGCCTGTGTGTAATAACAACAGATTGAAAACATTGTAATTTTTGCTTGCGGGATTAATAAAGTATACATTATTATTATCATCTTTAGAAGTCAGGGTTGTCAGATTGAGTGACAAAAAAGAATTTTGCTCACTGAATGCCTTTTACGTCAAAGCAATGGAAGTGATCCACAGTTTAATGACAGAGTGTGTGAGGGTTAGGGGTTTGGTTAGGGTTAAAACGCAGCGCTTGGGATGGGCGATACGAGGGGCACGGGCACAAGGGGACCACTGATGTGGATAAACCACTTAAAAACCTTATTGAAATGGGTGCCTGGGTAGCCCACCTGGTAGAGCAGGCACCCATATACTGTATAGAGGTTTACTCCTTGGCGCAGAGGCCGCGGCTTCAACTCCGACCTGCGGCCCTTTGCTGCATGTCATCCTCCCCCTCTCTCGCCCCAGGCCTACAACGTCAAAATAAAAAAACATTAAAAAAAACAGTTAATAAAAGCAGGTTGAAAGACCCACTGAACAGGACGCTCAGCGGGAGTAGCCAACTTCAAATAAAAGGTCTGGCCTCTCTCCTGGAAAGATATAATAATGCCCTGCTGTCACAATACAAAAATCCATTCATAAAAATCCATTTCATTCATCCAATTCATTTTTCATCATTAAAAGCATATGAAAAGAAGGGGGAACTAACATACATATTGAAGACCTTTCCAATAACAGCTGAAAAGTACACATACCATTAACAGGTTAGTTAAATGAGAGCTAATAAAAGTCCTTTAAACAAATAAAAGTGCTAAAAACAATAAATCAGTAATACATTACAATATATCAATAAACAATTCAATTAGGGGTTGGGGTTAGTGAGTTGAAAAATGCGTGCTTCTGTTTGTAACAAATGTGTTGTTGCATACTTGATTTATAACACAAACATAGAAGATTACTACACAGGAAATGAAAACTTTTTTAAAATCAGATTAGGTATTGGTATGGGCCAAGCTGTCACTGTGTTCCACATAAGCACCGAAACATGTATAGCTGTAAAGGACACAATAAAAACTTCTAATCTGTTTTAATTAACTCATTATCGAGCTGAGCAATAACTTTGCCCTGCAGTATTTGGGTATGTGAGCGAAAAAACAGCCACACAATTACAGGACGACGTCCAGATCTGCCACCGAACCCTCAGGTACATAATCCCTAAATGATATTTTTTCTTCATGGGTGCATGGTTTTTTTTCTCTCTTCCTCTTCTCCTTTACTTTACAACACTTGAGCACCTGGGAAATGTAATTGCATCCTCCTCATGGCAATAATATAAGCAGACTTGCCTTGTGCATTATTCATGCTGTCTAACATGCGAGTTGGATTTTTAAATTAGAGGTCATGCTGCTGTCTCAGGATGCCATGGGAATTACCTGCTCCACCAGATGCTTGTGTGTGTGTGTGTGTGTGTGTGTGTGTGTGTGTTTTTTTGTGGGCCTTTATTGTACTTGCGTGCATTAATTTGTATATCCAAGCATTGCTGTATTAATGTATTATACGTGTGTGTGTGTGTGTGTGTGTGTGTGTGTGTGTGTGTAATTATCTCCCTGGTGTGATTAAAGTTTATCTATCTGTTTCCTGCAGAAAACGTTCATGATATTTGCACCTGGAAGCATATGGCTTTGTGACCTGACTCCTGTTGGAGTGCCATGAGGTCACTGTTCTGCTAATCTGGCCAGTCTGGCTGGGCCAGACATGCAAGGATCAAACACAGGTGCAAAGAATATTCTGTTTATGCATTTCATACCGCTGATCAGCAGATCAAAGGGAGAAGGAGGGTGGAGGCAACGTGGATTGCTATCAGAGCTTACGGCAACAGAGAATTAGTTAACTCCATGGCTATCTTACTGCGGTAAAGTTAACCATCTCTAGGGGATGCCGGCATCATTAGAGTGAAGTAACCTCTATATGAGTATATATCACACCTTTTCATTTACACCGTGTTGCACCGACACACTGTAACACACACTAACACAGCATGCTTGTACATCAGTATTTTCCTCTGTGTTCAACCTGGGCATGGTTTATGTTATTCAACATGAATTCACACGTAAGAATCCTGTCAAGCTCTTAGCAGTAGCTATACGTTTCCTTGTCAGTACTGAAAAGTGAAACCACAACACTGAACATGCAGTGCTGCAGGACACAGAGATTAAACACCTGTACATACATCCAGCAGCCGCTCTGGTGTTTCTGCTCACTTGGCAGGGCAGCAGCTTTTCATGCGGGGTCTCGGATTTAAATCGTGCTTCAATAAATTATTCAAACAGTTCAAGTATGACTCATGAACCCTGCAAGCACAGATACAGTTTGACAGGATCAGTTTCAAACTGAACCACCTAGGCCTAGGCTTCACGTATAGTGGCTTGAATAAGTTTACACACCCATGATGAAGTTGATTAAAAATAGGAATAAAAAAAAATCTTTTGGAAATTGATCTTAATACCTTAATTCAAAAATGTTTGAAGGACAGGAATTTTAAGGACACCAATTTTCTTTGTAAATGAATAATGTATCATAAATAAATAAATATTCTTCCTTAAAATACAGGGGGCATAAATATACACCCCCCTATGTTAAATTCCCATAGAGGCAGGCACATTTTTATTTTTAAAGGCCAGTTATTTCATGGATCAGGATACCATGCATCCTGATAAAGGTCCCTTGGCCTTTGGAATTAAAATACCCCCAACATAATCACATATCCTTCACCATACCTAGAGATTGGCATGGGGAACTTTCCATAAGATCATCTCTCGATGCAAATCAAACCAGCTATTTAGCTAACTGAAATAAAACCATGACAATCTCTATGTATGGTGAAGGATATGTGATGATGTGTGGGGGGGGCTAGTTTAATTAAAAAGACCAAGAGAACTTTATCAGGATGCATAGTATCCTGATCCATGAAATAACTGGCCTTTAAAAATAAAAATGTGCCTGCCTCTATTGGAATTTAACATAGGGGGGTGTATACTTATGCCCCCTGTATTTTAAGGAAGAACATTTATTTATTTACAATACATTATTCATTCACAAAGAGAATTGCTGTCCTTAAAAGGTTGGATTTTCCAAACGTTTTTGAATGAAGGCAATAAGATAAATTTCAATTTTTAGTGGCGCACAATGTGATGTCAAACAAAGGAGACAACAGTGCACACTCCGATGTCACAAGCCAAAATCACCGCTTTCACTGGCTACACGACACCAATGCAACCGGAGTCTCTAAAAATCTTCTCTGCTTTATGCTCATTTTCAAGTTCATAATTATCTTTAGAGGTTGTACCAGAATCAGCCCATGGGCCCACCACCTGTGGGAGGAACCAATGCGGTCGGGTGCGCTGCCGTGTGGGTGGCAGCGAAGGTCAGGGGCTTTGACAGACCAGACCCGGATGGCAGAGGTTGGCTCTGGGGACGTGGAATGTCACCTCTCTGTGGGGGAAAACTCTGACTGTTGTTTGTGCATATGCACCAAACAAGAGTTAGGAGTATTTGGCCTTCTTGGAGACCTTGAATGGAGTCCTGTATGGGGCTCCAGTAGGGGACTCCATAGTTCTGCTGGGGGATTTCAACGCACACGTGGGTGATGATGGAGATACTTGGAGAGGCGTGATTGGGAGGAACGGCCTCCCTGTTAACCAGAGTGGTCGTCTGTTGTTGGACTTCTGTGCTAGTCATGGATTGTCCATCACAAACACCATGTTCGAACATAGGGATGCTCATAAGTGTACGTGGTACCAGAGCACCCTAGGCCAAAGGTCAATGATCGATTTTATAATCGTTTCATCTGATCTGAGGCCGTATGTTTTGGAGACTCGGGTGAAGAGAGGGGCAGAGCTGTCAACTGATCACCATCTGGTGGTGAGTTGGGTCAGGGGGTGGGGGAAGACTCTGGACAGACCTGGTAAGCCCAAACGGGTAGTGCAGGTAAATTGGGAACGTCTGGAGGAAGCCCCTGTCCGACAGACTTTCAACTCACACCTCCGGCGGACCTTTTCGGGCATCCCTGTGGAGGCTGGGGGCATTGAACCTGAGTGGACAATGTTCAAAGTTTCTATTGCTGAAGCTGCAGCGGCGAGCTGTGGTCTTAGGGTCTTAGGTGCCTCAAGGGGCGGTAACCCACGAACACCCTGGTGGACACCGGTGGTCAGGGAAGCCGTCCGACTGAAGGAGTCTTTCCGGGATATGTTATCCCGGAGGACTCCGGAGGCAGTGGCAAGGCACCGACGGGCCCGAAGGGCTGCAGCCTCTGCTGTGACAGAGGCAAAGCAGCGGGTGTGGGAGAAGTTCGGAGAAGACATAGAGAAGGACTTTCGGTCGGCACCAAGGTGCTTCTGGAAAACCGTTCGCCACCTCAGGAGGGGAAGCAAGGAATCATCCAAGCTGTATACAGTAAGGGTTGTTGACCTCAACTGGGGAGGTAATAGAGCGGTGGAAGGAGCACTTTGAGGAACTCCTAAATCCAGCTGACACGCCCTCTGCGGTAGAGGCAGAGCTGGAGGATGATGGGGGATTGTCGTCAATTTCCTTGGTGGAAGTCGCTGAGGTAGTCAAACAACTCCACAGCGGCAAAGCCCCAGGGATTGATGAGATCCGTCCAGAAATGCTGAAAGCTCTGGGTGTGGAGGGGATGTCTTGGTTGACACGCCTCTTTAACAATGCGTGGAAGTCTGGAACGGTGCCTAAGGAGTGGCAGACCGGGGTGGTGGTTCCCCTCTTCAAAAAGGGGGACCAGAGGGTGTGTGCCAATTAAAGGGGTATCACACTTCTCAGCCTCACTGGTAAAGTCTACTCCAAGGTGCTGGAAAGGAGGGTTCGGCCGATAGTCGAACCTCGGGTTGAAGAGGAAGAATGCGGATTCCGTCCTGGCCCTGGAACAACGGATCAGATCTTCACTCTCGCAAGGATCTTGGAGGGGGCCTGGGAGTATGCCCAACCAGTCTACATGTGTTTTGTGGATTTGGAGAAGGCGAATGACCGGGTCCCCCGGGAGAAACTGCGGGAGGTGGAGTATGGAGTTAGGGGGTCCCTTCTCAGGGCCATCCAATCTCTGTATGACCAAAGCGAGAGCTGTTTCTGGGTTCTCGGCAGTAAGTCGGACTCGTTCCAGGTGAGGATTGGCCTCCACCAGGGCTGCGCTTTGTCACCAATCCTGTTCATAATATTTATGGACAGGATATCAAGGCGTAGTCGGGGCGGGGAGGGGTTGCAGTTCGGTGGGCTCGGGATCTCATCGCTGCTTTTTGCAGATGATGTGGTCCTGATGGCGTCATCGGTCTGTGACCTTCAGCACTCACTGGATCGGTTCGCAGCCAAGTGTGAAGCGGCTGGGATGAGGATCAGCACCTTTAAATCTGAGGCCATGGTTCTCAGCAGGAAACCAATGGAGTGCTTTCTTCAGGTAGGGAGTGAGTCCTTACCCCAAGTGAAGGAGTTTAAGTACCTTGGGGTCTTGTTCGCGAGTGAGGGGACTATGGAGTGTGAGATTGGTTGGAGATTCGGAGCAGCTTGTGCGGTATTACATTCTGTTTATCGCACCGTTGTGACGAAAAGGGAGCTGAGCCAGAAGGCAAAGCTCTCGATCTACCAGGCAATTTTTGTTCCTACCCTCACCTATGGTCATGAAGGCTGGGTCATGACCGAAAGAACGAGATCGAGGGTACAAGCGGCCGAAATGGGTTTCCTCAGGAGGGTGGCTGGCGTCTCCCTTAGAGATAGGGTGAGAAGCTCAGTCATCCGAGAGGGGCTCGGAGTAGAACCGCTGCTCCTTCACGTCAAAAGGAGCCAGTTGAGGTGGTTCGGGCATCTGGTGAGGATGCCTCCTGGGCGCCTCCCTAGGGAGGTGTTCCAGGCACGTCCAGCTGGGAGGAGGCCTCGGGGAAGACCCAGGACCAGGTGGAGAGATTATATCTCCAACCTGGCCTGGGAACGCCTCGGGATCCCCCAGTCGGAGCTGGTTGATGTGGCTCGGGAAAGGGAAGTTTGGGGTCCCCTACTGGAGCTGCTTCCCCCCCCGACCCAATACCAGATAAGCGGATGAAGATGGATGGATGGATGGATGGATGGGTTGTACCAGAATAGGTTTATGTGGTTTCATTTTCAAAAAACACCATATTTTTGTTGCTGCAGCTCCTCTTTTCAGAGTAAGATGTAGCACTTCCTTTCCATCTTTGTTGGGAGTTGCACATGCACAGTAGCTAGATAAGGACTACTAGCCAGTCAGAAGCAGAGTATGAGGGCGTGCCCTGACAGTACCCGGGTAAGAACTACTAACCAGTCAGAAGCAGAGTATGAGGGCGTGCTACGCTAGCAGCTAGGTGCGCATTATAACGTGTGTTACAAAGTGACGCATGGTCATCACGGAAGTAAAGACTGGACTACAACAGAGCTGTTTGGAGTAGTTTGTGAACAATGTTTTCTGTTTTAGATGGTAAGTCCCTTTGGGAGGGGACTTTGGGATTTTTCACTTTGTAAACCTGTAATGTGCAAAAAAATACATGTAACACAATGAAGGAAAAGGAAAAAGCCAAAAAGCTTAATATGAGCAATTTAAAAAGGTTTGGTTTCAGTGACCTAACAGTATAGAAAAAGCTGTGGTTTTAAAAATACCTGTGTTTGTGTGGATAGGGCCCTAAAAAAAAGCCCCAAAGCCACTGCGACTTTTAAAAAAGAAATGCCCCAAAGCCCTGTTCTCAGTCCCTACCGGCTGCAGCATTTTATAACACACACTTTCATACATGAAAAATATAGTCATTTAAATGCACACATACTTCTACTCACTTATTATTGCTGTCTTTTTTTTCACAATGAGAGCCACAATGTAGTTTCGACAACTAGATATTGCAGGATACTGACCTAGTTAAACTTGAAATTTTGCAGATACATTATAATGATGATTCAGCCTGGTATGCTACATAATCCCTGTGGAAGACAACTTTCTCATGGGAAAAAAAACAAGTTGCATTTCAACACGATAAGTAGGGGAATAGGTTGATTTCTTTACTTAGTAGCCAGCCAAAGTAGCCGGAAAGCATTCCAAAAATCCATTTAATCCAGATGTAATTGATTTTTGATAACATTAGATACACACCTCTGAGACATATAATGACATAAATAAACAATCTAACAAATCAGATTAAAAACATAAGGAACTTATCTGGCCTCATTTTCCTCCCCACACATATGCGAATTCTGTCTGTCTGATGTTGTTCTCTCTCTTTTCCCTCCCTCCGTTCCGACAGAGCAGCCAGTTTGTGAATTGCAATGTCAGGCCCTCCTGCTGCTCGTCGATCATGATTTTCCTGGCAAGGCTCTCAATAACTCAGCGAGCCCTCATGCACCATGAGAGCGCAATTAGGTCGAATGACAACTGTATTTTTCTCCTCAGGGAATAAAGTGGCGGGACCCGTTGGTATTCATCTCAATGGAGATTTTGACTGATGTAATGAACGCATGGTTTCCCGCTGAGCTCGGCGCTGCTGTGGCTCCTGACATCCTTTAACCTGAAGTGAGGAAGAGGATCTGAGTTTTTTTTTATGTAGTAATGAACATTTTCAAAACTGGGTCAGTTGCATTTAAAAGGTTGGTGCACACCAATGTAAAAGGTCACATATTCCTTTATCAAAGGTCCAAAACATGAACATGGAAGAGAAAAAATTTGACTGTGGTAAGGATGCAGCTTTTCGAAAAGGGAGATTTGTTGCATATTTAATATTAACCTAAAACAAAATGAGCTTTAAGCCTTTGAACACTAGATGATGTCTTTCTTGGCGTATAATTTATGTACTGTATGCCATATTGTAATCTGCTGTGTATTGTATTATACAAGTATATGATTTTATGCTTTTTTCTTGCTGTGACACAAATTGACCTCTGGGACAAAAATAAATTGATTGATTTTGCTTTTTATTTGAAGGATTATGTCACAGTCACTTATCTTAGCAATGCCCAGTCCAGTATCCATTAGACTATTGTCCATATTTGACAAATGTGCACGTCAATGATTTACATCCAATGCCAACAACAATGAAGTTGGGTGATGTAGACAGGATACACAATGTTACGTGGAGTCAGCGAGTTATTAGCGGCTCTCCCATCTGCTAAAAATACATGGGTTTACTTTTTTTTCCCGATTATTTTTTGGGCATTTTCGGCCTTTATTTTGATAGGACAGCTGAAGACATGAACGGGGAGAGAGATGGGGGATGACATGCAGCAAAGGGCCGCAGGTCAGAGGTGAACCCGGGCCCGCTGAGTCGAGGAGTAAACCTCTATATATGGTAGTGTTAATTTTCAAAGGAGACAAGACTAAATATGTTCGTCAACGACCTTTTTTTCCATGACTAAGAGACGATGACAAGACTGCGCCAATGTCCAAAAACGCTGACTACAACTAAATGAACATGCATTGTTGTTGACGAAAAAAGACGAGATTAAAATGTTTTGCATGAAATAAAAACTAAGATAAAATCTTCGAAACGACTTTTTCATCATGAGATAAAATATTCAGCTGTTACTAGTGTTGGGTACGGAGACCCGTTGCTAATGGTGCTAATGCGGCACCGGTGCCTTAACCACCGTCCTCTTCCAGACCGAATAGCAATGCAGATTTCGGTGCCACTTCTACGCTTCTCTTTGATGCTCCTAAACGGACATTAGAGGCAACCTGAACATCGCCATATGTCCCGCTCGTTAACACTACACTTGGCAGCCGGTAACGTTAGCCTAACTTAGCCTAGCTTAAACGCGGTTAAAATGCTGACAGCTAAACGGTATAAACGTTTGTCTGTATTTCACTGTAGAGAATTCCAACACCGGGACGTACAACAGTCTGTAGCTGTTGAAGTAGCGTTCACTTGAAACTCGTCTCGCCAGCTTCGTGCTGCATTCAAAGTTACTGTAAAAAAACTTTTTCCCATCCAGTGTTTTTTTTGTTGTTTCACTGAAATTGATTGGTAAAATAAGGAAGAGGTTCAATATTTGGTTGCATTTTACGTACAATGATATTGACAGTCATAATTATTTGACTGAAATGGGTATGAGAAATAATCTCAATCTCAAGACGCTCCACTTCTGAGATACTCCACGTATGGTATGGCACATGGCAGAGAACAGAACAACACAGAACATCCGCGCCTGGTGGAATCCCCCGTTGGCTGCGAGCAGTTCCTGTTTGCTCTGTCACCATGAATGTACTTAAGGCTAGTATTGACATTGAAGAACACTGGAAAAGAATTAGTCATATTTCCACCCATATGTGTATGTCGTCCCTTTCTGGTTTGACTTGGAGTTATGATGCTGAGGAGAAGAGCTGCAACATTTGGGGGTAAATGCATCAATCAAAATGTTAAAATTGCTTTTAATGTTAATTCTAAAACATTCCTTCATGTGTTTGCAATGCAGGCAGGTTGTTCTGTCTATTTCTGTCTTAAATGTTATACAATTGTACCACATTGTTCTGTCCTCCTGAGAGCCAGCCATTGCTTTCGGTCCCCCTCCAGAGAACATTTTGTTTTGACCAACTATGTCACTGTGGCTGTAGCTGCTGTACCTGTTGTATCTATATATATATATATATATATATATATATATATATATATATATATATATATATATATATATATATATATATATATATATATATATATATATATATATATATATATATATATATATATATATATATATATATATATATATATATGAACTCTGTGGACAGATGGGAAGTAGTTGTGCATGGAAACTTTTGTTAGTTTTAGAAATGGCACACTGGGGAAATATTATTATTTCTTTACTTTTTTGGTGTTGCTGAATGTAACAGAGATGGACAACTGTATGTGAGCGCACCCTGTTAGGTCCAATTCAATAAAATGTTATCAGACCCACTTATCAGCTTGTACACAGTCTCCAGTTGTTTTATTAAGACATAGTGGCTGTCAAAATGCTCCAAATGCAATCTGTTGCTGAAGGCAATGAACAACAGACTGTAGATGATCCGTAATCTGAACAGATATAGTCTCTCTGACTACTACACGTTGTTACCGTCTGGCTCAAGGCCGGCAACAAAAAGAAAGGCCCCACAAATAGGTTACTCAAAAAGTTCTTAATTTAACTAATTAGACTAATAACACAACTTAACTCAGCATAAGTGTAATGGTGTGTAAGTGTAGAAGACAACAGTTGTGTTTGGCATGTGTGAATCTGTCATCATAATAGCAATGTGCCAAGGTACAAACGCGCCTGGCTTTTAAAGGAATGGGAGACAAAAAAACACACCTATGAAATTTGAACCATGCTCCCGGCACACATACCCTTTTCTCTGCCGTCAAACTAGCAATAGTGGATTTGGACACATGGGGACCCTAAAACGGCTTAATTGACAGCTTCCTGATTCTCTGTTAGCTTTGTTGCACCAGTTAGGGCAGGACAAATGACGGCTTTTAACCAACATTGGCTTTACCATTCATATCGGTAGAAAAGATCTGTGACCTAAAAAGTCCATCCATCAAAGCTCTGGCCCACTTTCAACCTGAACCTAATCAGCCAGAATAACAGAAAACACCTGTGTTTAACAACGTGTCTGCTCTCAGCTCGTCTTAATATTACAACTATCCTAGAAACTGTCCTCACTGTTTCATTATTAATGAGGACGGTTCCTTCTTTTCACTCACTTTGCTTTCACATGATTTGTGATTGGTATAAATCAAGTGACCCAATTATTTGATTTTGTTTTTGTAAAAAAGAAATGAAGAAAACTTTTTTTTTAAATTGATAAAAAATCAATAAAAACCTCAAATGATCATAATCACATAAAAAAACACGAACCACACATGAACAGTCTAAGACAATTAGGTTAAAAACACTGAAAAACTCAGTGTACTTTTAAATCTCATCTTAAAAATACTGAAAACATGTAGCATCCTGATAACTTTGTTTTATCTGATGCAATTCTGATTTCTTGAGTCTGCGTCTTGTTGGATCCAAGTTTTTTGCCTTGTTTTGTGAACTTGTTAAAGCATGATGTGAGCTCTCTTAAGAGTCGAGATTGAGATGCATATGCCAAACAGTCCAGGCACATCGGAATTCTTGTGCAGGCTCTTTGCATCAAGTAAAAAGAGTTAGGGCAAAGAAAGGCACACCGACTAAAAAAGAAAAAGATTATACAAGGTAAATAAAAATAAAATCAGAAAAAAACATAGATACTATACATAAGAGTGCAGAAAATCTAATTGATTACGAACACTGTGACTGTAGTATGAGTACTACTATAAACCAGGAGGAGAAACAGTAGAAGTAATACATATATACTGCTTTTAAACACTATCCAAAGGGTAGTGGGTTTCTGACAACTAGAGGGGATATTGCATTTGTCACAAGAATAAATATTGCTAATATTGCACAGTAGTGTTTTCTTACTACTATATCTTTCCGTCTTAGTCATTTTGGAAGTTGAGTGGCTAAAATGCAGAATCTGCTCATCACTCCATTTCAAGTTGCACAACTGAGGAAACTCCCAGTTGGCCTGAGTGGAAGGGGGGGGGGACAGAAAGCAGGTGTAGCTGCAGGTGATTCTAGCTGTCTGACATTTCAGCCAACCGTGGAGAGAACCAGCGGGCCGTCTCAAGGACAGCAAGGCTGCCATCGCCAGGGAGGAAGACAAGCAGTGGGTCGAGGGACAAAAAGATAAAGACACGCAGGGAGAGATTTGGTGATAGAGATATAGAAGAGGGGGTTGAAAAAGGTAGAGAGAGAGAGAGAGAGAGAGAGAGAGAGTACAGCAGTACAATTCTTCAGTCTGGCTAAATTAAACAGATTGCTCAATGTGGTCCCCTGTGTGAATATGAAGAAATGTGCCTCTTAATGTGATTGCCAGTGGCGGCCACGCCATAACTCAAGGTTGAGACGATGCGTGTGTGTGTGTGTGGGAGGGGGTGGTTATGCGAGGACATTTACAATGCGATGATGCCAGGCGAGCATCAAGGAGAGCTGACTCTCAGGCCAGTCAGCAGCTTCACCTTGTGGGATACAGAGAAGGCCTAGCAAGCCAAGCTAACAGCTAAGAGCATTGAAGCTAGCTTCTGGAAATGTCTTTTTGCTAATAAAGCAGACACAATTACAGTGTTTGTTTACAATAAATTCCAGTTAGAAAACTCCTGCATCTCGTACATAATGCCGCTTAGCAAACGGGGAGAAGGAACAACTGGATATACTCTCATCTCCTTCATCTTAAATGCATGTTTGATGTAACACTTTGACTAACGTTAGCTTGGAGAGCTAATGTACCTGTTGGACCACAGACTAAAGGAGACACCATCCAAACTAGCAAACAGTTGGACCGGGACATTCACAAAAGAAAACTGGGATGAAGCACTTTCTTGTTAGTGTACAGATGAAAACTGAAACAGAATCGCTTAATAAATAAAAAGCAGCTCAGACCTTTAGTATGGAGAGATTGTCTTAAAAAAAAGCTGAAAAACAGCACACTGCTTCACTTTGCGACAAGTAGCCTACAAGATGCTAACGAGAGATTTCTGTAATATCAATACAGTAAAAATTGACCTAGTTAATGAAGTTAGTTCACTGCTGGCTACAAATTAGCATCAAACACAACAAGGCTGTCAGTTGAACGGCGTTTTTAGGTAACGTTAGCAACCAAACAACCATAGATAGCTAAAACGTTTTTGAAATGACTGCTAGCTTAGCTACAAGCTAGCAATCAAACACTCAAAGGCTGTCACTTGAATGAGAAAAGTTTATTCTTTCATGGATTTTACAAATTTCAGTATGAGACATTATGCCGTAAACCGTTTAAATCTGAGCATGCGCAACTCACATCTGCACTTGACTCACATCGGGGAGTGACAGTTAAGACTACTGGCATACTACTACATGCAAATAGGTGTGTGCCATAGCCGGGAGACAATTGGTGGAAAGCATTCATACCCAACCCGTGATTGGCTACAGCTGGGGAACCACCTGATATTTAAGGAGCCAAGATGGCGACCGTCTGTGGGCAGCAGGCATTCCTCAACCTTCTCATCGTCCTATTGCTACACTTCCTTTGTGTTTGATTAGGTACCGTTTCTTTTGAATAGTAAGGGTGGACTGCCACGTGTGTTAATCTTGTTTTCTCCTGTTTAATTAGTTGGGGAGGTAAGTCGTTTGTCATTCTTTTGGCCATTTTTGGTTACTTAGGTCAATTTCTTATTTTCTAGACTGGATCATTTCTTTGTTATTTTGGTGGTTGGCCACCCTGAAGAATTGTATAAGTTACCTTTTATTTGCATGTTTAATTATATATTTTGTTGTAAAATAAATAAGTTTGACATTCAAACAAGTAATTGTTTAATTGCTACTTGGGAGACGGGGAAGATGGGCCTTTTCATGTGGCGTCCTAGGCACCCCTAGACTGGGGCGTAACAGGGTCGTGTTTGACGAAGGAAACATTGTTTTGTCAAAACTGCAGGCGATTTTTAAGACCACCATGCTTCCAAAAGCTTTCTCGGAGGGACGCACGCACGCACGCACGCACGCACGCACCAGATGAGCAGGGACCAATGTCACTTCTATAATTCTGCCCTTCTTAACTCTCTTCTTAGTTGCAGTGTCTGTCTTGTCTTTTTGTGTATTCCCTCTTTACGTCACAGGTTCGACCAATGTGCCCTTGGCTTAACTTTAGTAACTCAAGTCATTATCTGTTGTCATCATACTCATTTACTGTTAAAATGAAGATGATGAAATATATTCCTGATAGTATGATAAACAATGCAACATGTTTATTGTTTTTGCATACTAACTGATAACACACAATAACAATTAGAAAGTATAGCCTTATCTATCTATCTATCTATCTATCTATCTATATCATACAATGTATGAGTGCCTTGGTCTATGCTATGTGTAGTGATGTAAATGTCTAAAATGGTGTTCATTGGTGTTAGGACTTTTGTTTCCAAATATGCCTTGTGATTTCAACCTACGGAAATACGACCCAAAGGACGTTTTCCTTCCTCATATCTAAACCAGAGAACATAACAGTTGCAGTTTTAAACATGTATTAACCAAAACGGTTGCAGTGTGGTTATGGTTACGCACCAAAACTACTCAGTGGAGTAATTTTATACTCTTTATTGATCCCCTATGGGGAAATTACACTCTGTTGTTGTTATTACACACTACACACATGCCTGGAATGCACACACTTGCTCAGGTCCTATACATGCACTAACGGAGAGATGTCAGAGTGAGGAGTTCAGCACCTTGGCAGTGGCCAAGAGATGAACTGGCATCTCTTCTGCTACCAGACCACACTCCGAACAGGGATTTGAACCAGAGACCCTTCAGTTGCCAACCCAACTCCCAACCCAACGAATCTTTCGTTCGTTCCATTTCTTTCAACAAGTGAAAAAAAAAACGTTTTATTTTACAACAAGACAACTAGGTGAAATTCCTCTGGTTGTTTGCCACATCCACCACCCCAATCTGCCTCCTTACATGGAATGAGGCCCCCATTCCCCAATACTGCAGCCTCTATAAATGTAACTATTTTATTTTAAGATGTATTCATTAGGACAATGCACATTAATCAACACTTCTGTAAATGCACCAGTGTTTGCCACATGTTTAATATTTAACTGTTGTACAATTTACCTAGCACGCATGTCTTTATAGTGGGAGCAAACCAGAGCACCTGGAGGATACCCACGCAAACACAGGAAGAACATGCAAACTCTACACAGGAAGGCCGGACCGGGGATCAAACCCTGCGGGGCCAAGTGCTAACCACTGAGCCCCAACATATGTCGTCATTGCAGCTTGAACAAACCATTTTGGCTCCAAAAGGTCTGCTGTGAAAAAGGCCTCTTAGTACACAAAGCATAGCTCCACCAAACTTGAGCTTTAGCAAAGGTCTAATTAGCTGCAGTAAGGAATAAACCCGTGGTGATCAGAGAGGGAGAACAACAAACTGTAAGAGAGAAAGATGTTACACTGTACACAGTGTTGTAGAAAAAGGAATGAGGCCACACACACACACACACACACATACATATTTCTTCTTTGTCTTCGTGCTGTAGTTACATCTTCTCACCATGTCAGATCCATTCCAGATATCTCCAACTCTTCCTGTGACACTGACTGTTACAGCACTGCCTCCTATAGCAGCCATCGATTATCTGCTCTGATATGAAAAATGCTCAAGTTCAGGTCTCTCCTCTGGAGACTGTGAGAGTGGACATGATGACCTTTACTCATAGATGAATGTGACTAAGGCACTGCTTGCATTAGGAGACAGGAGCCATCGATCCATCCTGCAGGCCTGCGGCTGAACACAGTTTTTACTTGGGCCGTGTGCTCGCCTTCCAGCAGCCAACTGAACAGTTAAACTAATAAACTACGACCGTTTGAGGATAGTAAATGATTCTACTGAGCAGGCAGCAAACAGTGGGCATAAGCATATGTGTAAATACACAGGGAGGATGAATAGTACAGTTGTGTTGTACAGTTGTGTTGGTGTTTTGTGTCGCTGCTGTCAGACTCTTCAATCACCACTGCTCTTAGTGGATCAGTGAAGTCAATCACACCAGTCAACTGTGAACCTTTTGTTCTATCTTTATGGTTAAGAAACCAGAGGCAGCCGGCCTGCGACTACTCTTGCATTGCCAGAGCAATCTCCCCAGCTCGGTAGAGGAAAGTCTGGCTACACCACAGATACATTCTGGGGATGAGAGAAGAAAAACTCTGGGTTTTTGACAGTAAATTAAACCAATCCCAATCACCTTGGGTGGCGCTAAGCTCCGGATGCAGCGACGGTGGCTCTGCATAATGTGCGTATGTGTGTGTGTGATTGTTTGTGTTCTCCGGTAGTGTAGACATTAATATAATATCATAGCAATTAGTGCTGTCAGTTAAACGCTTTAATAACGGTGTTAACGCAAACCCATTTTAACGGTGTCAATTTTTTGTGAGATTAACGTTCTTTTTGGCCTAGCAAACTTTGTAGTTTTTTCACATGCTGTTGTAACAGCTAGTAACGTTAGAAAAACTACAACACCACACTGGATCTAGCCGTACAATTATTGTTAGTGCCCTGACACCCTATGCCAAGTCTATGGTAACTAACCTTGGTGATAAGATAGAAACAGATACATTCTGTTATAAAAGCTGCAGTAGTTTCTTTCAACTCGGGCTGCTTACCAAGCTGAAGGCATTTTTATCTTTCATTGATTTTGAGAGGGTTATACATGCTTTTATTAAAAACTCGCCTGGATTACTGTAATGCTTTAAATGTAGGTGTTAGCCAGGCCTCCCCCTCAATTCCTTACCGGAACTCGTAAACAAGATCACATTACACCTGTTCTTGCTTCCCTTCATTGGCTACCGGTTTGCTTTAGAATCCATTTTAAGATTCAGTTGTTCAGTTTATATCACTGGACTACTGGCCCCAAGGCTGTGGAATGAATTGCCTCTGTATTTCAGATTGAACCCCAGCCTTCACATTTTTAAATCACAACGTTTATAATCTGCCCTAAATCATGTCAATGTCCAGCACTTTGGTCAACCTGGTTGGTTTAAATGTGCTTTATAAATACAGTTGGATTGGATTAGAGTTGGATTGTGTTTGAATATGTTTAGGAAAATACCCCTTGAGATGAGCCATCTGGTTTTCGAGGGGATATATATATATATTAGTGCTGTCAAACCATTCAAATATTTAATTGCATTAAGGTCATAGATAACTCGCAAATAATCGCAGTTTAATTTATTCTATATGTCCATTGATTTGTTTTTGTCACATTATTTTTTTCTCATTTTAATGTTCTTATCAACATGGAAAAGTGTTTTTTTTATTGAAAACAACATTGGCATATAGCCTACTGTAGTGTTCAATTTCACACTAACATTCTCACTGGGAGCAAATAATCTCTCACACAATGTCACACTGTCAATCAATAAAAGGGTGAAAATAATACTCAGATGGAGGGGGGTGGAGAATTTGCATCAGCAGTGTGCTTGGCCATCAGGTGGTATTTCAGACTGGACGTGCTGTGATGACAGCTCAGATCACAACAACCAAACACACAGATCACTTTGGTCTCGTCAGTGGAACATTTGGCAACTTTTAAAAACTCTCCATCCAGAATCTTGTTGGCGTCCATTTCGGCGTCTCACGCTCGCCATCCACTCAAAACGTAACGTTACTACTCTTTGGCCGTCTCGCAAGCCCAAATGCTGTGTGTGTGGCGTGCCTGTTGTTTGGTTTCCGGTCTAGCTCCGGTGTGAGGTTGTAGTTTTTCTAACGTCACTAGTTGTTGCAACAGCATGTGAAAAAACTACAAAGTTTGATAGGCCAAAAAGAACGTTATTCTCACGATAAAATAAATTGCACTAATATATATATATATATATATATATATATATATATATATAAATGAATAAAATAGAAATACAATTATCAATGCACCATCGTACATACAGCAGGCAAAACAAGAACAAAACGACAAACCACACAGTTAATTTCATCAAAACATTCCAACCATTAGTCGGCCAAAATGGCAGACTGTGATTGGATCACTGAATCACGAATAGGTGTAAACATTAGATATGAACTGTAGGTAAAAACAGTGCCAGCAAACTTGACAACTATACAGTAGCAGTCCTTCTGAAAAGAGAAGACAAGGCATGCTTAAATATACTCACAGACACCACAACTTGCACAATATTTACATACAATATTTGTTATCTACAGCTTTATCAATAATAGTTAAACAGTTGTACATTTTCATTTTTACCCCCAACTTGTATATATTTTAAATTATTTGTTCTTATATTGTATCC
>JABXJD010000003.1:10427500-10627500 GCA_013375575.1 Percina caprodes | reverse complement strand
TTATATATTTTTTTCTTTTTTTAGTGAATTTTTTTATTTCTGTTCTACTTTCATTGATTTAATTTCCATTGTTATTGTGTCTTCAAAATGTTCTAATTTTTCATTTGTTTTGTCATTTGTAAAGCACTTTGAATTGCCTCTGTGCTTGAAAGAAAAATCTCCCTTTTCCCTTTAGTATGGGAATGTAGTATGTAGTTATAATAATACATTTTATTTATTTATACATAAAACACATTTTATTTACATAGTGCTTTACATGTTAGACACTTTACAGCAAATCCATCATATTACGCACATTAAAAACAGATGAAGAAATGCAACACATTATGTATATATATATATATATATATATATATATATATATATATATATATATATATATATATAAAGTTCAGTCTAAACTTGATTTTTCCTCGGGGGATTAATGTGTAAGGGGTCGATCTCTCGTTCAGCTAATGACACCTCTGTCGGCCAATCAGAGACGGGCTTTAGGACCGCGCTGGCCAATGACAGCATTCTGGGGGCGTGTCTGTCCACTGAGATGTGCGTTTTTTGGAGTTTGCTAAATGACTGCAGCAAGAAAATACAGTGTGCACCGAGGCTGGCTGTCCTGCCTGTGGCATACTGTACCTCCTTGTGTGGTGTGCTGTGTGTGTGTGTGTGCATGCGTGGGAGCGCGACGGGCAGAGGCCAGTGTCACTGCCGCTCTCCTGCCATGGAACAGGGTCCACATCAGTCCAACACGCAGGTCTCTACGTCTTTATAACACTCTCACGTCTCCTGTGGGGATTCTCTTCTTTGTGATCTTTGTCCTTTTTTTATTAATATTCTAACGGAAGCGCAGTGCCCGGATGGGAGCGGATGCGGAGCGCAGCAGTAGCCGCCGGTGCGTCTCCAACTTGACCACCACCAGACAATGGGAGTAGCTGAGCCGTGCTGCTTCAGCGCCAAGTACTACTACTACTACTCGCCCCTGGGAGACACTTACGAGACGAAGAGAGAGACGGCAGCAGGAGGAGGAGGTAAAGAAGAAGTAGAGGGAGAAGAGGAAAAGGAGGCAGACTTGTTCTACCTGCAGACCTCCCTCTCTGAGCAACGGCAGCAGCAGTGCCGGGACCCCCGCAACAGCCGATACGCACGGATCCAGAGCGTCGCACCGGCTGCCTCTGGGATACATGTGAGAGAAAACGTGCAGATCTGAGAACAGCACTCCTTCTGTGTGGAATTAGGGAAATACAACGCACATGCACAGTTTGCCAGACCCTCTGGAGACAGTGATACGCAGATTATTCCTGCAGTAAGAACAGCTTGTGATTCCTTTTTTTTTTTCTTTGTCTTCCACCACTGATGGAATATGATTTATTTCCCCGTCAACCGCGGTGGATCGCACAGACTGGACTTAAGAGTAATTGGGTGTAAGTGTGTTAATTAGCAGCAGCCTGTGAGCGGCTAACCCCCCCCCCCCACCCCACAACCCCCCCACCTAACCCCTCTCCCCTAAACCCCCACTCCTCCTCCCCTCTCTGCCCCCACCCCCCAAAAAACCCAAAACCTGGACGAGCTTCCTCCTCGCAGACCCGCCGGTGTCTCTGCCTCTGTCCGTGGTCCTGACCACAATTTCGGGGATATTGTGGATTTTTTTTTTCACCGGCTAAGCGGATGCGCTGGAGGCGTGAAAAGCGGACACAAGCATGATTTCATGGCCGGTGAGGTCATGAGCATCCCGCGGCTCGGTACCGGCGACTCCGGGATCTAAAACACACACACACACACACATATACATACACACACACACACACACACACACACCCACACACACACACAGAAAAAAGCGGAACATTTTTCGGCTCACCTTGGAGGTCACAAACCATATCAAACCCCCTCCCCTCTTATTCTCCTCCTCCTCTTCCTCCTCCTTTTCTAACACTAAAGGATTTTTTTTTTCTGGAGTGGAATTCATTCTCTCAAGAGTGTGACCCCCCCCTTCAGCAACACCTTAACCCCCCCCCCAACCCTCCAAACAAAATGAGACTGGCAAAAATGTGCCGACTAAACGCGCTGGGGATCTATTTGTGGGAAACGATAGTGTTTTTCAGGTAAGCAGAGGCATGAAATGGACTTCACTTCTGAAAACATAATGATGTGTGTGTGTGTGTGTGTGTCTGTCTGTCTGTCTGTGTGTGTGTGTGTGTGTGTGTGTGATTTGTGTGGATTCTGATAACATTGATACATTTGCATTTGTATTGCTTTGCTGCCATTTGGGGCGTGCATGAAAACCAGAGCTCCCTTCAGAAGTCTTGAAGTGTGTGTGTGTGTGTGTGTGTGGGGAAGGGGGATTCAAGTAAAATATTTTGAAAAGTTGCCTTTGTGGTTGGGTGCGTTATGGCTCATATGCACGTCAGGCTCTACAGTGAGTTGCATTAAGTCGCATTGAATCCATGCAGGAAGAAATGAATGAGGAAGCAAAACAGCGACCACTAGTGGGCGGTCTGCGTGTTAATGATGTGTTTCTCCAGAGTGTCAACAGGCATGTGGGGGGGAGAAAAGTACACACTCAGGGTGCCACGTCTTGGCATTTATATGATCTTAGTTATGACTAAAGCTGTTGATTACAATAACAGATGCACACACACACACACACTGATGTTTAGGCTTGTGGAGGTCATGTGTGTAGACTGTAGATGTCTTTTCTGTCCATGTAAAGGTGACTTTTAATCCAAAAACAATGAAAATGTGAATCATGTCCCTCATTTCTTATTCTTTCTTATTTACAGTGACCTTTCCTGGGAAAGAAAAGCTTATCTCATTTGTCTCGCCGGTTCAATAAGACAATCAGTTGTTATGAGGTTTGGGTTGTAATTTCAGCTTTTATTACAAGCAATCCATTAATCGATTAACAGCAATTGAATCTGCTGCTGCTGCTGCACTGGTTGTATATCAAGCTAGATCCAAAAAACACCAAAGGGAAATAAAAAAAGCAGATCCGTCACATCAAGAGGGGGCAGCCAGTCGACTAATTGCTCGTTTTGGTCTTAGTCGATAAGTCATTTTTTATGCTTTTTGTCATTTGTAATGACATATTTCCAGGAAATGTATGAGCACATCTCTGGTAAACACAAGATTTAAAGTGGTGCTTTTGCATGATTCTTTATGGCAATACTCAGTTTTACAGATCTGTGTCTATTAATCGACAAAATTAGTGTTTGTTATTTTTTCCGGTATTTCTGCCTTTAGTCATTAGGACAGCTTTAGATATAAAAGGGGGAAGCCATGTCAGACACATGTCAGATTAGAACCCTGGGCCTCTGCGTAGAGAAATAAACCTCTACACATGGGCACACACTCTACCATTTGAGCTACCGGGGCGCCCGAATGAGTGTTTCTTTTGTCAAACATCCATTTCTTTACTCTCTGAATTCTAATATGAGTTGTTTTGTTGCAGGATGCATCACAATTTGACGTAGTAGGCATACTTTTGCCAGCAGCTAGGAACATCCAGATATATTTTGTTCATATTTTCTTTTTCTATTTTCCCCTGGTGTACCCGTGTTGATTTTATTTTTAGGTCATCTCCAGTTCCCTTTGCTGCTGGAAGCAACATTTACTCATCCCTGTTACCTACAAAGTTGCCTATTCATCAAGGTCCTCTTGCATACGTGTATGCTAAACCCCTGAGCAACCAAACCCTCACGTTAGTGTTGCAGCAGTAGGCGGGGCATGTGGTAACGCTGCCACGCAATTGGATGCTCAAGGGGGATGTTGCCTGAAATGTGAAGTTGCAGCCATCATTTTGTCTGTGACAAATTATTAAAAAAACAAAAAAACATGGCTATTGTCCCCATCAGTTTGTAGTTTTAGAATGGACTTGGTTGCAACTAATGATTATATTCACTGTAGATTAAACTGTTGAATATTGTGTCAATTAATGGATTTGTTTTTTGGTTTATAAAATGTCAGAAAATGGTGAAAAATGTGGATCAGTGTTTCCCAAAGCCCAAGATGGCGTCCTCAAATGTCTCGTTTTGGCCACAACTCTGAAATATTTATTTTACTGTCACAGAGGAGAGAAGAAACAAGAAAATATTCACATATAAGAATGTTGAATCAGAGAAGGTTTACTCTTTTGCATTTCAAAAAAATGACTCAAACCAATAAATTATCAAAATAGTTGCCGATCAATTTAATAGCAGACAAATGATTGATCTATGCAACATTTTCTGACATGTCACTTTTTCAGTTTTTTTAATGTTTTTTCCAAAGTTATTTTATATTTCTAATGTGGAAATTTTCAGCTTATGAAAAAAACTGAAAATGGGTAAAATTTGACCCAAGGACAATATGAGGGTTAACACATGTTGGATTATAGAAAAAAATGTCAACTATTAAATGTATCGCCAACTTTTTTGATAATCAATGAATGGGTTTCAGTCATTTCTTATGAAAAAAGTAAAAATTCTCTGTCAGCTTGTTAACCCTCCTGTTGTCCTCGGGTCAAGTTTGACCCCTATCTGAAATATGGGTTTCTTTTTAACCAAATTACCACAAAAAAATTCCATACAGTGCTCTTTGCAAATATAATTGATCACTTTCATTCCTGACTAAACTCATCTGTACGTTCCTCTGATCTTAACTATTAGTCAAAATAATTTTTAATTTTTTAATTCAAATATTAGATATAATTCTATATAAATGAGGGTTATTGACTATGAATTCCAAAAAGTAGTGTAAAACTAGTGGTAGTAAGGTGGTGTTATTGAAAACTAAAAAAAGCCTGAAAAAGGCACGAAAATGTCAAATTTTTGTCCATTTTTGACCCGGGAGTTATATAGTTACATACGAATATTTCCAAGTTTCTTCATTCCTTTGTGACAGTAAACTGAATATCTTTGAGTTGTGGACAAAACGAGACAGTGTTGTAGTCAAGACCACCTAAACCAAGACCAAGTCATCACCAAGACCAGTGTATCGAGACCCAGACAAGACAGCAACTTTGAGGGGTTGGGACCGAGTCAAGACCAGGTCCAGATTTGTGACTGAGCTTCTTCTCTTGTCTCATGCATTCACTTTGTTGGGAATGAATGGAAGGGGGCAGGGGAGAGGGGGGTTTACGGTACCAATTTTCAAATTAGATATAAGTCAAGTTATTGGTTGCATTTGCAAGTTTTAACACATAAATCAGACAATGCAAAGGCAATTTAGTGATATCCCTGCAGTTGTGGTCTTGGCCGGTCTTAAAAATAGAGTCCTCTTCATCCAAGACTGAGACAAGACCCAGTAAAAATGCAGTTGATTTCGAGAAGGGGCCGAGACCTTCAAAAATTGATCTGAAGATCGGCATGAGACCAAGACTGATTTTAGGTACTACAACATTGCATTTGAGGACATCATCTCGGGCTTTGGAAAACACTAATTTAAATTTTTCACCATTTCCTGACATTTAATAGACCAAACAACTAACTAATCGATTAATCAACAATGAACATATAGTTTCTGAAGGTTTTTTTGCAGACACCATCAGAGGACTGTGTGCTAGATAGATCAGATGGACGGTGGAGGAGGAGGTGGTTGGATTTAGGAGTTATTTTGGCTGCGGTCCACTATGGGACGCCTAATGCATCATCAACAAGGTGAATGCATTTAATAAAGAGTGAAAAAGCATCTGATGGCACTGCCCTTCCCAGACGTTAAATTGCTCTCATGGGATCATGTATAATTGCAGCAGATTTGGGGTTTGTAGAGTCACACATGATTTATTCATTTTCATAAAGTATCAACATTTTTAATACTAACTTTTATTTATGTAAGACGTATTCAGATCATTATTCAAGTAAAAGTTGCAAGATGTACTTATATACTTGTGCAGAGTCTATATTCCATTATTGGATCTTTATAACTGGCATTAACAACTGGAGTTTGAAAGACCTACGTGATTACCAGCCAGGTAGGATGAAAGATGCTATTGCAGTGTATGATGGGAGTTGTAGGATCTAGAGTTTTTGGAGCTGGAAACATAGGCTCTGATTTACGAAACAAACAAATGACAGAAAACCAGCGTAAGGTCATTTCAACGCAAAGCTTGCCATTTATCGATATGGATGTGAGCGGAGGCTACGATCAAATCTCACGTCAAGTTAAAACTCGTGTACGCAAGTTTTCAAGTCAGTGTGGACTTGCCGTGCAGCATATAATCAGTTTAACAGAAGAAGGAGTCATTAGTCACTTATCAGCAATGGCAGATCTGGCTCTTTTAGAAGAATACAGTGTATACGTACACACACAGGCCACGGTGGAGTGCTCCATCGGATTGATTAAGGGCAGATGGCTCCATCTTACATCAGCGGGGGGGAGTGGGGTTCTGGTACGTGCCAAAAAAACAATGCAACATTGTTTTAGCCTGTGGGGTTCTGCACAACATCGCGCAGGAAAACAGGGTGCCATAAATGTAGTGATGGAGCCAGATGACCCGGTGCCCAGCAACCAGCGTCCTGCACTGCCCCAACTGGGGGCTACACCAAGGAGACAGGATATTATTCTTTTTATTAATATATTAATATATTATTAATATATTATACCTTTTTTAAAAGGTATAGTGTCATGTTTGGTATTTAGTCTTCAGGTTTTCGCTTGTCTTTTAAAGTGTCATTCATGGCCACAAGTGAACGATTTATTCCTGCCATTGACCGACATATTCTGGCTTGTTTTTCCAGCCCCTCTGGGTGGTGGTCCAGCCCGGGGGGGGCTACTCATCACAGCTGGCTCTGACTCATTAAAAAAAAAAACACTGAATAAACTCTGCTACTGTATGTTTATTTAAATATAGGTAAACTATGTAGGCCTAAGAGATTGCAATATAAGCCTGTATTATTAGGACTATTAGCCTATTAGGACTATAGCATACATATGTCAATCAACAACATCAACACTAGTGATCACTTTCCATTCTGCATTCTTTCTGCAGCCTTTAATAACAGTTTTCAGGCTGCCAAATAGTACACACACTTCAATCTCCACCTCTGAAAATGTGCTGCTTCTTATCCGGATTACGTCTCGCCATGTCGTAAATTGTAGGGTCAAGGACTCAAAACCGAGAATATATATTGGGGCGTGAAATTTCCAGCAGCTGCATTTATCAATGTATTACCATTCTTCCACTCTGATTGGTGTGACGCAAACATTTCATGAATCACACATGAAGCCTGTCGTAAAATGATTTCTGCACCAATATCTGCGCTGGTTTCTACGTTAGGTTGATAAATGAGGGCCAACGGGACTCAAAGTCACGATATATACAATTTGTATGGCTCTGCTTTGTCCATTTTGAGCAGTATACTCTGTCCCTTTTAAGTCGTCATACTTTTTGAAAAGAGTTTCATACAGTACTTGTGTAGGAAGGCAGAGCCCACCCTGACGCAGAGTTGGGGACTCAAGTTTGAGACCCGGACTCTACACACTTGAGTTGCACACATAGGCCCTTCAGAGAGTGAGACATGTCCCCAAAAGATTTCACACACGACTAGACTTGAACTAGACTCTGTCATTCATCAGAAGCTTTGGCTTTAGAAACTTCAGACAACCAGGGGCGGAGCTAGAAGTGCCCCCATGTCCCCCTCCTTTGGGTTAAAGTGCTGTCAATCTGACAATTGGATGGATCAGAGTACTGTCATTTGGCTGCCACTTTTGCCAGTAGTCCCAGGCCTTGTCACATGACCAATTCATGCTTCCATGGTGACTATCCAAAATGCTGATACCATGGAACCAGCACTGGATTTTTTTTTTTTTTTTTTTTAGTGGAATCAATTGAAACTAATAATGAATGTGATGTTTTATTTAGCAGAATTACATTGTGTGGTTCCATTCTATCAAATATTTCGTATATTTTTAAGCAGATTTTCTATGCTGTATTCTGATCAAATGTAAGTTCCATGCGTTGCTAGTGAAGTTGCATTGCTACAAATTTAATTAGTTTTTCCTTATTGGGAACTAACAGCACACTGGGAATGAGCCAATTTACTTTTACCCGCTGTTTTTTCCCCAATTTACACCAAATGCATATTGTATGCAAATATCTCATGATATAATTTGGAATAATGTGTTTGGCTCCTGTTTTGCATTTCCAACCTGCAGGGCCCCCTGCACGTTTCGCTCTATTGCATCATGTGTTTGAATAATATTTCCCTGCACGACCTCGGAGGTATTTCAGTATGTGAACTATCAGAGGCGTTTTTCTCCTAGCTGCAGTGACTCCCTCATTCCCATTGAATAAGGTAGCCGTTTACAGATGGGCTGGGTGGTGGTGGTGGTGGTGGTGGTGGTGTTTGAGGCAGGAGTTTTGCATTCAGCACACACTGTTTAGTTAATGAACCAGAGTCGGGATATTGCCGTCTCAGCTCCCAGGGTCTGGACTTTGCAGTTCGCTCCTTAATTGATATCTCTTTCCCTTCCATCCAGACCCAGACCCCCCCCCCCATCCCCACATCTCATTCCACATTCCACCTTATTACTAAACATTGATTAGCCTGTCAATGGCCGGGGCCAGGCCTGATGAATTCACATTTAATGCTCGCACATATCTCTCCCCTCACTCTCACTCTCTCTCTTTCTGCCCCCACTCTAATTATTCCTCAAAGAGGCAGGAGAGTAGAACCGAGGACTTAGATTGAGATTGGACCCGCAGGATGTTCATCAGTGTTCATCTCAACAAAAGCTTTAATCTTGTATTCAGGTTTTAAATCTGTGAATTCTGTCAAGATAAGTGAAAGAACATCTCAGCACATCTCAACTTCTATTTGCTAAAGTTTTTTCAATCCAGTGGTACAAGTCAGAATTCTGAGAAAAAAGTCAGACTTAATTCTGACTTAATTTTAGAATTCCTGACCTCAATATAGAGAGGCAGCTGTCAGCAATGTCCATTTTAGATCTCAGGCTCCCTCTGATAATGCTCATTATTAAATATTTATATTAGACTAGTCACTGGGGATCAGAGCACCAGCTACTGCAAATGTGTACAAACCCAATCATCCAATCAGAAAACAGAACAAATGATTGTCATGTTGCAAGAGTGTTTGCCTACAGTCTATGGCAGAGATCTTCAACAGGGGTCTGGGACCCCTATGGGATCCTCAGAGTCACTGCAGGGGGGCCACCAAGTTATTGAGGTTTCATGATCCCAAAGCAGAGAAAGGCTAGGTAACCTTTCCCCTTATGACCTCATAAGGAGCAAGATTCCAGATTGGCCAATTTGAGCTTTTATTTTCCCAAAGGCAGAGCAGGAGATTTATTTAATAGTTGACCATTTTTAGATTAAACGTTGTTGACTTGGACATGTAACTAAACACTTATGCACTGCACTGTACAAATGTTGAGGTACTTGTACTTAACTTAAATACTTCTTTAATCACTGCTATGAACCATAATAGTCCATATCTGAGCCAGAATCACAGCACAGGCCCCGACCTTGAGGTGCACAGGACGAACGTGACCGCGTGCTCCTTCAGGCCTCCAGCGCATCGCCAGCTTTTATCGACTGCTCAGGCAGGAATGATTTATCAAACCGGTGTGGGCGTTGCGTTTAGAGAATGCCAACGCACAAACCATGACCATCAGGGAATACCAATCAGTCAGTCAAAATGATTGACAGGCCTTTGAACAGCCATTGACATCTCTGCCTTATTGCCTTTTCTGCCAGGCAAGAGAGGATTGTTGAAACAGCACAATTTCTAAAGTAGTAGGAAGTAAGCTTTGGGGGAGGCTCTCCTCTACAACATGTGTGTGTGTGTGTGTGTGTGTGTGTGTGTGTGTGTGTGTGTGTGTGTGTGTGTGTGTGTGTGGTCTTGTTTGACTATATTCGTGGGGTCCCGACAGCTTTGTGGGGACCAAAATGCCGGACCCCACATCTTTAAAGAGCTGTTTGTGGGTTAAGACTTGGTTTTAGGATTAGGGTTAGGCTGAGGATAAGGGTTAAGGTTAGGCATTTAGTTGTGATGGTTAAGGTTAGGGAATATTGTCAATGACGGGTCCCCACAAAGAGAGCCACACACGTATTTGTATGTGTGTGTGTGTGTGTGTGTGTGTGTGTGTTACCCTGGATATGTCTATATGTTTGGCTCCATGTATGCATGAATTTAAGCCTTTAAATGTGTGTGTCTTTTGCACCGAATGTGTTTAAGTTTTGACAAAAAAAAAGGTTTATGTTAAATTCGCAGTGTATTTATAGTTTGCCCACAAATTCCCCTCAAGGGAAATTTAGATACAATTATGGACTGAATTTATTATCTCACAGTTGCAGGAGTAGAAAAAGAGAAGTACGTGGCTTTTCTGTCTACGCTTTTAATCAGGTATTGGAGGTGATGTACACCAAGGCTCTGTGCGTGTGTGTGTGTGTGTGTGTGTGTGTGTGTGTGTGTGTGTGTGTGTGTGTGTATGTTTTTATAGCTTCATTTGCCGCAGTGCAACCGCAACAAATAAAGCATCTCCAGGTTTCGAGAGCTCAGCTTCTCCGGAGAAACAAACAATCGTTTCCCTTTCCTCTTTTGATCAGGTGCTTTTGCTCATTTCACATCCGCCTCGCTGTGATAACACAGATTGATCGCCTCTTTCCTTTCTGGGGGCTCACACAGATCGTTACTATGCACAGCAGCATGCAACAGACTCCTCAGTATGCAAACTATTCATCTTCACCAGCACAATATGTGCAGAGTGTGACCTTTCCCTCTATAGATTTCTATATTCAATGACACCCAAGTGGAAACAGCGAGCTGTTCATATAAACACGCCATCTAAACGTTTCACCTCTGGGCTGAAATATAGCCCCGGTATATATAATTATCAAGTAGCTGTTTGAGGGGGAAATTAATGCACAATCTATATCTATGGAGACAATGTAATCATTTCCATTGGTGGAATGTAACTAAGTACATTACCTCAAGTACTGTCCTTTGAAGTACTTATACTTTACGTGAGTCTTTTTTATTCATGCCACTTTCTACTTCCACTCCGCTACATTTCAGGGAGAAATATTAAACTTTTTACTCCACTACATTCATCTGACAGCTTTACTTACTTTATTTACCCTTGTGTTCACTTTTTTTCAACATCTCGCGCTTTATTGTTAAAGTTTTTTTTCAGCTTATTGTTGCATTATTTATTTTCTTCTTTTTTGGACTTTTTGTCTACATTTTTTACCCTTTTCCAACATTTTTGTCAATTTTTTTTTTTGACACCCCCCCACCCCAATACAAGTTTTACACTTATTCTTGGAAGTCATGGACTCTAAACCTCATTTTTGAGTTTGAAAAGCAGAAATATGCTATGAAATTGAATAAAACACCCCAAAATTAATGAAAGTAGTGTACTGATCCTTCATTTTACTTGAGAACAGCATTAAATGGAACCATCCATTTTCTTTTTTGGCAATTTCTGATATAGACTTTTTTTTGAAAATGGGTCAAATTTAACCCCAAAGACAACAGGAGGGTTTACAGATCAAGATTGTTGCACACAAAACACATTTAGTTTATCAAATCTGATGTTTTATTATAAATTAAACCACCCAACAATATAATGTCAATATAATAAGTCCAGCTGAAATTATTAGACCATTAAACACAACTTTTTGGATCATGTGGAGTTTCTAAAATGGGAGGATGTTTCTGAATTGAGTACTACTACTAATATTTTTAGTACATTTTCCTGATGTTACTTCCATACTTTTACTTAAGTAACATTTTCAATGCAGGACCTTTACTTGTAACAGAGTATTTTTACAGTTTGGTGTTAGTACTTTTACTGCAGTAAAGGATCTGAATACTTCTTCCACCACTGATTATTTCTATTAGCAGGCCGAATATTTGGTTGAGCCTGTAGCCGTTTACCTGTCTGCTACTGCAACGTTATCCGGGCCTGGCCCATCTCTACACACACACACACACACACACACACACACACACACACACACATATCACATCCCATAGTAAATTAAATCAGGCTCTACCAGTTCGTGAAATAAATTGATGATGAAATGTGGTGATTTAGAGAAGGTCATTCGTCGGCTCTCCTAAAGTATTTCAAGTAAAGAAGCCCTGGATGTCAGACGCTGCCTGTTGAGTCTTGATATTAAATAAATGTCCTTATCCTGAACTCGCAGGATAGACATTGGGACAGAATTGACATTTTACAGAGAACACGGTGACTTAGAAAAGTGGAGGTCTGGCGGTTTGTTCATTAAATAAAAGGTTAGCCTCCATGTAGACGGACAAAATACAAGCTGTGACAGAATGACTTACTGGACTGTCATGTTATCTTGAGTGATATTTCACTTCAGTGTAACATTTCTAGTTGTGGCATTCATTAGCTGTGATAAGTGTTGGCTGTCGTCAGTATTTACGGCCAGGCCTCTGTTTTCCTACAGCCTGATTGTAAGTCCCAACTAGAAATTTGAACATAATGAAAAGAAAAAAAGTCTCCGTTCTGGGTTGTTTTTGTAAAATGGAAGGTCAAACTTGAAGTGGAAAAACATAAGGTAACTTTTCTTTCTCTGGGGCTTTTTTCTTAAGGGGAAATGGAGCACGGTTGCAGATTTTATATCACATTAGAGTTATAGTAAGTACCAAAGCTGCACACTTGAGACTTGGACTCAACATTTGAGACTTGCATACCTGCCAACCCTCCCATTTTCCCGGGGCTGCTCCCGTATTTTAAGGCCACCCCACAGCGCTCTCTCGTTTTGTTGTTTCTCACAGGAAACTCCAATAATTTCCATGGCCCTCACACTTTATTATGAATAATCATTATGCGCGGCGCCACATGTTTTGTATGTTTGTCTTACTTCAACCAAGTTGCAAGATCATCTATAAAACACAATACATGTTAAGGTAATGTTTTATTTAGAATTTGCTTGTAGTCACTAATATGGACAGCGGACTTTAGTACCATATTCAACAACTGAAACCTCCCAGCACATTAATATATGGCAAAGGGAAACTATTTTAGTAGGCTACAGTCAACAGCCTCTAAAGCAGTCATACGCAAAGTTTTTTCAATATTGTACCCCCTTTGAATTGTTTTTTTAAGCCAAGTACCCCTAGCGAGTGCAAAACAAGTACAATACAGTGCTGGCAATGATGGATTTACTAAACAACAACCTAACTGAAAAACATCTAAATGCTACATTTCAAATGTTTTCATTATTATAGTATAATTATTTTCAGAATAATGCATGACAAATTCTTAAATTGGCATTTTGCAATAATCTAACGTACCCCCTTCGGTACTCCAAAGTACCTCAAAAGTGTTAAACAACAAGAAATGAAAGTCAAGGGGTCAGAGTTCAGAGATCAGGGTCGGCTACAGAACTGAGCCACCTCAGGAGCATGCTGGGATTTATAGCGTTGTTCCAGGAGAAAGGTGGAGAGCTCAGCACACCGCGCTGCCAGCTGCCCCTCTCAGAAATCATCCCGTGTCAGTTAGCATCCTAGTTCAGCCAAATTAAAGCAACTGTGTTATTTATGAACTTAAACTCAGCCTGTTTCATTTGTTCTGCAGGCGCCCAGCCGATGTTTATCACTTACATCTCCCATCATAACAAATCATAACACATATATATATATATATATATATATATATATATATATATATATATATATATATACAGTGTATATATATTTTTTTTTCTGTGATCAATCTCCCAAGTCCTCTAATGAAAAACGGATCGACTGCTCTGGTGGAGTTCACTACCATCTCTGCAATAATTAACTTCTGGGCAGGTTCATTTCCAAAACTTGATGTATGATAATACATTATTGATTAGCAGAAAGATTTGCACCATATATAACCGAGTATATTATCAATGTCCCCTCAGGGCTGGAACTCAGTTACAGAGAAGGTGAATTCCTGCAAAACTGTTTTGCGGCTACAGTACATTTCTGTAATTGAAGTGGAGTTGGACAGCAACAGAAGATAAATGTGTACATTCTGTTTTGTTGTTGTTCAAGCTGTTTAGAAAGAGAGAGAGAGAGAGAGAGAGAGATAGGAGAGAGAGAGAGAGACTGGGGGGGAGAGTTTTCAGTGTTTTAGTTAAAGACTATTCTGACAGACAACCTGCCTAATGAGCCCGCTCTTCGTTTCTTATCGCTCTTGAACTTCCAAAACGGTTATTGAGTGAAGTTTTTTTTTATTGGGACATAGTCTTTTCTTGTAAACTTTCCTTTTGATCGCAAGTTTATGAAAATCAGGTCCTTTTTTTTTATACTTTACTTTTTTAATAATTTAAAACATAAATTTTTTGTAGCATTTGTTTTTGGAGTTTGTGTGCTTTTCTTTTTGCATCGTTTCTGTATTTGCAGCAAGTTTGTGTATTTGGATGTGTTGTCAAATTAATGATGTTTTCTTAATTTGCTTGTATTTTGTCTATTTGCGTGTGTAACCGTAATATACAAACTTATTAGAGGCGTGGAACGCCACACAGTTTTCGGCAATGTACCAAGGAAAATAAAACGTTTAAATGTTTTAATTAGATGCAGATATAGATGACTAAATAGAAAACATGCAGAGGAATCATCTCAGAGTGGGCTGCCGCCCCCCTGGGACTGAAACTGTGTTTATTTCTGCTGTCTGGGAATTTAAATATAGACTTCAAATTTCATTTCCAAATTTCTCTCAAAGCTTTTTAATTTCAGAAGCTTTAATATCACATGCAACACATTGGACTCAAAAGTATCCCAGGGTGCCTCACAGCACCATCACTACATGCATGTTTTAACACAGCAGGTCCCAATGGGAATCAAACTCCAAACTATTGCAGCTGTTTGAAACGGATGTTGATTAATTTACATAATGGACCAGGTCATTCAGCCTACACTGTCCTGCTTATCTACTTGCACATCTAAATGCATGAAAAATGTTAACCCTTGTGTTGCCTTCCCATCGACCATGCACCTTTTTGTTTTTCTTGGCCAAAATTAAAATTTTTAATATTGTTCTTTTTCAATGTTTTGCTCAACACTTATCACTTTTGAGTTCATTTGTCACTTTTGAGTTCATTTGTCACTACGTCCAATGTTTTTTTGTTTTTATGTTTTTTTCCCCACATTTAAGAAGCTTTTCAACATTTTTTGTCACTTTTTTCAACTTTCTTTTATCAGCTTTTTTTCAAATGCTATAAAATTGAACAAAACACCCAAATTCAATAAAAGTATTGAACTGATCATTTATTTCACTTGTGAAGAGCGATGTAGGGAATCATCCATGTTAATTTTTTTGACAATTTGGTTGAAAGAAACACAAATTTCTGATATAGAAACTTTTCGAAAATGGGTCAAATTTGACCCGAGGAAAACAGGAGGGTTACAACTTTTTTTCAGTTCGGTGCTCATATGTGATATATTCCTAAATTACTGTGTTGTACCTCACATTTAACCTTGATTTTACTAGATAACTTCCATAGATAACGCCACACAGCCTTGATTGCTACATTTTAATTCAATTTCTTTGTTAATTTTAAGATAGTTTAGCAATAATGAATGCATTTAAAGTCCCCCACGGGACACTGTGATCCATTACGTAGAAATTTGCCCTTTGCAATCTGGGTGTTAAAGCAGATTTTTAGACAGAAAACAAAGTTAAAATAACGTTGGAAGAGTTATCATCACACGGCCAGCAGGAACATAAAATACAGGCCTGATAATCTACTCTGCAAATACTGCAAAATCGCCCCTGGATGGACCAAAATCCTTCCTTTAAATTCCTTTAACCCCCATGTTGTCCTCGGGTCTAATTGACCCGTTTTCCTATATCAATGTTCTTTTTAATTAGACAAAATAACATGATTGATTCCACACAACGCTCTTTGGTAACTACAAATCTCTACTTTCATTCATTTTGGAGCGTCTTATTCAATTTTATAGCTTTTGAAAAAACAATGGAAGTGTTTTTGAAATAGTATTGAGTAAAAGTTGACATGTTCTAGTCTGTGATTATCCATCAAGATACATTCCTTTCATTTTATTCCTAATTTCTGCTTTTCTAACTCAAACTTTGGGTTTAATTTCCTATAAATGAGGTTTATTGACCATAAATTCCAAAAATAACTGTTAAACTAAAGGTAATAAGGTAGTGTTACGTGTTGAATACGTAAAAAAAAAGTGGCAAACATTGAAAAAAAGCATCAACAAAAGTGTTGATTTTTTAATTGAGTTGAGTTTTACTTTTTGCCCGTGAATGTGAAAATATGAGTTTTTGTTCAGCTGTGGCTTCTGCTGTTATTGGAGCAGTGGAGTGTGTGACGCAGGTCATCCATCCGAGTATCAGGCCTTCATTTGTGGTGATGAGCGAGTGTTTTCTGGGCGAGCCAGACAGCCTATCTGTTAGTGCCAGGGAAGCAAGCAGCCCTTTGCTTTCCTGAGTGTTACTAAATGCCAGGATGAGATCAATTAGGGATCCAGGTCTTCAGAGGCTTTAGGAACATAATGAGGAACACTTAGGGCTAATGATTGGAGCCTTGCATAAGCCTATACTTTGCTCTTACTTCCCCCCCTCTCCTTGCTGGCACAGGACGACTCAGCATGTTTTTTCCTTCTCCTTTGCTGCCTCAGCATTGGCCATGGTTCTCCGAAGTAGCCACGGCCGGCATTGATCCGAAATAATTAAAGCAAATCCAAACTTTGATCATGGAAACCCAGAGAACAGGAGGCTCAGGGAGAAGATTATCAAGAAAAGCAGACGGAAAGGCCTTTGGCGGCTTTCGACTGTGTCGTGGTTGTGTGCCGCGTACGGTGGTCGAGTGTCAAAAACTTCAATCCACAGCGGCCCAGTTCCAGTCCATTACAATGTCCGTGTTTACGTATTGAATAGCAATGAAAGCATTGTGATTAACACCCCTGGTTAAAAAACAGACTGATACTGTAACAACAAAGAGAGTACAAAAATGAAAAAGTTATGTTGCTGGTACATAGTAGAAGTAGAAAGGGAATTTTCTCTTGAGTCATTATGTAGTTTTATGTAATGAGGTACAAAAAGTAATGTTGAAATTACTATAACTAACATTAATCAAGCTGTTTGGGTGTTCATGTCCTGCGAGTACTACTTTGAGGACCAGTGTTTTAACCCAAAGTACAATCTGTTTTCTAATCTTAAAGCTTTAGAGTGTAACTTTGTAATGCCTGTTACATTCAAGCCATTGCCAAATGAGTTATCAGCAGACTATCAGCTTCACAACTCTCTTTGTATTTTTTAGTATTGCTATGTTTAGAAAAGGGTGTTGTCCTGCTACTTTTGCACGCATAAACTGAGTGAAGATAATTACCTCTTGTGTAATAGTGATCGAAAATTAAAATACGGTCAATCTTAAAAGTGGCGCTTCCGTCCTCATTTTGCTTTTAAAGGTCCCATGGCATGAAAATTTCCCGTTCTGAGTTTTTTTTAACATTAATATGAGTTCCCCCAGCCTGCCTATGGTCCCCTAGTGGCTACAAATGGGGATAGGGGTATCCTGCTCTGCCTTTGAGAAAATGATGGGTCGATCTGGAATCTTGCCCCTTATGAGGTCATAAGGAGCAAGGTTACCTCCCCTTTCTCTGCTTTGCCCGCCCAGAGACTATGGCAAACCCATGAAAGAGAGACATCATGGCTTTCAAACGAGCATAGTGACAAGTGCTCAAGGCCACACCCCCAGCCTCCACCTTGCCCCCCTTCCTCAAAAACTACAGACTCAGAAATGGCACATACTAAGGAAAGCTCATTGTGGGACTGGCACTAGTGGCTGTAATTCTGCACCAAGGCTGAATTTTGAGAAAGAGACTTCAAATACAGTATTAGGGGACCACTAAGGTCTATATAAAAGAGACTTCAGATACAGTATTAGGGGACCACTAAGGTCTATATTAAAGAGACTTCAGATACAGTATTAGGGACCACTAAGGTCTATATAAAGAGACTTCAGATACAGTATTAGGGGACCACTAAGGTCTATATTAAAGAGACTTCAGATACAGTATTATGGGACCACTAAGGTCTATATAAAGAGACTTCAGATACAGTATTAGGGACCACTAAGGTCTATATAAAGAGACTTCAGATACAGTATTAGGGACCACTAAGGTCTATATAAAGAGACTTCAGATACAGTATTAGGGACCACTAAGGTCTATATAAAGAGACTTCAGATACAGTATTAGGGACCACTAAGGTCTATATAAAGAGACTTCAGATACAGTATTAGTGGACCACTAAGGTCTATATAAAGAGACTTCAGATACAGTATTAGGGGACCACTAAGGTCTATATAAAGAGACTTCAGATACAGTATTAGGGACCACTAAGGTCTATATAAAAGAGACTTCAGATACAGTATTAGGGGACCACTAAGGTCTATATAAAGAGACTTCAGATACAGTATTAGGGACCACTAAGGTCTATATAAAGAGACTTCAGATACAGTATTAGGGACCACTAAGGTCTATATAAAGAGACTTCAGATACAGTATTAGGGACCACTAAGGTCTATATAAAGAGACTTCAGATACAGTATTAGGGACCACTAAGGTCTATATAAAGAGACTTCAGATACAGTATTAGGGACCACTAAGGTCTATATAAAGAGACTTCAGATACAGTATTAGGGGACCACTAAGGTCTATATAAAGAGACTTCAGATACAGTATTAGGGACCACTAAGGTCTATATAAAGAGACTTCAGATACAGTATTAGGGACCACTAAGGTCTATATAAAGAGACTTCAGATACAGTATTAGGGACCACTAAGGTCTATATAAAGAGACTTCAGATACAGTATTAGGGACCACTAAGGTCTATATAAAAGAGACTTCAGATACAGTATTAGGGACCACTAAGGTCTATATAAAAGCATCCAAAGAGCACCATGTCATGAGACCTTTACACAAAAGTCTGACTTGGGTACATTCACAAAAAGACCCTAAGTTGCATTTTGGCAAGAGTTACGCTTTAAGATGTCAGGATTTTTCCCAAATTAAATTGCTCCCTGCGGCATAGAAACATAATCATGTTTTCACTTTCTATCTTAACTGAAGTCTTTTTTTCTTTGTGTCATGACAAACAAAAAGAGGCTTCATTGTATCAAGTTGTTTGTGTGACTTACTGGAGCCTAAACGGCTCCGAGTCATTGTTCCTGTTATAAGCCACACCTGTGCTTTTTCTGCTAAGACGAGTGTCCTTAACAAAAGGTCTGTTGGCTCATTGGAGCTGCTGTACCTTTGTTGATGGTAGCTGCTTGGGTGTTGAAGCTTTCGCACTGTGTCTGGACCTCTACGAGCCAGCAGACTCAGCATCATAAAGATAATATTGAAAAAGACATTTCCTGGGTAGACACAGCTGGAGAGATTGTCTCTCTAAGTGAGAAATCAAGTGAAATAACACACAAAAGACAGTGCAGAATTCCTTTTTCACTGTGTATGCTATATTATGCTATCATGTTGCTGTTTGTTGCCCATGGGTTTTGGACTTTAAAAGTCCACAGATATCAGTACTTTCTGCTTTCTTTCTCTTGTGTTAGAAATTATCCATAGTCAACCTGAGTGGGAAGTGGATTATTCTGTCAACTGTTTTTTTCATGGAAATGGAGCCAGCCACATTTACAGTGTGAACTGTTTAGCAATAATATTTAAACAGGTGGGCTTTTAAAAGTCCCAATCCGATCTATATGCCAAGCATTTATGCAAATGATGCAGACACCTGACAGATGTTTGGCTCTGTGATCAGGGTGACAACTGTATTCCACAAACGCTCTATATATGTGATATGATTGCTGTTATTGATATATATAAGGCCTGGCCCATGTCAAACCCTTTGGAAGACATTAACAAACAAATCTAGTTTGACTGTAAGTCACAATGGAAAAACTAACTAAATACATTTCTTAAACGTATTTTTTGTAAGGCTACATTAAATGGGATAATGAATAGTTGCTGATACCAGTATTTTAGGCAGTATTGGAGGCATTGAGTGTTATTAATCAGTATCGGAACATCTCTAGTCCTTTAACACTTAGAGGTTTAAGGGCATTTTGTTGTTTTTGTACTTGTACTCAGCACAATGACAATAAAGTTGAATCCAATCTAATCTAATAAAAGTAGGAGTCCAACCCCCCCCCCCCTTCTAAATGTCACAATGTCAGTGTAATTTACGGTGTTTGTTGTTTTATGCCGCAAACGTCGCTTTCCAGGCAGCGCTGCATGGACGGCACTAGGATTAGGCAATGCCTGGAAGTCGACGTTGGGGGCTTAAAACACCATTGAGCATAATTCACCCTGATGTATTGTCCCATGCCTCACGTCTGGCTGAAATTATCTTTGTGTCGAGGACACAGTGGTGTAATCCAGTCTGTGACTAATCTGATTGCACTGTCATCAGCCCAGCAATGTGTTTGTTCAATGCTAATTTTAAAAGCCATTTCACATGGTTATTATTCTTTATTGTACCATCTCGGGCGGTGAGCACTATGCCCAGACAACAGAAATGTGTGGTTTTTTTTTTTTTTTGCGAGAGCTTGATCCTATCACAGTTCCATTTGTCGTTGTTATAAAGAGGATTAAGCTCAGATTCGTCACGTCGCGGCGAGAATTATTGGTGCCGAGATAATCTCTGATCCACCTAATTTGCCGTCACAGAGAGAAAGAATTGGATGAAGTGCGACGGGCCTCAAAATCCTGATGTCTTCCCATTGATCGGCGTCAAGTGTAAGCGTCTGAGCTCGGCAGTTTTGGGAGAGGTCCATTATCTGATCATTGACGGTTTAGAGATGGGTGCGTTTTCTTCAGGTCATCCGTACTGATCCTTCAGGGACACCGGTGGTTGTTGGGCTCTGATAACCTATTAACCACTGTCATTATCACCAATTCACTGCACTCGCTCTCATCAGTCACTCACGTAACCTCTGGGGCGCATCAACAAGAGAGCAGTTAGTGTAAAATGTTTAAAACAACACAATCATCACAGCCGGGTAATCGCTTATGGAAACGTTATTAATTAAATCTCAGTGGTCACAGTAATCTTAGATGATTTTTACAGTTAATACAATGATTGCTGTCAGCTTTTTAATAAGTGTAATTTGGGGTATTTCAGAGCTGCTTTCTGAAACTCTCCTACAACAATCTCCTGCATTTTATTTATAAACTAACTAATTGAATATTCAGATCCGGCCCTAACCAATTTGGTTCCTGGCAAGATTTCAGCCTTTTTTGTTCTGATATTTCTGTCACTTTTTTTGTTCTTTGACTTTTGTAAACTGTTTCCACTGTTTCCCGCTTTGTTCCCAATTTTTTTTGCCGCTTTTTCCTAGGCGTTTGGCGCCTTTTCCGATTTTTTTTTTTTTTTTTTATATTTTTTCTCAATATCTAACTTTTCATTTTCATTTGGGCTGAGCCCTGACATAATTTTACAAAATAAAGTTTCCCCAGTCTCTATAAAATCCAATCATGTATAACAGTATATATATATATATATATATATATATATATATATATATATATATATATATATATGTATGTATATATATATATATATATATATATATATATATATATATATATATATATATATATACATACATATATATGGGTCTCAAAGACTGGATCTTGTAATATGTGTGGGCAAAAAAAAAAAAATCAATATTAGACTTTTATTTTTAGAGGAGTGACGACATGAAGTGCAGCCTTGACTTGCAGAAGTGACCTTCTGTCCCCACAACAAGGACAGCCGGAGGGAAGTCTGCTGACACACAGGAGTCCCAAAAAATGGAACTGATGTTTTCTTATTTCGATTTTATTGTGGCATTACATTGCAAATACCACATCCACATTATGTCAAATTTGAGGACATGGAATAGCCTCGCATTGCCAGACCTTCCTCCACAGCACTGCGAAGACATTGGGATTGGTTCTTTAAACCAATCACAATTGTCTTGGGCGGTGCTGAGTGTCGGACAGAGCCATGGTGCCTCTGCAAAATATATAGAGTTGACATAGACTATCCTTTGACTCAGTCTAATTGGTTTGTAAATCAAATTGGATTTACTGAAAATCAGTCCTACATCAGTTTTCTAATAATAATAATATGTGTGACCTGCAACTTTTGTGGTTTGACGGAGAAGGTCTTCCCCTTTTGTTTGTTAAAACCGTTCCGCCCCCGCTTGGAGATTTCATTTATGTAATGCTTCTATGGGTCGTATAGGAGGGTCGTAAAAAACAACCTATATGGTCGTATGGTTTGGAGGACTTGTTGTTTTGACAAAAGATTGGACTGTCTGATTCATTTTCTGGTGAATCTTGAAGGGACAATGCTGATGATGAGAGTGTTGAGTGTGAAATGTCTTCCGTTGTTCTTGAACCCTGGAGTAGTGCTGTTTTTATCACATGTGACATCATCTTCACAACTCTGGCTTGACTTGGATAAATCTTTGAGTTTTGACAAATGTGGCGCTGTGCACTGGCATTTAGAAAATCAACCACTTCCCAATTGTGAGTTCAGCAATTAAAGGTCAATATTTCCGGCTTTGAAGGGCCACAAATGTCACAAAACCTTGATGTATTTTGGTCCTGATTGGCCTAAAGCGTGCCTCTATCAACGTGTGCATTTGTGCCAGATTTATCTATTTTCCCAGTAGACTCAGACTGAATCATGAGGCAGCAGAATGAGTCAAAGCCCCTTAAACACAGTACAAGACTGTTGGTCATTTAGTCCCTCAAACTGTGTTTCTGCCCTCCGTGACTTACTCTGAGCCAAGACTGGGATTTATTCACTAAATCTGATGTTAGGATACCTCACCAGTAGAAAAAAGCCAAGCTTAATTATGTTAAAAATATTTCAAAGAAATGATTAATTTAACGTTGTAAACACACAACATGATGGATGCATCTCTGTCCTTCCAAACCTTTTCAGTGTTAAATAAAAACCAAAAACAAAAGAATAAATTAATGACTTGCTGTAAATGTAGCTGATTTTTTTTCTTATCCATTTATTACCATCATTGCTATCTTTGTGAATGACCACAAGCAGAAAAAATACCAGAGCAAGAAACATATGAATAGATTTCAAACAAATAGTAACTTAGCATGCTACAAGCTAAGAAAATACAAAGTTGACAGATCAACATGCAACCATCACTGTATCATTCATCAAAATCAAAACCGCAGCGGCAGCATGATCTGATTCATGATCTTATGATCTTATGATCTATGATCCGTTCACTTAAGTATTTATGTCTGATCATCAACATCATCAGTCATGATGGTTATAATATAATTATGTGTATTATGATTTACAATGATTGCAACAACATCAGTATCACTGTCACCATTTTACCGAGAGAGAGAAACAGAGAGCAAGAGAAAGAAAGACAGATAGAAAGAGAGAGGGAGAAAGAGACAGATAGAAATAGAGAGAGACAGACAGACAGAGAGAGGGAGAGAGGGAGAAAGAGAGACAGAGAGGGAAAGATTGTGTATTTACTTAAAGCAAAATTATAATAACATCTATTACAGGAGTTTAAAATCGATATAAAATCATAATACATATACATCATTTTATTTATTGTTAATACACTGTACACATATCACAGAAACCTTGTATGTCCATTTTTGGTTATTAAAAAAAGAGTTCATGAACAAATGCAGGTCAGCCTTTACGTCTGTCTGTCTGTCTGTGGGTTTTACAAATACTTAAACAGACTGACTTCGTCTGAGCTAGGCCTATATAATAACTAATGTTTTTAAAATTTCTTCACAATGTTCTCACAGCACTATGCTCGTTAGTTTCCCCTCGACATCATCAATATCATTCATGAGACACAGAACCAAAACAGCGTTATTGATGTTATTTATGTAGTGTCAACTTGTTCTCAGCAGCATCATCAATATCGTCACTTATGATCATTATAATGCCATTATCAGTGTGATGATTTATGGTCGTCTGACGTCTATATAACATCATCGATGTTGTTGTCGCCGCTGTTCAACGCCGCAGACAGACGGAGACTGCATGGCTGGGTCATTGGTAGCTGCCTCTGTGTGTGTGTGTGTGTGTGTGTGTGTGTGTGTGTGTGTGTGTGTGTGTGTGTGTGTAGCTTGGCCAGTGACCTAACAGGCAGGATGACCTGAGCGGCTGGTAACAGTGTGGAGACACACACACACACACACACACACACACACACACACACACACACACACACACACACACACACACACACACACACACACAGACACAGTCTCCTTCACAGCCTCCTTCTACCCTGTCTTGTGTGTATTGTGTGAATGTGGAAAGGACAAGAGTGTGACATAGCTTTCTATTCAATAAGTATGTGTGTTTCCTGTATTTTATGTGTGCATGCTTTTTCATTCAGTCTTGTGTACATGAATACATCATGAGACAAGAACTAACAAGGTATTTGTCCAGCTTAATTCTGTTTTCTGATCACGGCAGCTCCATAATTTGTGTCTTTACCCAACGGACTGGGATTCTGATCAGCACTTTCCTGATAAATTGACAGTGCTGACTGCATAACGTGTTTATGAATTGCTAATGGTCGCTATTTATCATGCCGTGCGTCACAGTTTACCATATTAAAAAGTCACGGTTAGTGGTTTTACATTTAGAAGGTGAGAATTTAAGCGCGATCAACTGTATCATCTGTCATTTTCATTTTATGAGAGATTAATGCAGCAGCATTCCTCCCCCGCACTCATCAGGAGTAACAACTAATGGCTGAATCATTTTCATTCTCACTTTGGAACTCTCTGTGTTGCTCCGACAGACAATTATGAAAAACTGGGCATCAAGAAAGGTTAGTTAGGCTAGTTTAGTTTCAGTTTAGTTTAGTGGTTTACAAATATACAATTGCTACAGATTAATGTACACTTAATCAATAAAAGATGGAGAGATAAAAAATTTAAAAAACTCAGAGGGGCTTAGGCCACGTCCACAACAATCTTTTTTTTCCCCCTCTTCCCTGGCATCATTTCAAGAATATTTACATCCAAACGGATCCATTTGTAAATGACTCAACACTCCACTTCATATTCCAGACCTATAGGTGTTTCTTGGGGGAGTCTCTGTCAAAATGACAAAAGTTGCCGGTCACACATATTATTATATTTCAATCATGAGAGACTTTGTTGCAGATATGCAAAACTTTATTAGCAAACTACATACAATATGTTACACAATATGAAATGTACAACATATGAATTGTACAAAGTCTTTGGAGATTAGACACCGATTGTGAGGATCACGAAGACCAGAACGCAGGAGCCAACGGAGCCGACAGCCTGAGGAAGACCCAGGGAGCCGTGTGCGAAGACGACAGGAGGAAGAAGAAGAAGGGGAGGAGGAGCGTCGCACTCTTCCTGAAATGACAACTGACAGCCGCAGAGGAGAGAACAGATTTAAAGTGGAGATGTCCCGCTGTGATTGGCTTGGGAACACATGGCCGATACTGATTTATTGGCTTAACTTATTTTTTAATAATTGTTTTTTATTGGTTTAACTGAAAGTAGAGCCTCGAAGCAGCTGATCAGTTTAGGATATAGGTAATAAAGTTATTGAAGTCTCTCTGAAAGAATTTAGGCTCAGTTTCATTACTGATGGTAGAAGACAGATATAGATCAGATTTTCAGTAAAGCCAATGTGATTTTAACCCTTGTGTTGTCCTCCCGAGTCAAAAACTGACAAAGATTTGACTTTTTTGTCGCTTTATCAGACTTTTTTTAGTTTTCACTAACACCACCTTACTACCACTAGTTTTACACTACTTTTTCATATTCGAATTCATGGTCAATAACCCTCATTTATATAGCATTATACCTAATATTTGAGTTAAAAATGCAGAAATTATGAATTATTTTGATTAATAGTTAAGATCAGAGGAACGTACACAATCCAATCCATTTTTTATGGTAATTTGGTTAAAAAGAAACCCATATTTCAGATATAGACATTTTTTAAAGGGGTCAGATTTGACCCGAGGAAAACAGGAGGGTTAAGATCAGTTACACTGAGTCGAAGGATAGTCTGTCTCCTTCCTCTTTCTTTGTGTTGGCATTCTAAACTCCGGTGGATTTCTGAGGACTATGGTTTACTGTTCCTCAGATCTCTGCAGGGCAAATCTAGACAGCTAGCTAGACTATCTGTCCAATCTGAGTTCTCTGTTGCATGACTGAGACAACTTTTGTACACATGTTCCACCCAAACAAGTTCCGAGGCCATTTAGCAGCGGCACCGAGGCTCTGTCCGGCGCTTAGGGCTGCCCATGATGTTTGTGATTGGTTTAAAGAATTGCCAATAAACCAGAGCATCTCTTTTCTCCCATCCCACAATGTTGTACGCAGCGCTGTGGAGGAAGGTGTAGCAATGCGAGACCAGTCCATGTTATCCCACTCTGTCTGACTTCAACTTTAACAGGAAATAATTGTGTCTGCTTTCAATCATTGATACCCCGAGCTGAGCTGGGAGAAGGAAGTCCTGATGGCTGAGACTGACTGCTGCTGCTTCACTGGACGTCTGAGTGCTGCAAATTGAACACGTCCCAGCACCAAGATGAATTATTCGTCATAAACACAGTCCACAACTTCTTTTCACTCTGCAAAAGTTAGGTTCAGCCAGGCAAAACCAAAAATCAAATGTTCATGTCAGGAAAAATTGTGATTGGGCTTTGAATCAATGTTGCATGCATATTAAAAGGTACACTATGAGTTCCTGCATGGTCACTTCTCTTGACGTTCCCTGTAAATTTCAAACAAAACAGAGCAAGCTCACCCCTCCCCCCGTGTTTCAGTAAAAAGTCATGACCCACCAAGAGCTGTTTTACAGTGGTAAAAAAAATTGAAATTTGCTGCATCTGATAAAACTGGTTTGTCTTTTTAAGAGGAGCTTCAGTTTTAACACTAATGAAGTTGTTACATCATGTTTCTGACATGTGGAACATAAACTACATTAACAATACAAGCTGCAAAAAGATAGTTTTTAGTGTAGATAATAATCTAATAACTAATTGTAAACTGTTTCAATACCGTTTTTAACACAATGAAGAACTACTTTGATCACTATAATGAACCCTGAAGCTAACACTGACTGTTAATAAAGGCTAACAAGTTCCCCCTGTGTCGTTTTGGTTAAAAAGCTCATTGTAAAGCTGCAGTCAAATGCAATGGGTCAGTACAGCAGCTTATTTATAGCCCAGATCACGCTGCTGTCCGTGCTCTTTCTCCAGGCGCAGCGAGAAATTATGCAATCACATACAAACCGCACTACAAGTGGCTGCTAATGCAGTTCCACTGTAAGGCCACGGGTCAGTTCAGTCCTCGCTCAGAATGAAGTCACTGTCAGTTCGCTTTCAATCTAACTCAAGTAGCAAAGTATTTTATTTCAAATCCCGAGACTTTTAAAATGTGCATGCAGCCTGAAACACGAGAACTAAAAGCAACATAAATATCTAATAAATACACTGTTTCTCCTGAATGAATGGATGGATGGATGGATGGATGGATGGATGGATGGATGGATGGATGGATGGATGGATGGATGGATGGATGGATGGATGATGGATGGATGGATGGATGAATGAGTCATGGTGAGTCATGACAATATAACAAAAAACCTTAAGTTTTATCAGTTACAGAATTAAACTAAATGTTAGCGTTAGAGCTAGTATCACATACAATTTTTAGATATTTTATTAAATAATATCCAGTGGGATGAATCCAGTGATGGGAATAATGGCATCATAGATAACGGCATTATAAATAACAGCGTTACTTTTTTCAGTAACGAGTAATCTAATTGATTACTCTTTCCATCTTAATAACGCCGTTACCAGGGCCTGAAGTTAATGTTTTTGATGACCAGCCACTGTGGCTTCTTACCAGTTAGTTTTTTTTTTTGTTGCTTCATTAAGGTGAAAAAATCACATGAACGTTGCAAAACAGCAGTCGCATCCTCTCCAACTGTGCTGCTTGTATGGACGTCAGTGCCTTGACAACAGCTGTCTCCCCGGAAGGACAGTCTTTGATAGTTTACAACTTATCGCGTGTAGGTCGCTTTCTGATGACTCGTGGTCCTTAATTGCTTTTCATTTTAAGTTTTTAGTCCTGATTAGAAAAGGATGTGACTTGGTTTTCTGTCATAAATCAGCCCCTTACCAACCTCACCATTGTCACAGATTGTCCACTTTGCATTAAAACGTCTTCTTTTACTTTTCTTTGACTCATCCTCATCTTTTTGTTGGTCTTTCAATTCCGCTGGCCTCTTTACATAAATGCTGACAATTGGCCAAGGTTGAGTAAAATGTCATTGTAAGCAAATCAGAGGTAGAGATGGGCAGGTGTTCAAAAGCACACATAGTCGGACACACAACGAACAACTCAAGCGGGTCAGTCAACGAGAGACAGGTATGGCAAGCCAAGATGAGGGACAATAAATATAAAAAATTCCAAAACATCTATTGTGTTATTTGTATCCATCCACTATATAAACATAATATCTACATACATGGCATCTGATTGGAGGCTTGTCTCACTTTGTCTCACAGAAACAATAAAATAGTTAGATTTGTGTACAGTTTCTGTACTATTAATGTATTAGGTCTCCATTTCTTTCTGATATTCAGATTTATCAGAAATAATTGAACATGCACATGTATTTTAAGTTCCGTTAAAGAGGGCTGGAGGTGAGGTCACATTTCAGCATTTAAAAATGTACTTGAAAGTAATGCAATAGCTACTTTCTGAAGTAACAAGTTACTTTTATAATTTGTAACTGAGTAACTAATTTAGTTACTTTTTGGAAGAAGTAACTGTATCTAATTACTTTTTAAAAGTAGCTTGCCCAACACTGGATGAATCTGAGGGAAAGTAAGCATAGGAGTGAAATTGGCACTTACAATTGTACAATTATAGATTGAAATATACACAGTCACCTTTTGTAACAAAGTGCCAATCTCGCTCTCATGCTTGCTTTCCTTCAGATTTATCAATATATTAAGCAGGAATAATTCCATGCCATTTTGGACTTACATAATTAAGTTGTATTTTATAATACAGTTATTATTTCAAACAATTACCTATTATTTACATGGGTAGCATTTAAGTTGCTTTGTCGTTTCCCCTTCAGCTGAGATTCATTTTAGTTCCTACCTGGCATTGTTTTGAGGGGGACAGGTGTAAGTGTGACAGAAGAAGCGGGACATGTCTATGCATGTGGCACCGTTCAGTGAAGGTGTGTGTGTTGTACCTACTGGTATTGATTAGCGAAGATAAGCTAACGCAAGAGGAATTGGAGCCCGTGTATTACCCACAGCCAGGAGGACGGAGTACGCTACCAAACCAAGAAAGGATGTTTGCACTTTTATCTTTGTGAGGACCTAATTAAGTTTTAGACCTGAGTTTGAGGACATTTTGGAAAGTTGGGATGATGCAAGGGGGTAAGTCTCTCCTCTAAGCGAAGCTCCCTATGGCACCATTTTGATGGGATGATTTTTTTGAAAGGTTTGGCGAATTAGAGCACATTTTTGGAAAGTGAAGCTGTCTTTTTTGAAATTCAGGACAATTTCTAAAAGTCAGTTCGTATTTGGAAAGACATTTTGTGGCCATTGTGTGGCCATTTTTAGAAAGTAAAAATGCTTGTGAAGTCTTGTTTTGCAAGATAGCCTATGTTTGGAAAGTCAAGACGTTTCTAGAAGGTCAGGACAAGTTTTGGAAAGTTAACAAGAGCCTCACTTTTTCGAAGAACTGATTCAGAGATAAATGTTTGGGTTTGGGTTAAGGTTAATATGTTTTGGTTAAAGTTAGGGAATCGCATTGTCAACGAGGGTCCTCACAAGTACAGTAACTTAAGCCTACAAACCTGGTTGCCATTCCGAGTCTCATGGTAACCAGGGAGCCAGTTAGTGAGCTTTCTGCTTTCTTTTATTCGTTGTCATTAATGTAGCTATGTGATTTTGAAAATGCTGCTTTGGCAATAATTTAAGTGTACAGGCTGTCTGGGTCCTATGGCTCAATCCTGTGTGTGTGTGTGTGTGTGTGTGTGTGTGTGTGTGTGTGTGTGTGTGTGTGTGTGTGTGTGTGTGTGTGTGTGTGTGTGTGTGTGTGTGTGTGTGTGTGTGTGTGTGTGTGTGTGTGTGTGTGTGTGCGCGCGCGCGTATGCGTGCAATTGACTGTTAGCGCTGAGTCATTGTATGGCTCAGGGCTAAAGGATTTGACATTATGCAGAAAGCATCAAAGGAGCATGATGGGCTTAATAAGGTAAAGAAGTCAACTGTGCAAATACCACGGCCTTATTGTAAAATCAATGTGGCACTCAGCGTGATACAGAGCTGGTCAAGTGAATTACAGCATTAGTTTGAATAACTACTTAAAGAAAGTAAGTGTGTGTGTGTGTAATAACCACTAATGCATTGCACTCATGTCAGCATGGACTGTAAAAGTTCACTTTTAAATAATCACTTTTTAATTACATTAAATATAATTAAATAAGTTAAATGAGGATAAATTAATCTGATGTGGACAGGTCCTGCTTTTTGCCCAGTGCATGCTGGGATAACCTCCAGGAATAAATCATTCACCTGCATTGTAATTAAAATGGCTTGAAGAATGACTCTGATGAGCAGTTCATTCACACCTTTCATGTGCATTTAAATGTCCCATTTTATTACATTTGTCTTTAGTACATAGATGACATAAAACAATTATTATGCATATTTTGCACATCTATCCCCTGCATTTTTAATGATGCCCCCGGTATTTCGTAAGATATCATGTAGTGATGGTTTGTCCTGAGACTTAACAAAAACAAACTCAAAGTCAAACGGCCCCTGAGGCACCGAAGGAATGATCTTCTTATGGTGGGAATAAAAATATTCATTGTTTAGGCAAAGATGGTGTTTTGTGAGGTTTATTTGCTCCAATTTTGGCATGCAAACAATTCAACAGAAGAACTATTGCGTGAGTCCACACAGCTTCCCGGGATAGGAGGAAAATGTGCTCTGGTCTATTGGCATTTCTTTAAATCAGTCACAATCATCTTGGGCGGTGCTAAGTGGCGGACGGAGCCACAGTGCCGCCCACTGCAAAAGAGACTCGGAAGAAACTTGTTTTGGTGGAACATGTGTACTTTCAGAGTAGGGCTGGGTGATAAAGTGATCTCAATATGGGATTGCGATTAAAATTCAGGTTGATAATGATGATTACCTTTTGGACATATTTTACTTCATTTGGATAGAGCTAACAGCCTATCACACAGCAGAATTAAATGCCCTTCCATTTCAGAAGGTGCCGGTAATGCACACCAAAAAACGAAAATAGAAGAAGACGTTTTTGGCTTGCACGTCAAAGTGTACGCTCATTTCCTACACAGAGCATCGTTTGAACTTATAAGTGGTTTTAAAATTCAAGATTCAAGATTTCTTTATTGTCATTCCACAGTACACTGTAGTACAAAATTACGTGCAAAGTTCATAACTTAAAAATATAGCACAGAAACAATTAAAAACACCTTGGAAAAATCGAGGTATTAGCTATATAAATGAAAATAAATAAATGCTTATATGGGTGTACAGAGCATGTAGAGTAATAAATATATATATATATATACCAAGTTTAAAAAAAAAGGAAAAATATAAATATCTAGATATATACAGTTTATACAGGGAGTATAAATATCCATATTTAAAATTGTGCAGTTGAGAATAAGGTGCAGTTAGAACAAATACTAAGGTGCATTCAAACAGATAATTATGTACATGAATAGTCTTATTCTTATGCGACAGGCTTAAAGTATTTTTTTCATTTTTTGTTGTTGTACCTTGACGGTTTTGTCTGCTGACTCTGCAGTCATCTTCAGACACCAACATCACGTGACGCTTCTGAAGAAGACTTTTTTCACTTTTCATGTGAAAAGGGTCTTTTCTGGTGCTTCATGGATGTGCGCCGTGGAGAGCTCCATGTACACGACATCCAAAAAGGAAAGGGTTTAAATATGGATAAGCAGAGCATGAGGTGGTTTCCAACGGGTTGAAATCATTCTCTTAGCAGCTGTTAGTCCAGCAAACACAGCACGCTTTTGATCTTTAGAGAGCTGGTAGGCTGACAGGTCATTCACAATCAAAACATTAACAGTAATGGATGCAGTAACATTTATCAAGGCAGAAATTTTGGAAGCAATATTGTTCCAGAACTGACCAACAGGAGAGCACTCCCAGAACATGTGAAGATATGTACCTTGTGCTTTCATTGGGCAGAAAGTTCTTAAGGGGCTGTTAATTATTTTCATGTGGTGCATTTTTGATATGTCCTGTGAATGAAATGTCACATCTTGTAATGTTAGACCATACATCGACACTCAGTCCTGGGCAAGCATGTGCTCCAGATCCTCTCAATATGAAGGTCAGTGCGGCCAGATATCACTAAGAACTGATAAAGCCTGGATACCATGAAAGACATGATTCTTGAAAGAAATTGTGAATTAGTGCAGCATTGGGCCACTAGTGAATTGCCGGTTTCCAGGAGTTCAGGTGCATGTTTTGTGGCGTCTTTGATGTAAATCAAGGTTTTTTCGAGTCATTTGAACCAAACTCCCTTGCAATAGCTTGGTCCAGAGAGGACAGTTTATATTATGAATCTATTGTCAGGCTCCTGTGACCTTTAACCCTTATCTTCTCTTGGGTGCTTGTATCACTGCCAGGCTACTGTTGTAGATGACAAACTGCTTTGGATGCCAAAACTCAACATGTACAAAGAATGTCCATGTATTATGATGACCATCCAGTCTCAGGCTACATTTACATTGCTACGTTTTTGTTTTTAAGCTCCGTTTTGAGCCAAAGGTGATCTCCGTACACACACGTGTTTTTAGCTCCTGTAGAAGAACTAATCTCTGTTGAAACTAACCCGCATATCTTATGAGCATTCTCGTATATTGCATGCACGTGCCAGGGTAGACTGTTGCTGGTAGCCATGGTAACGTTAGTTCAATCAGGAGAGACATGTATGCAGATATGCAAAAAGTTTATTGTACAGCATTATAAAATGTACAAAGTCTTTGGCGATTAGTCTCCATGATTATACTAATAGTTTGTATATAGGGGTAGAGAACCATCAGACCCCCCGATGGAATCTAGACACCGGTGGTGGCGACGAAGTAGTCTGAAGACCAGACCGAAGCAGGCTCCGGACCGGTTAGCTGGAGTAGACGACTGGAGGGGAGGTGGAGGGTTGAACTCTTTGCCTGAAACGACAGCTGATAGCAAAGGGAGAAACAGATTTTAAAGCAGGATAGTGACTCTGTGATTGGCCTTTGAAATTTGCGTATGATTCTGATTGGTTTAGCAGGAATGTGAACGCTTCCAACAGCTGATTCAATTTAGGTAGAGAGCATTGATTAAGAGTGAGGTCTTCCTGAAAGAATTTACACTGAGCTACATTAGCTTACTTTTAAACACTTCATGACCCAATCAGGCGGTGAAATGTTGCCGTTGGTGTTCCAAAACAACCCTGCAGATTCCAATCCATATTTCTCTGGTTTAGGGGCTCGGAAACGCCAGAGCAGTGTGAATGCGAGGTGTTAACGTAACAGAAGACATTTGTTTTTTATACCAAACATATCAATGTAAATGTCGCTATACTTTCATCTCTCTGCCTGTCCAAAGTTCTGTTATTACAATCTGATCACACAGCATTTGCATTATCTCTAACCAAATTGACCTTTCTGCCTTCCAGCCTGGCCTCCTCGAAAGAAGCTGCGGCGAGGAAATCTGCCACCCCGATGCCGCCCTCCGAGTTCCTGGACAAACTCATGGGCAAAGTTTCGGGGTACGACGCCAGAATTCGACCGAATTTTAAAGGTAGGAGCTGCCACCAAGACTCAGTCGGATAAGACAGGAATGTAGCCAAACAATATCCTGACCTGGTAATGTGTTGTTTCTGCATTTCATTACCTTCTCTAAATGCCTTTTTTAAAGGTTTAGTCAAGGTTATCACCAAGAAAGGTTTGTATTCATTTGTTAAATAAAAAAAAAGACTAAAAGTTTATATATAGATGTTACTTAAAAATTCTGTTGTTTTGTGTGTTATTCTCCTAATGTTTTTGGTTGTTCTCAATCTGTCGATCTTTTTCATTTGCCCTTTGCAGTGTACAACAAAGGTAATTCTGCCCATTGCTCAACTTGCTAAATATAGCCTAGAAGTAGGCTATTACAGGTGTTAGACTCTGAAACCCATTTCCTCTCTCTCTCTTTCTTTAACAAAACCCTGTCCCTGCACTGTTAGCCCCGAACACACTGTAAAACAACATTCCCATTATGACATTGAGGATCCCTAGTTATCATTGTGCTAGCTGGCTACACTCCTTGGTACCCAGTATATTGAGTGCTTGTTTTGGTGGTCAGGGGGTAATGTGCCTCTCTTCAAAGACTGGTCTGCTAAATATGATTTCATGATAATGATGATGGTGTTGCTGATGAGGATGTTAATCTAATATTTAGTGACCTCTCCCTGAATGGAAGCCCCCTATAAAGACACATGTCAGAGGTTTCTATATTAAACGTTCTCACATTAGGAACACATTAATACGACAGAAAACTAGGGCAAACCTCCATTTTCATTAACGTGTATGAATAATACAACTACAAGTTTTAAAAAGAAAGATTGTCTCACCAAGGATTATTTTGAAATTTCAGTGCACAGTCACAGAAACAACTGGAGTTGGCCTCAGTTTCACCTTCTGCTTTCTAACTTAAACTGATATAATGTATGATTTAATAGCATAACATGTTACATGTGTGCCTTGTTGCATGTTAAATACTGACATATCTTAGTTTTTAGAATGGATGTGAGTAATTTTTATCGCTATATATTTAGTTTGGTGGGTAATTTGTGTGTTCTGAGTGTACAAAATATTAGTCCCTCCTATTAGTGTAAATATTCCACCTTCCTGTGTGTAAATCTCCACTCTAATCCAGAGTATATACTTTGTCAAGTTTCAACATCCCTATTGTCTGTTCTAATATATATTATTGTCTGCTCCAATATACTATATCACATATAATATATATATTTTTATACATAATTTACAGGTGTCTTCCTTGACACCTTGTGATCTGGAGAGATAAAGCTTATTCTACAGTTGTAATAATTTTAAATTGCTCTGGATATAAACATTGTCGATCAGTAGGAAAGGGTTCATGTATTTTCCCTCCAAACGTTTATTAAAATCAGAGCTGTGGTATCTGTGAGAAAACATTAAAGTCAAAATGTCAATCTTCAAATGTACCAAGATACCTTTTAGGTAGACATGAAGATGAGATTGATGTTGATGCAGGTTTCCTCAAAAGCACGTCAGAATTATTAGAGTTTCACATTTCATAATTGCGATTTTTAATATGGGTTGACTAATTTGATTTAGCGTTAATGATGCTCAATGCATTCTTTCTCGTGCTTACTTCTTCGAATGTAGTATTTTCATACACTGCTGGCCTGATTTTGGCAAAACCAAATAGCCAACAGAGAGGGTTAGAAGTCACAGAGGACAAGAAATACCCCTGTGAAGCCTGACCGGTGAAACTGATTAAACCTGGAGGGATGATGTTCTCTGTCTTGTTACTGATTGGCTGTCTGCACCTCCTCTTCACATTTACAGCAGATTTAACAGGTGAAATTAATAGGTGCCCTGATGTTTTGTACACCGAGCACACAGGGGAAACAGACTGCTAGAATGTGCAGCAGTGAATCACAGCTTATGAATGCTGCTATGGAACTTTCTTCTTTTTTTTTGCTGAGCCCATAATGGCATAACCCATTATATGGTGATCTTTGTAAGTGGGATATCGCAGCTCATGCAGGATAGAATGGGGAGGGGTGGAGGGGTTTCACCATGACAAAGTGTGTATTATTACAACCTGCCGCAGCTGCAAAACCGCTGAAACTGCCCGTCCTTCCTCACCTGCCAAGAGTTTTTTGGGGTGTTTTGTGAGGCATCGTCTGCAGTCCATTTTGGAGACCATTTCTATTTTTTAAATTGCATTTCTCCTCAGCTCTGGTTGGCAACAATCCAGCGTGATTTACTGCAACTAATTCTGCATCGACCTTTACAAATCAGGATTTAAACAGGCCCACTTGACAGTTATTTGAATTGTTGGCGTTTGTTTAGTTTTTTCATTCTTCCAATATGATGTAATAAAAAACAAAGTTAAATGGGGATGAAAGTACACTCTGGCAGAGTGACATGCAGATAATAATAATAATAATAATAATTCTCCAGCTGAGGTCAGTGAGCTTTAAAAATTTCACCCAAAACTCCCCAAAAAACTAAGAAATCAAATTGATACTCTTAAACAGGTCAGATATTTATAAAGCTAAGTCTAAGTCTAGTCTAAGATATTTCTCTTTCACTTTTTTTTTTTTTTGGGGGTTAATGTGTACCAAACTAATCTATGATAAAGACGCACATGGCACAAAGCGCTTCTTTTATGTAATCTGCTAGCAGAGCCCAATGTGAATTTCCAGACTCTGTCATGGCTGTCAGGTCGACAGAGTGGCATAGCCTGAGCTCCGCGACTGGCTCATTCATGCAGTTTCCTGTGTGTGTGTGTGTGTGTGTGTGTGTGTGTGTGTGTGTGTGTGTGTGTGTGTGTGTGTGTGTGTGTGTGTGTGTGTGTGTGTGTGTGTGTGTGTGTGTGTGTGTGTGTGTGTGTGTGTGTGTGTGTGTGTGTGTGTGTGTGTGTGTGTGTGTGTGTGTGTGTGTGTGTGTGTGTGTGTGTGTGTGTGTGTGTGTGTGTGTGTGTGTGTGTGTGTGTGTGTGTGTGTGTGTGTGTGTGTGTGTGTGTGTGTGTGTGTGTGTGTGTGTGTGTGTGTGTGTGTGTGTGTGTGTGTGTGTGTGTGTGTGTGTGTGTGTGTGTGTGTGTGTGTGTGTGTGTGTGTGTGTGTGTGTGTGTGTGTGTGTGTGTGTGTGTGTGTGTGTGTGTGTGTGTGTGTGTGTGTGTGTGTGTGTGTGTGTGTGTGTGTGTGTGTGTGTGTGTGTGTGTGTGTGTGTGTGTGTGTGTGTGTGTGTGTGTGTGTGTGTGTGTGTGTGTGTGTGTGTGTGTGTGTGTGTGTGTGTGTGTGTGTGTGTGTGTGTGTGTGTGTGTGTCCTACACGTTAACTACGCCATTGCATTCATCACATTCATGAAGTAAACAGGGGGAGAAGGAACAAAAAATGTACTTGAACAGAGTGAGGCGGAGTCAGTGAGGGTTTCTTAGTCAACCGATATATTAATAGTAGTATATATAAATATATATATATATATATATATACCATTATTTGATACATGAGAAAATAGCATTTTATGGTTTAATTGTGAAGGAGGATCCTTAAAATTAAAAATTATGAATTCAATTATACTTAAATAAATCACCCCTCATTTTGTGTTAGACCCACACCGAAACCTCTCAAGGAACCCTAGATGCCCTGGAACCCTGGTTTGAGGGACTTAGTTTGGTATGAGAATAATAATACAAAATAATATGAAATAATAATACAATTTGTCAATAACACTGATCATAGTACATGTTGGGATATTGTGAAAATGGAATACATGTGACTGTATTGTGAACTGAACTTTGGAATTCCAGGGCTCCTTGAATGCATCAGTTGGAGAGGTTCTTAAGGACAGCTTGATGTCACAGTGTTTGCTAGAACTGATCATTCACTGTGGTTAACAGATCACCACAACATTGGTAGTTCAATCCCAGGCTCCTTTAGTCACTTGTCAAAATGTCCTTACTTTAAAGTGCTCATATTACTGTATGCTTTTTCCCTTTTCTTTATTGTGTCATAGGTTTACAAAGTCCACCCCAAAGGGATATACCATCTCCAACAGAAAACACTGTTCACAAACTGCTCCAAACCGCTCTGTGTAGTCCAGCATTTACTTCAGAGACGAATGTGCACTTTGTAACACACGTTATAATGCTCGCCTTGCTGCTAGCGTGGCACGCCCTCATACTCTGCAACTAACAAGCTAGCAGTACTTACTGCGCATGTGTGACTCCGAACAAAGATGGAACAGAAGTGACATGTCTCACTCTGTAGCTAAAACAGAGAGCTCAACACACAGGGTGAAAAGAGGAGCTGCAGCAATGTGCAGTACAACCACACAAACCTGTTATGGTACTTCTCTAAATAAAATTATGAACTTGAAAATTAGCATAATATGAGCACTTCAATGCTTACAGTGGGTTAAATGCAGAGATTGAATTCTACTACACAAATAATACAGTTTATTCTTAATGATGGTGCATATGAAAATTAGCTCTTAACCTATCGCGCTAGCTAGGTAGCTAGTAAGCAAGCTAACTCACTTTACTGCCTAGCAATCAGTGACAAACTGGGATCAAAAAACAGCCCTGGCATTTGCAACACACCGACCCTATTTTTGGCAATAACCTAGCTTGGAAATTAGGAACTCTGCCTTCCGAAGGAATCTTTCCATGTACCTCACCACAGTAAAATCTTGAATATTTGTGGCTGCATGCATAATTTAACTTAGAAAAAATGAACCAATGACAAATTATCAGTAGTGGCCTAAGATCGGGCTCACAAACTAACAAGCTAATGAGCTAGCAAACTAAGCAGCTCCAAAATGAGTTCATCCCCATGCCCTCCAACTAATGAACATTCACATAAGGCTCAGCTTCAGTCACGAAAAGATGCGCTTTGATTATGAAAAAAAAGTGACCTGCTTTCTTATGTTCTAGCGAAGTTGTGGTATATTAAAAACTAAGTATTAATCTTGCTTGGTAGTGACCTACCCTAACCAGGTAGGGCGCTAGCTAGTTAATATAATAGCAAGCAATTAGCTTGATAGCAAACTTGTCTAGGTGCAACCGCTCTTTCTAAATTGAGAAGAAACTGTAAACTAGGGCTGTTCGATTATGGAAAAAATTAGTATCATAATTATTTTGGTCAATATTAAAATCACGATTATTTAACACACTTATTGACTTTTGGAAAGATGTTGCATTTATTGAACTTAGAAATGAACAGTGAAAACACCAAACTGTGAAATTTCACTTTTCTTACTTTTACCATTTTTTTCATTCAGAACACAAGACAAAATAAAAGTTTACTTGCAAAACTTAATGTGCAAAATAATTGTTTTTCTTAATTACATTGTTTTTGTGATTGTTAGGAGCCAAAATTCAATTAATTGCACAGCCCCGCTGTAAACTGCACTGTGGGATTCAGGACAAAGTGAGAGCAAATTGCCTTTATGAACCTCCACTGATTACCTACTATCATAATGTTGAACAGTTTAGACACACCTAGACAGTTAAGGGTAACTGAATGTGGCCACACTGCAGAGTGGTATAGCGGCTAAATGGTAAGAGCAGGAAAGTGCAGCTAGGTTTTCTCTTCCGCCTACACAACTCATCAAATTAGCACCAGCCCTGCTAATTTTGCCGTTCAGCAACAGTGGATGGAGGGCAGGGAAGGAAACTGGAGGGACGAGATGAGAAGCAAGCTACAAATGTGCCAGCATGAGAGGAAATTACACCGATCATGACCAGGGGTCCACTGTGTGGGCAAAAAGCTTCCGATTGATTTAGCAGGTTCCTTCATCAAACAGAGAGGAGAGCAAACACTTCTGACACATTCAGGACAAGCCATTTATAATCCATGAGTTCATCCGTTATTTCATTCTCTTCTAGCTTTGTGATTTTTTTTTTTCCCCTCCCCTTTTTCTCTTTCCTTCTTTTACTCCTTCAGTCCATCCTTCATTCATTGACTCATTCATGTTTTGTTAAGTTGCTTGATTCCTTCCCTGGACTTTTTCAAGTTCTTTTTCTGTACCTCACATTTCACATTGTCCCTTTCGTCTTTCGTATTCCTGTCTACTTCCCATCAATCTTTCTTACATTACTTAAAGCGCCCATATTATGTTCCTTTTCAGGTTCATAATTGTAGTTTGAAGTTCTACCAGAATAGGTTCACATGGTTTCATTTTCAAAAAACACCATATTTTTGTTGTACTGCACATTTCTGCAGCTCCTGTTTTAACCCTGTGTGTTTGAGACATCTCATTTATTTACTATCTTTGTTGAGAGTGGCATATGCTCAGTAGCTCGGTAAGATCCCATCAGCTAGATAACTCTTTCTCCAACTTTGGTCAGTACAAGGCAGGATTAGCTGGGAGACTTCTTCTAGACCAGGGCCACTTGTGAAATACCTGCAGAACAGGGACAGGAAGTAGTTCTTTTGGAGATTATGGTCAACTAGTGGGTGTTGTAGCAGTGTTTTGCCATTGAGAACAAGCTAGCATGCTACGGTTAGCCACCTCGTCTCGGCTAGTGAAGTAGAAAGCCGTGCAGATTTTGAACAGCTCACCTGGAGACTGAAGACAGAGGACATTCAGAAACAGTATCTCACTCAAAACAGCATAGATGTTTTTTTTTTCCCAAGTTTGTACGTATGTGTGTGTAAGCCCCAGGTACACAAAATAACACCCCAAATCCCAGAAAAAGTGATTATTTTTTCATAATATGGGCACTTTAACAAATTATTCATCTCATCTTATTGTTGCTGTATTGTAATTAGTCATATTTAAATTGTGTTGTAAAACAAACTAGACTCCTTTCACGTGGTTGACAAGCTGGGCCGACAAAAGCCATAACGTTCCTCCACAGTGTTACAGGAAGACGTAGTAGAACAGCAACAGCAGGCCTTTCTAATCTACTGGCCCTGCAAATGAATGGCCGCATGGTGCTGTGCAGATAAATGAGTGTGTATGCGGGAGAGATAGGGACTTACAGAGAGAACCAGCGAGGGAAAGGTGTGTTTGTGAGTGTCTATTTGCAAGAGTAAGAGTTTGGATCCTCTTGTGTCTAAGTGTGTGTGTGTGTGTGTGTGTGTGTGTGTGTGTGTGTGTGTGTGTGTGTGTGTGCGCGCACTTGATGAATGGCACAGACTGCAGCTGCAACTCCGCTCTCCCTCTCCGCCATAACCTTGTCCTTCCTCATCACTCAAGCCGAGCAGCAACGCGGACAACAACCACGAGCGAGCTTCTGGTTTTAAGCTCACCCAGAATGGGCTGCTAGTGATTGGGCTATCTATTCCCTTCCACCGCCATTTCCCCCTGCAAAACTGAAATCAGTGCCTGAAAAGACCGTGAACGCGTCGCCAACCTTAAATTGCATCCGTGTTGTGTGGGTCTACTAAAGCAGGTTTTCATCTCTAGCTTGCTTGAACAGCCACTGTGGCTGCCGGAGCTCGGGTTTGCTTCTTTGGCTACAATCCCTTTATTTCATGATGCTCCCACGGTTTCTGTCTGGTAAAGCTCCCTTCTACTCTCTGCTTTTAACCAGACTAGGGTCTCAGGGTATTTTCAGACACACAGATGATCTTGGCATGCTCTATTATTGTCAGTTTGAACAAATGCAAGCAGAAGTTTTCAAAGACTTTTTTTGTATTCATTCAAGTTCAGCTACAATAATAGAGTAAATTATGTAAATGTTATTCATAATTTTCCTTTTTTTATAACTGGTAAATAAGCAAGTTGTAAAAAGTGTGCTCGAATTGGTGAAAAAAATGACCTTACCCATTGTGACGAACTGTTTTGGCCACATGAGTAAAGTCTTTGGAATGTAACAAGCACAACCACTTTCACCTGTTTTATAGAACTAATCTGATCCAAACCAAGAGTTAGCAGTGGGAGGGGTAATGGCCCTTTATAGTGAATATGCAAAAGAGCTGTTCATAGCGTAGTGTATGGCTATTCAACTGTTCAGGGAGACATATATTTAGAAAGTTTAGTGCCCCCCTCTAGGGGCTGGAAATGTCCCTGCGCTATCGTCAATAAAATAAATGATATCCCAGACATCCAAATTCTGAGGGAAGTTTAGAAAGAATGAAAAACAAAGACAATATTAGCCATGTGGATTCACCGCTGGTTTGTTTCCGTTAGCCCTTAACTTTACAAGAATTTGCCAAATTTCAAGATTGGTTGCAAACAGTTAAACAGGAAGACTATTTGAGCTTGTTTGTAACAATCCGCAAATGCAGAGTAGCGCGCTGCGTTCAGAACAGTGGCAGGGAATGAGAGACTGCATGCAGACAGAGCAAATTGAAATTCTACATATTTAGTAGGGTTGGGACTCTCCAGACACCTCCCGATACGATATCACGATACTTATGCCACAATACGATATTGCGATTTTAAACATATTGCAATATTCTGCGATATATTGCAATTTATAACCTTTTTTTACAACTTCTAGTTTTTCCCCAATTTCAAATGATGTCACCAAAAGGAAACTTTGTCAACATCTGTTTTATCTGAAAAGATACATTTCTCACTTTGTTCATATCACTTCAATTTTATTGCTGCAAAATAAGACTGTCAAGCATGGCAAACTGACCACATATATAATAAAAGATCCATACTTGGCGCCTGTGTATCGATACAGTATTGCCGTTGAAAATATTGCAATACTATGCTGTATTGATTTTTTTCCCCCCACCCCTAATATGTATGCCAGCTTAACATATTGATATATTTTTGGCTTTTCACTCACAAAAGGTTTTGCTGAAGTAACAAGTGCACCGTTAGTTGTCATCTGCACCAGGGCCCTTTGCTAGTCTTCTCATCGTTCCCAGTTTAGTAAATGCTCATCATGTTGTAACACAGTATACCTCTGTTCTCTGCTGTGTGTGGAGAGCAGACATGCCGTCTGTCTTCCAAAATACAAACCTGATCTCCATATGAATTACGCTTGAAACTGCATGGCATTTTATCTGGTTCACCATGGCTGTTGTCCAGTGTGACATCTAGAGATGCAAATACGAGAGGTTGGGTTTGCGCTCTGCCTGTGGAATGCTACCTTCTTTAACTGAGTAATGCAATATTCTTTATGTTTTATCTCATTAAGGCTATTTTACTAAAACACAATTATATGGCAGTGGACACATTCGACAGTGTAAATTATAAGGTTTCTGTCGAGTTTTTTGCCATGACCGATAATTTGTGAAGCTATTAATCTAAATACATGATGAATTTGTTCTGACCCTGCTGAGCTTTGCCGACGAAGCACTCAACCCCAGAGGGTTAAATTTCATTCTGATCAGAAAAAAAAAAAAAACCTGTTGATAATCCACCACTGTATCACTTTGCGTCTGAGGTGAACACACCCTTTCTCGTCTGAGCGAGTGGACATGAGTAAATATACAATGTACGGCAGTATATTTATGTTTGGCTTCCTCCTTTCTCCTTCTCTCTTTCCTCTTTTTTTCTACACAGCTGGAGTACTTGTTACTACACAATGCTCCATACTGCACTTGTGTTGTACTACACCTTCCCTGTTCCTCTCTGCATCTCCTTTTCTCCTTGCCAGGGTTGAACGTGTCGAGGTGGAACTGTAATTATTAGCTGTCGGAGCTTGACGTTCATTTGGTGTTATCAGCAGTTGTTTAATGGCTACTTAATGGGATTAATGGGCATAAGGTAATGAGCGTGGGATGGAGGAATGGCTGCAGGGGGGGAAAACGAATGGTGGGTCGGGGGAAGGTAGCATTGCAAATGGTGAACAGACTAAGGGTTTTGCTTACGACAGGAGATTGGAAAGAACTGCAGATGGCAAAGAGCACAATCCAGGGTGTCACGCTGCAAACACAGAATATGTTTCCACTAGTTTAGCGCCAGAGTATTTATGCAAACAAAGTTCCCACTGGGCTTCAGTCAATACTGAAGCCCAGTTATGCAAGTTAACACTTGCAGCACATAAGCAGATCTGAGATACAAACTGTAATGTCTACCCCCTCCTTCCTTTTTTTTTTTCTTCTTTTTTTCTGAGAGCTACTTTCTACAAGGATGCAAACACAGAAATCTGCTGGAGTGAAGGGACATACTTTCCCAGAGGAAGGTCTCGTGGCTCTTTTAGTATTCTAGGTAATGGCCCTATACTTTCCAAGCCAGGACATTTAGATGGGGACTATATTGCACAGAGCGAGGAATTTTAATGCCGTCGCAGAGGTGACTCTCGACTGAGTTATGGCGAAAATATTGATCGCGCTTCAACGTCTAGTGCGAGGCGGCGGAACGGCAAGGGCAGCGAAGAGAGGATTATTGAAGAGGGTAATGGTAAAAGGCAGCCAAACGTACGAGGGCACTCAAGATTGACTGAAATAGAGACCGATGGGTGGGGGAGTGGAGCGGGCAAATGGGAAGAAGCAAGGATGTATGCACTGATTGTGCAGCCAAAAGTAGCAGTTGAAATCCAGCTAAAAGAGAAATGATCAGGCTAATAATTAAAGCCTTGTCAAATGAGCCGTGTTTTCAAAATGAATGAACTCAGTATCTCTTCAGTCATACGGTTTGCTATAAATACCTCTCATCATTATTGTTTCTTCCTGATTCTAAAGATAGTAATAGGGTGGAATCTGTTAAGCTAGAGGCAGTGCAAAGCTAATCTGGGACGTGTAAGAACAGTTGACGGCTACATTACTCCGTCTTCCCTCTGCAGTCCACTGGTCCATGGCTAATAAGTTTGTAAGGAGTGGAATACTGCTTAATAAAAGGCCATTCAGTCCTCCTGTGGAATCCCATCACACCTCTAATTACCAGCTTGAGGAAAAAAGGGTTTAAGCCTACCGTATCAGTCTAAAAGGCCTGATGGAGAGGTTTACACATAATTGTTTACCGCTGTGACACAATCACGAAGGCGGTAAGCTGCTGTTTTCAGGCTCTACATGGCACGTGTCGACGGATGCAGGCAACTTGGGAGTACACCAGAGACAGAAAACAAGTGTTAAAATAATCCCTGTACTCATTTAACAAAAATATCTCTGTTTTCCAACACAAATGCAAGTTTTTGTTTTGATTTTACCTACTAAGCCAAGAGAATTGATTCTGCACAGCGAAAGTAATTAGCTCGCATTATGAGATCCCCACTGCCAGCCCAAAAAAAAAAAAAAAGCCCAAAACCAAAGCTGCTGTGGTTTTAATGCCAGGATCAGGGGCTCAGATGTTCGACGGGCTGCCTTGCCGCGGGGCTAAGCCCGGGTTTAGCCCTGACACAGAGAGTCTGCTGTGTGCAGAACAGGGAGGAAAAATTGCCTTTCATGGATTCGAGCAGATTATAGAGTTTAAGTCACCTGTCTACAACAGTTCATGGTCACGACGAATACTTTCCATCTATCTTAGGAGCCATTTCCCTTCTCTCTTTTTTTCGGGCTGACAATGACAGATTACAATATCGCTCGCAGACTTCGACTCGGCGTACTCGCCATCCCTCACAATGGCAGTTGTCAAGTACAGCAAAGCAGGCCAGGCCCGGTTTACTCAGTTCAGTGCAATTTGGAAGCAAAATAGCACATCAATTAACAAATTGGAGCTATGAAAAGAAAGAAAAAATTACTCCTTGAATGTAGAGCGAGGACATTTGTTTGGCTTTAGTTCATAGTTTAGAGTAATAGAAGGAGAATGACTATGACCATGTAGATTAAAAACAAAAGGCAGACTGGTGACATTTCTCACTTCTGTTGAGACTTAATTGCAATGAAATACACACAGGTGGGATCATTATTTGCTCAGAAAAACTATGAAGTGTTTGAAGCTCAGAATGAGCTGTAACCCGGCTGACCTTTACGTGAGGATATTTCTGGATTCTAGAAGGATTTTTAATTAATAATCTGTGAGACGCTTGGGTATGAGCAGTAGTCCATGAGTGTATCTTTCTCAACCATAAAGAGTGACAGGGGTGACAAGTGTTGTGGTTTTGGTTGAGTATCTGCTAATCACAGGTAGGGTTGGGCATCGTTTGGATTTTAACGATTCTGATTCCATTTCCGATTCTTCCTTTTGATTCCAGTTCTTATCGATTCTGATTCTTTGAGGGATGGAGTTGAAACGGGTCACATTTCACGTCCTCTTATTTCACAATGAAAGGTTTTATTTTGAGTCAATGGTATTTTGCAGTTTTACCGTGCTTTTTCAAAGCAAAATAAAGCCACACTAGAGCTCTGCTTACTGTGCTCCATGGCTGCAACACAACAAGCGCCTGGCCGCTACAGAAACCAAAACCTGCACTTATTAAATTTGGATCCGATGATCAGATTTGAAACCAAACAATTCCATTAAAGAAACGGTTCTACTGGAATAGTAATTTTTCAAACGATTCCAAGTAGGAAGCGGTCCTTGATGCCCAACCCTAGTCACAGGACAGAAAAACTTGTCTTGGTTTTCTGTGCTTGCTTAAACATTCTAGTTGAATCCGATAAGCCACTCTCTGCTATGATACATCAGTCTTTTGTAGAACAGACATCAGCTCTCCGGGCGGGAGTGATCACAGGAAAAGGCCTTGTCGCTGTGAAACAATTTATCGTTCGGCTTTAACTTCCAATACCTTGATTTTAGCAAGTTGACATATTTCCATTATAAATCAGCCTTTGTGCTGACTAAAATTTCCTTTTCTGTGGTATGACTGAAATTATGTGGCCCATTTGCAAGTGGTTGAAGATTTAAATTTTTTTTTTTGAGGTGGAAGTAGAACCTTTTGTCATTCCAATGGGTTCCATTTCAGCCAAATTATTTCAAATTAATGGCGCCCATTTGAAGCAAGACGTGTAATTTCATTTCTGATTGGGAGATCGTTTCTCCATTCCTATGGGGTTACAGCTTCATTTCTGTAGCTGCAGTCTAATTATTGCGAGGGGAATAAAGAATCCATACTTAAAACTTAGTAACTGAAGCGATTTCACTTCCTTTGGGAGTCAGTCGAGTCATTCTGGAATATGTAACTCACCACCAACTTGCCAAAAGACAAGTTTAAAAAAAAAAGGTGAAATTTCTTTGAAAGCCAAACAAGGCAAAAAAATCCAAACGAAGCCAGTTTGACATGTAGTCTTTGCATTCTCCCCCGCCCTTTCTCCTCTTCCTTCTCTTTCTCTCTGGCCTCTTGCATCTCCTGTAGTGCATTTTGCTAGCCTTTCTTCAGCTCCTCTTGACAAAACTGCATTGCAACCCTTGTCCTCCTGCTCTTCATCACAGTGCATCGCCTCTCCTGCCTGCTGCAGTATGGCAGTAGATTGTTCCTCTACAGACTCGTGCATCCCTCCTTCCTGCTATTGCCTTTACAGTATGATGCCCCCCCTCCCCCTCCCTGACCCTCCTAAGTCTCCCCCACTGCCATATGCTCGCCCCCGCTGAGTGTTGGCAGCAGTGCGACACCTTAGATAATCGAGTCTTGCTGTCTTGTTCGCTCCTTGATAGACAAAGCGGTTGTTTTCCTTAATGAGGACAAACAACGTATAGTTGGTAACGTGTTGTTAGAATATGCTGTGTTTAATTCTGATCTTTTTTTTATTAGACCCCAAAGGCTCCAAAAATGAAGCTACTCACAAGAAAGGTACTTTTCTTTTCTTTTCACCCTTTTTTTCTTCCTTTTCTTCTTCTTGTTCTTCTTGTTCTTCTTGTTCTTCTTCTTCTTCTTCTTCTTCTTCTTCTTCTTCTTCTTCTTCTTTGTTTGTTTAACCAGTCATGCGATGATGAGACATTTTCCACATGTTAAGAAAACTAAGAATGCCTTCTTGGTTTAAGTATATAGACATTTCCATGTATTGTTGTAGGTTATGTTTCATCAAAATGGTCCACATTGTATTGTCTAGAAATCACTGTAGAACATCTGGTGACAGGAGCAATTAAGCCAAAAAGTATTTGTCAAGCATCAGCACTAATTCAAGCTTTACTTAATAATGTATTATTTTGACACCGACATTTTGTTTTCTCCCTTAATGCCACACATTATTATTTCATTAGTGACAATCTCCTGTTGGAACGCATGGCAACCGTTAATTCCTCTAAAACAGCAAATATTAAGTATATCCCAGGCCTGTTTCCTTAAAACTATCAGTTCTCTCTGGCAAAACGAGGCCTTTTCTGAATTTTTTATCTGTCTCCCTTATGGAGGCAAATGTAGACACACAGCTTTTTTTTTTTTTTTTTTTACTTGGCTTGTGTGTAATCTCGACATCATTCTGCTGGTCAGAATTTTGTATTCCTTATCTTTGCAACAAGCCTTTTTGCACTTGACTGGCTGATGTGTAGGTCCACTGTACTGTATGCTGACACTTGGCAACTCCTGCACAGTGTAGTAGCAATAGCATGGGACAACTCCCTGAACAAAATCCCTACTGTGTGCCAAATAATGGTGCACTGTAGTGGGTGACAAAAATGTGCTTGAGACTGTGTGTTGTACGTTGCACAAGCTGTTATACAGTGTTTTGATCACAACAAAAAATGTTTCTATTTAATTTTAGCAGGAATAAATGAAATGCTGAAGTAGATTGTTAATTTTTACTTTAGTGTGTAGTAAAATGTCCGTAGTGTTGTTGTGTTGTATTTTATCTAGGGATGTAATGATACACTCACCATACAATTCAATACGATTTTATGTTCACAATTACGCTAGAAATCCAGAGTTCTCGTGAGAGCACAATGTGAATTTGCTCAGCGAGTTATTCTGTCATTGAGTAATGCTGCTCATTAACTATGCCCTTGTAGCCGAGATGCACCAATCAAATCAGTGTAAATGATATAGGCGGGCCAGAGGCGAGCTGCACCAATCACATCGATGTATCTGATATAGGCGAGCCAGAGGCGAGCTGCACCAATCACATCGGTGTATCTGATATAGGCGGGGCCAGAGGCGAGCTAAACAGATGACGACAGTTTAATCTACCAGTTAGCTGCGCTGGTATCTAAGCGTACAGGGCTCTGGATACGTCACCTCATGTGTTGTTGTGATTGGTTGTAGTGTTATCCAATCCCATGCAGTGACATTTTCATATCGAGATGGGCGACTTTCATTACTAATATTCCTTTATTCATATAAACTGTGTAAAACAAAAAAATAGATTATTAAAACCCCACATCAAAATAACTTAATAAACAGAAAAAAATCTCTTCAAATAAACTAAGAATACATAGTCACATCTAAAGTCACAGATGTGAAATCATAAATAAATTTGTATCCATTTTTAACCGATTCACATAAGTCCCTACAGAATAATCTAATTAAACAGTAGAGTACAGTATTATAGTACAGTACAGATATAGCTCCATAATACTGCCCTCGATTTGTTCTGTGTTGATCCGTGCTGAGGAATCTCTTTCAGCCCATTTGTCTCGAGGCTTAACATGCTAACGCTCATAGCACAGCATGCCCCTTTACACAGTGGCTCTTGTCAGTCGTAACTAACGTGTATGTGCCCCTAATTTACATGCACAGACAGGAAGCCATGGTAGAAACCCCCCCTGTACACACTACACACTACAAACACGCACACTGTACACACTCATCTACATACTGTGGTTCATTCTGCCGTTAGTGCTGCAGGATTTTCCAGACAATTACTGCTGGTAGTGGAGCAAACAGCAGAGGTGATGCACTGGGAAATCTTTTTTCGGGCGAGGCTGCCAGATAAAGTTTATGGAAGCATATTTAAATGTTTTCCTGGCAACAGAATTTTCCTTAGTAATTATAGCAACAATGGTGAGGAAACACTAGAGGTCCCAGTGCTCAAAAAGTGGACTCAGGCCGCCCCGTCTTAAGAAGATTAAAACAAAAATTCAACTTCAGCAGCTCAGTCCTGCAGATATGATCTTTTTGTGTCTGATTACTCTGGGTGACTAATGCTATTGTGAGAAACTCCACTGGTTTGCACACTAAAGACCCCAATTACCTCCTGAGCTTATTCTACTGGCCAGTACTGTCAGCTTCATAGGAGACAGTGTTTTATATTAGCAGGCAGCAGACCGTCTGTCTCCAGGCTGCTGCGATGCATAACTTATCCACTGGCTCGGCAGATGGAAAATGAAATGCAGAGCTAATAAGAAATAGTTTCTCATTTTAATGTTCAAATAGCAGAAGAGAATTATATCTTAGGAAGGTAAGAGATGTGTTAGAGAGGAAGGGAATATCAAACTATGGATAGACTTTGAAACTAGTCAAAATGCACGCCTACTACAATTAAGTACTTTTTTGTTGTATGTTGGATTAGCCAGAAACTGGAGTCAGGAGTAATTTCTACACATTCTGTATTTGACGCCCTTGATTTTCTTGACAAAAAGTATGTCATACAGTATTACTCTTGCATAGCCAGACCTACTCCTGGAGTATGATCTGGCTACACCGTCTGGGATAAATGTTCTGGCTTGTTTGTGCTTCTTTGAACCAATTACAACTCTCTTGGGCAGCCCTATAGGCCCCCGATGCAGCAATGGTGCCCTTTCAAAGTAGATGGTGAAGCGTAAAGGGCCTAAAACCGCATGATGTCAGGCTTTATCCCAGCACTGTACATCCAGAAAGCCAGAATAGCCATAAAGGGTTAGAAGCAATTCTCCAGTTGTTGGAGTCATACGGATCTAAAACAGTCAAAGGTCACACTGTAAAACTTTTCACTGTAAATTCACAGCAATATCCTGGCAGCAGCTTCACCAGTAAACTACTGTTTAGTTACAGTAAGCATACGATTTTTCAATTTTGAGGTATTTTAATGTAAATAGACAAACAGTTTCTTACTGTGTTATTTGAATTTACAGTAATATACTGCCTGCAGTGTAATTCCCGCGCTTTTCCTTTATTTTCCCAATATGCCTTGGTATTAGTACCTGTAATCTGTGACATTCTGAAATAGTATAATAATATTTTCTCCCAGAATGCATTGCCATTTACAATATGATCTGGTATAAGATTAAAACAGTAAGATTCTGTGAGATTTTAGCTGTACAGTTGCATCAAAGGTTAACAGGTAAAAGGCAAATTCTCTTTTTAAATGAAAAGTTTGCACACTTTCTTACTCTCTTCAAAACCCCCAGATTTGAAGCATAATTCTAATCAACTCAGCTTCTCACAAGAAGACTGTTAGCTAGCTAACTATGCTAATTCAGCAAAGATGGGAAAAAACTGATACCAATATTATCACGCTAGCGCTAGTTTGCATGCTAACATACTTTAGTGAGTAAGCGAACCTTAAACTGGGTGATAAAAAAGAATTATTAGTATCTGTCATTGTCTAAACCCAAACATAACCTACAAACTAAAAGTAAAAAACAATGTGTCTACATACCCCGTGATTCAGATCTGCTCCAAAATCTAATGGCTTCTTTCTCGGTCCATGCTACACCCTCCCACCAAGTTTCATGAAAATCTGGCCAGTAGTTTTTCTGTAATCCTGCTGACAAACCGAACCGGGGAAAAAAGTCCTTGGCAGAGGTAACCAGCACTGATAAAATGATACGCAGTAACAAAGAGAATTAGCCCTCCAATAGGGCCGTCGTCGATGTGGTGCTAAATCACCTGAAAGTGCTCTATTGACAACTAACAAGTTATCAGAAAGGATTTGGCATGCTGGAGATTAAAGCTGATTCATTTGTTTGGATCATGGTTCTTACTTTGCACGGCAGGCAATAAAGGAGATCTTCGAAGCTTTTACTTGAGATGATGGTTATCAACTTGAACACCTTGCTCTTTATTATCACAAATGGTACGACTAATTTTACATATTTTACTGGCGTGCCAGCTCATCTCTTTAATCTGCAGAGCCAGTCGGCCTTCGAAAAACTTTGGTGGAAATGTCAATTTTAGAAGAGGGGAGGACAGCAGAGGAGACATGAAGGGAAAAAGATTAGGTGAATGTAGAGGGAAGAGAGGAAAGATGCCATACGCTACAGGAGAAATGGGGTGATGGGAGACTGCGAAAGCTAAGGAAAGGACAGGCAAATGCGAGGAAAGGACAATCTACCAAAGCAAAGGGTAATCAAGAAAGAGCAATGAGAGAAAATTAAATCATGTAGGGAAAGGACAAAAAAACAAAAAAATCAATTAAAGGACAGTAATGGGAAGGGGAGGACATCAAGGGAAAGGTAGGGAAAAGCAAATGAAAACAACAGACACAAATGTTAAAGAAAGGACAGTAAGATGAGAAAGTAGGATGCCAAAGGAATGAAAATGGAGAAGGAGAGAAAACAAGCAAGAGGAAAGGAAACATGAGAACAATAAGGAAAGGGGGGGGGAGAGTAGAGGAAGACCGGAAACAATGAGGAATAAATTAAAGCAGAGCACATACTCGACAGGGAGAGAAAGCCGTCATCGAGGAGGATACGAGGGAGGAAGACGAGAGGAGAAAAAAGATAGGAGTGAGGACACACAGAGAGAAGGGGGCAGGGATGGAGGAGAGGAGATTTCTCTTCCAGCGTGTTCAGCAGAATCCAGTCAGCAGGTCAGGGTTTGAAGCCTCGCCGCGGTTGCCGTGGGCAGCAGGCGCTCTTCCTGATTAGAGGCTCTGCTCTGCCCCTTCTGTTGTGGGACGTTCAGCACATATTACCCACAAGTCACCTCCTTCGCACCAGCGCTTTATGGGCAGATTAATGTAAGGCCAATGGGATCTGTGTCCGCAAACCGATACCGGGCTCTCCTTCCCCCCTCTGTGCCGTGCAAGAGGCCCGAAGATTCAGCCTGTCTCTGTATATTTATGCTTACCCAAGTGCCCGGTTTCATGGACGACGGCTTTGTAATGTGATTGCATAGTGCATCTTCGAGATGGGACGACTGCAGGTTGGAGCATATTGTGGTTATTTTACTTTTTTTTTGTCATTGAGAGCAAAAAAAAATAAAGAAGATCTGCTGCTACGTAGATTTATGCTTATCCAAGTGGCCTGTCTCATGGAGAACACCATTATATTGTGATTGCACAGAGGTGCAGAAAGCTAACACTGCAAAATTATTACTGCAGGCTGGAGCACATAGTGTGGTTTTGATGAATGTAAAGGAGAAAACCCCCCCATACACACACACACGGCCTATTTTAAAGAGTGTAATGTGACTGCACGGTAGGCCTGCACAATTATTACGAAAAATATGAATCACTTTGCTTAGAAATGATATCACGATTCTCTGCTACAATTTTTTTTTTGACGATGACAAAACAAAACAAAACACATTGGCAGTACCAGACATAGATTTTTTTTTTGGCACCTATTGCCCATCGCCACAAGCCTGTAAACATAGAGGCTTCAGTGAAGAGAAGGGAGAGCATTGCAGCACTTGGGAGTGCTTTTTAAAACCTATTTTATACAGTTAGTTCAAAACTCACAGAAGAAAGTAGTAACATCTGTGATGCAGTTGGCTCGTTGAATTAAATGAGAAAAGAAGTCAGTTTTTTGTGGGGTTTTTTAAAATCAAAGTTATTTAAAAATTAAATCGCTTTCCCTCGACTAAAGAAATTCCAACAAATCCTCAGACCTATACGACAAAACAAGTCATTTGTCAATGCCCTCCAGAAATGTCTGATGTGATTGTTGTCTGATATCTAGTTCCAGTGGGGTTAAGTTTAGACAGGAAAAACCACATGGTTAAGGGTAAAAAAAAATATTGTTTTCCTGCTTAAAAGAAACTGGTGTTGACGGTTGGCAAGAGACGGGATGCAAGCCTCTGTCTCTGATGTGGAAATCGCACATTTCTGTGAAGGAGAAACCTGCTACACAGTGGTGTGTGATCGGGAAGAGTAGTAAAGTCTTCACTGCATGCTGATAGAAGGGATACTCAGATTTAATTTACAGCAGAAATGCTGAGTGAGAGAGCGAGAGAGAGCGAGAGAGAGCGAGAGAGAGCGAGAGAGAGAGAGAGGCTGCTGAGCTTAGTGTGCAGATATGATTTTAATTGATTTCATGTATTTCTTGCAGCTGTAGAAAAGTTTTTTAATCAGTTTGTCAAGATCAAGTGACTTTTGTGGGTGCTAAGCCCCCACACACACACACACACACACACACACACACACACACACACACACCTCCCAGAATTCTGTGTCACATAAAAGCACTTTTTTTTTTTTTTTTTTTTAAACAAATCACAAATACAGGGTCCTGGAGGACAGTCTCAAAGGCTCTGGCAAGTTTGGATGTTTTTGGCTCTGGCAAGTTTGTATGTTTTTTTAATAATTACTCAATCAAAGGCACTTGACTTACATAGATGTCACATCACAGTGAAATACAGATACGGTATATGGCTTAGGATGTTTGCATTTGTTCCTGAATCGATTGATAAGAAACTAAACCAGCTACTGGGATTTAGGGTCCTATTTCAACGATGTAAGCACACGGTGTGAAGCGCATGGCACCGCTGCGTTTAGGGCGTGTCCAAATCCACTTTTGCTAGTTCGATGGTGGGAAAAAGGATCCTTGGGCCGGGCATGGTTCAAAAGGGTTGTACTTAGTGTCTTCATGAACTCACAGGTGTGTTTTGGGCGTAACATGCAATCAACCAATCAGAGGTCATCGCCCATTTACTTTAACAGCCAGGTGTGTTTGGACCTTGGTGCATTGTTATTATGATTGCGGATTTGCACCATAATATTTGTATTTGGAATCTTTTGGGTGTGTGGGCTGCTGTGCTTCCCTTTGTGTGTGTGTTTGTGTAATAAGCATAGTGTGTGCGTGCTGTGCACGAGCCTAGGCACATTTTACTAATGCGCTGTTAAAATAACAATGAAATGCTGCGCTATTGACTTTAGACCAGGTTTTTGTTGGTCAATGGCGCGACCACTTTCCGGTGCCCCAATACGCCAAGAATGCACCTGAACACTCCTCCCTGTAAGAGCAGCACGCCCATGGGTGCACAGATGGGCGCAGGTGCATTTGCTATTTAAATGACGTGGGTGCTGGATGGGAAACTGACTACTGCGTCAGTCTTAAACTAGTGAAGACACTTGCGTCTGGCCTTAGCGCCGCGCTGCGCTGGGTGCAGGATTGGGCCCTTAGTGTCATGAAAAACATTAAGATTAAAAAATAGTGAAAAGATGGCTTTGAATAATGTATGAATGGACAGATTTTATTTAAAGCAATGAAAACTAATTTGCATGAATTGTTTGTTGAAGAAGACAAATCAGTGTGTGGATTCATCATCATCTCGGCCTTTACGTTATTTTTAGAGTAAAAGAGCAGAGCAGATTCTCTAATTAAGTGTGCTGTATTGCAGGGAGAGTTGATTAAACCTTTTTATCCAAAAATGAGAATTGTGTTTAATATAAAGGTGCTGGAACTATGTCAGTTGTCTGTCAGCTGTCGAATGAAATTGAAGAAAGTTTAAATTGAAAATCTTCCCATCCGTTTATTATACCCTCTCATTTCATAGTCGTGACAACACACATTCTAAACAAATTGAAAAAGATTTCTTCTTTATTCAAATTATAAAACCTTTTGTTTCTTTGATGTACTTTTTTGTTTTACGTGATGTAAACCATAGAAAGGGTTATAAGGGGATAATATCAAATTGACCTGTTTTATCAGTGAGGCTGAGTGGAGGAGTGCAAGCGTTTGAGGGATAAGTGTGTGTGTGTGTGTGTGTGTGTGTGCGTGTGCGTGTGCGTGTGCGTGTGCGTGTGCGTGTGCGTGTGCGTGCGCGCGCGCGCGTGCGTGTTACGCCACTAATCTCACATACCTTCTTCTCAAGATGATTAAAAGCATAGAGCTAACAGCGGAGCATCACGTCCACTGATTCATTGAGCAGATGACCATCACACACAAACGTGCGCGCACAAGCACACATGCTCACACATGCACACAAACAACAAACAGTCCATCTGCACAAACACACGGTCGGGCAGACAAACAAAACAAGGAAGGATCAAGCAAACACATACGCTTATGTTCACACACACAAAAACACACTAACCCAGTGCCAATACTAACCCCACACTGCTCACATTACTTTTATCTCTCTCTCTCTCTCTCTCTCTCTCTCTCTCTCTCTCTCTCTCTCTCTCTCTCTCTCTCTCACACACATATACTCACACATACACACACCACACACACACACACACATTCCAACACTATTTGCAGCATCACTACCTTTCAGTAATCCAGTGGAATAAAGCTCCAGTCACCTCGTCTCCGTCGTCGTGTTGCAGCCGTAGACCTGCTATTGATTTCTGTCCTTTTGCAGTCAAGCAGCTGCCAGCCTGCCATGTCAGCCTGCCAGTCAAAACCTGGCCTGGAAGGTCCAGGAACTCTGCTTACTAATTCACTGCAGGCATGGTTCAATATCATATGGCAAAATGTTTTCTTCAGGAAAGTGACCTGTTATGTATATTATTTTTAGGATATTTTTTTACAAGCCCTAACATGCTCCTTAGCACTTCAATGCAAAAAGCATTGAAGTCTCAATTTCAGGCACTCAAACTGTGTCACTAAATATGATGTAATAGACAGACAGACAGACAGACAGACAGACAGACAGACAGACAGACAGACAGACAGACAGACAGACAGACAGACAGACAGACAGACAGACAGACAGACAGACAGACAGACAGACAGACTTTCAGGGAGCTCTGGCCCAGGATGAATGCCTAAAGGGGATTATATTTATAAACAAAGGGGGTATGAAAGAGAGGAAATGCATACATGAAAACACACACACACACAGGCACACACAAATATTCTCACTGCAAACATACAGGGTACACATAACATCACATGGAAAAACTGAAAATGCTTGCAGGCATAATTTTGAGTAAATATACACACACACACACACACAGCCTCAGGTGATTTCTGACCAGGCTGCCATGCATCCATCCATCTCGCCTTCCTCTCCTGCCTCCCACTTTGAATACATTTCATCTGATAATGAAACTTTAACACCCTGTGGCTAAAAGAGAGAATACGAATGAGACGAAGCCAGAGCAAAGGGGCAATAAGACAGGAAGTGAAAGGGGAAAAAAAGACAAGGAGGAAGGAATAGATTTATAAAGAAGGCGAAGGAGAGAGGAGGATGAGGAGGAGTAAAACATATCATAATGGCATTTCTGCTCCCTTGCTGAGTAGAAAAATTAAGTTTTCCCCTAAAGTTCACTCCATGAAGAGGTGTTGATGGATAGTTGAATATGTCGGCAGGAGAAACCGCTATTCCTCATCTCACCACTCCAATTAAAATGTGACAGGAAGTATTCCCCCCCCCGCCACTGATCAACCGCACTGTTTACCGCCTCGCGTAAAGCCAAAAGGGTTTATTGTTCTATAGGAGGAGCCAGGTATGCTCTTTTATATGTGGGAGAGTAATGAGAGATGTCTGTGTAGAGGAAGAGGGATGCGGCACAGTAAAAGGGATACGGCATATGCATGAGAATAAAGGCAGAAACAAACAAGATTTTTTTATTCTTCAGGTGTTGGATGTTGCTTTAGAGAAAGTAGACACACTGAAGAGAAGAGGAGTAAAAACAAGTCTTGTTTCAATTGCGTTTCATAGTCAGGAGACGGACAGCACTTTAATGTTTCCCAGCTTTCGAGCATTTACTTTCCCCCCCGGTGTTTCACAGCCTTCATGTTTATCTCCTCCTCCGTTGTCGTGTCTGGATCTAGTATAGGAAAGACATTGAATAAAACAGCAGTAACAGAAGCAGGCTCAAAGTTACTCTCCCTCTTTTTTTCACCCTGTATTCCTGCTTGTAGGCATGTACAGAAAGTCAGGGAACACCCTTGAAAGTTTTAACCCTCCTCTTGTCCTCGAGTCAAATTTGACCCATTATCATTTTTTTTTCAAACAAATTTTCAAACAATATAACATGGGTGTTTCTCTACAACGCTCTTCACAAGTAAAATAAATGATCAGCTCCCTACTTTCATTTCTTTTCATTGGTTGTTTTATTCAATTTAATAGCATTTAAAGAGAAATAAATTGAGAAGAGGAGGAGGAAAAAGTTGACAAAAAATGTCGAGAAAAGCTTCCAAAACCTAAAAAAGTGCTGAAAATATCAACAAAGGCATATGAAAAAGTGACATTTTGCGTGTTCGATTCCGACCTACGGCACTTTCCTGCATGCCATCCTACTCTCTCTCCCTTTTAATTTCTAAGATGTCCAGTCACTAAAGGCTTTAATGCCAGAAAGAAATCATAAAAAAAGGACAAAAGTGTCATAAAAAGATGACAAAACATTGAAAAAAAGTTAAAATTTTGACCCAGAAAAACTAAAAGAAGACAACACAAGGGTGCAGCCAAATTAATTAGTATGCTATTCGGAAATGGCCCTAAATTCAAATTTGTCCCTGACCTCAACCCCATCCAAATACTTTGGGATGAACTCGAACACCAACTGGGAGCCAGAACTCGTCACCCAGCATCTGTGTTGGACCTCCCTAATGCTGTTGTGGCTGAATGGGAGCGAGTCCCTGCAGCCAGGTTTCAACATGGTGGAAAGGCTGAAAGCAGAAGAGGGAAGCTCTGTTAGAGCAGAACATTAATGCCCGTGGCTTTTAGAATGAAATGTTCATCTAGTATTTGCGTGTCCTTAAACCTTTGACCATTACAGAACCAGATGGTTGATGTTCCAGTGAAAGTAGTAAAAAAAAATAAAGACCCATTTACATAAAAGATGCCAGAATATGTATGCAAACACTCTGCATTTGTGGCCAAAGAGTCTTTGAAGTAGTCTGGCTATCACCAGACCAAGCTCAATCTTTTAAGAGTTGTGATTGAGCGTTGGTGTGGAAAGTCTGCTCTGTATTTTCTCTGCAGGAGAGGCATGACCAACGGGCATAGTTCAAATGACTCTGTACTTGATTGGGTAGTCCTTCAACCAATCAGACCAACGATCCGGGTGACGTAGCGGCGACAGCGGCATCAACGAGCTGCTGCGCTTCGGTGGCCGCCATGTTGAATGTAAACCAGAAGATGCTTGGTCGATGCTCTATCGTCATCATGTTAAACCCGCCAATAGCACGCCAGGTAGCTAAGCTAGTTTGTGATTGGTTCCCGCAAAATTTTGAACTGAAGCAGGAAAATTAAATGTGCAGGTTTCCAGACCAAGCTGAAGGGCAAAATGAAATCGCATGGGCGGGGCCTACCTAGTCTACCTCTTGAAGGCCTTTTTCTTCTCAAACAGGATCTCTTTTAGGAGCTTTTAGCAAACTTTTTTTTTAGAAGTTGGGCTGAGTAACTTCCAGGAATATAAAGCTCTCAGCGTTTGATAAAATACATTATTTCACTGTTTCCCTATTGAGGCAGGAGATTTATGACTCTTTAAAGTTCCCAGGGAAGCCCTTTTATTATTTATCTCGCTGGCATTTCAGGTCTGATGTTTATGCATGGAGGATAAGACCAAAATGATCACCTCCTCAGCTGTTGTGTCTGGTCATAATGGAAGAAAAACAGCAATAGGGAAAGAAAAACAACCCTCTACTTTTCCTCTCCCGTTTCTTTCTCTCTCTGTCAAACTCTCTCGCCCTCAGTCCTGCTTGTAAAATGAGCCGTGTTCATCAACTTCCATGAGCATGTGTGGGGAATATATATTAGTTCAATAAAAGGTAAAACCGCTTTCCCCCGGACCATATAGCCTCACAGACGACGCCCTATAAATATTTAGTGTCTCGCAGCCATTGTAGTATTTTTTGCTGAAGGCAGCTCAATTGCAAAAAGAGGCGATCCTGCGTAATTCAGAGCATTAGTCATATAATTTGTAGCCAGCGACTTTTCTTCTCCCTTTGCTTTGTTTGTGACTGTGAAGAAATTTGGCCTCGCCGCTGCTGTGCTGAGGTTTCACTTACAGGAGTGCAAATTGGGCATCAGGAGAGGCGAGAGTTAAATAAAGTATAGAGCAGGGCCAAGACAATCTTCCCGTTTTACAAGCCTCCTAAGGCCTGATAATGGAGCATACTGGCTATACCACCTATACTCTTTCTTCTAAAAGCATGAGGTGTGTGGGTGAGCTTTACCTGAAGCTCATATCCCAATAGACCCACCGTGTGTGTTCAGCAACCAGTCAATAATACAATAAACAACCATGTGTCTGCAACAGTATCTTTTTTTGGGATTTATCTCTCCAGTTTTTTTGTTGACAAAACAGCAATGCTACTAATTGTGGTGTGACAACATGAACATACCAATGTTCTTTGTTGGAGGAGTATGGACTGCATTCTGACGGACCGCCGTCACACCACAGTTTGATACAATTCCAGAATTCATCATTCCGACTCAGATATGATTTCTTGGGTGAATACTTCTGGGTTTGAAATTGCAATTGTGGAAACACCGTAGAAGGCATTTTGCTGTGCGGGGAAAAGTGTATCTCCAAATTGTGAGCTTTAGGCATCACAATTCAATTCAGATCAAGATGGTGGCGCGAGTACATTGCGAGGCTCGCGGTCTCTCCAGATTCTGCAATTTTGCGGCATTTCGGGTCTGTTCGTGCAGAACAGTTGCCTTTACATTGTACACTCGACGTGAGCTTTTGGATATTGGTTTGGGAATTTCCGACAGTTTTATGGACAAACTTCGACTCCTTCCTGAGATCGCCAGAAGCCCCGAGGCTATGCACTCTGCCCGGCCGGGTGGAAGTGCTCGCAGGCGGCAGGGGGAAGCGCGGAGGACTAAGAGCTAAGCTAAAGCTAACACCATACCGGCTTTCTTTACCCAGCATTTTTCTTGCCAATGTACGGTCGCTGTTGAACAAAATGGAGGAGATCCGACTCCACATTACATACAGCAAGAGACTTTTGAACTGTAATGTCCTAATCTTCACGGAAACATGGTTAAACAGCGGAATACCGGACAATGCTATTGAGCTAGCGGGACGCCACACATTCCGGATGGATAGAGCACTAGATGGCTCCGGTAAGACCAGAGGTGGTGGATTGTGCATTTACATTAACAAAACTTGGTGCACAAACTCTGCTATTGTTGGGAGACATTGTTCAGCTAACCTTGAGTTTCTCATGGTTAAATGTAAACCGTTCTACCTACCACGGGAGTTCACTTCCACTATTATCACTGCAGCCTATATTTCCCCGGATGCTGATGCCAAGTCTGCTATGAAAGAACTTCACGCAGCCATCTGTAAACAACAGACCGTTCACCCCGAAGCTGAGTTTATTGTTGCAGGTGATTTTAATCATTCAAATGAAGTGCTACCAAAATTTCACCAGCATGTTTCTTGTCACACCAGAGGAAACAAAACTTTAGACCATGTTTACACAAACATGGCTGGAGCTTACGTCGCACGCACAAGGCTGCTGGACCAGATAACATCCCTGGACGCGTACTTAGGGCATATGCGGAGCAGCTCGCTGGGGTTTTTACAGACATTTTCTACCTGTCTCTTGCCCAAGCAGCTGTACCAACATGCTTTAAATGCACTTCCATTGTGCCAGTGCCAAAACTCTCCAGCCCGAAGTGCTCACACATCTGGACAATAAGAACACTTATGCACAAATGCTGTTTGTTGACTTCAGCTCAGCATTCAACACTGTCATCTCGGCTAAGTTAATAGCCAAACTTGGAGACCTGGGCATCAACACCTCCATGTGCAACTGGATTTTGGACTTTTTGACCAACAGACCCCATAATGTTCGATCAGGCTCCAACTGCTCCACGTCCATCACACTTAACACTGGTGTACCACAGGGCAGTGTGCTAAGCCCGTTTTCTCTACTCCAGACAGAACAGTTTTTTCCCCAGAGCTGTCTCTTTATTGAACTCTAACCCTCACTGATCCCACTCCCCTCATATATTGATAGACTCTCCTCTCCCTCCTCACACCTGCCTCCATTTTGTTATCTGCAATACTATAATGTTTACTTGCACTGCTGACTGTTACTATAGTAACAACTGTTTATATCTGCATCTTGCACTACTTACCTTGACTGATATTTCAATTTGCACTGCTGACTGTTTATTCACAGTACCAATTGTTTACATATAAATCTGCAATATTGTACTTTAACTGTAATAGGCAATTACTCTCCACTGCACTTTAATTTGGATAGTTTCTGCCCAAACTACCTTTAAATCCATTGTTATACTGCTCATTTTAGCCTAACTTATTATATATATATATATATATATATATATATATATATATATATATATATATATATATATATATATATATATGTGTGTAAAAATTCTGTTTATAGTAATAGCCATCTGCATATATATTCATAGTACATATTCACCTGTAAACTCTGTAAACCATCAGTATATTATGATCAATGTACATTTCTGTAAAAATTCTATTTATAGTAGTATCCACCTGTATATTATATTCAGTACATATCCACCTGTAAATCCTGTTCACAATACTTGTTATCTATATATTATATTCATAGGATAATCTAGCCGTAAAAATTCTGTTTATAATAGTATTCATTTCCATATTTATTCAGTACATATCTATCCTGCACTATGGAACCGTTGTATATCCTGCACTTAATGCTACTGCACTTAGACCTAAACTGCATTTTGTTGCCTTGTACCTGTACCTGTCTAATGACAATAAAGTTGAATCTAATCTAATCTAATCACAGAAAGATAACACATGCAGAAAACAGCGGTGGTTTCCAATTGACCACCATGTGTTTTATGGTTTCTTCAAATACCAAAGGTTTATGAATTGTTTTCTAGGCTGTTCCTCAACAAAACCTAATTCTTTGAAGCATTAAGTGATCAAAATTGGCATGAACAAAATGACAACAGCAGTATGATAATCTATCTGAAATAGTTCTATGATATCTGATTGTGTTTTTATGAAAGATACAAAGTGTTATGACATTTGCAAAGGTTACTACAATTGAGGCACACTTATATTTGTTAAATAATGTGCATAGAAATCTTTATTGTTATTTAAACGTTCAAGGTACTCCGAGAGTCCAAAATACACTTGTCTAAAAGATTAACTTCCCCCATCCACCAACAACATCTGGCAGTTTGACTTCCTGAGCTCATCAAAACTTAAATCTGCTCCTCACACACACTTACAGCTCAGACGCCTCAGCATGAAGTGAGCTGTGACAGCTCTCAGCGCTGCAGTGTTTCCGACTAGTTCTGTTCGTGAGGAAGTCTGGCTATTGTTGGATGAGTCATTGTTGGCAGATGGGGATCAAGCCACCACCAAAGGCTTAGGCATGACTGTACAGAGTCCCGCATTGATGCTGCAGAGACCCCTGAGGCCCTCATGTACGCACATTTACGTCATCAGCACCATCTCCAACATCAGCTTACCAAACCTTTATTTACCAAACCTGCGGTTCATCGGAAATCAGCACCTTTCTCCACACATTATCCCGTAAATTGTGCTGTAGCGAAGCATTAAGTACTTGTGCTATGACACGGCTGAGGGCAGATATTCCCACTGCTGATGCTGTGACTGTTTGAAATGATCCTGATGCCAATGTTTGTAATGTAGCGAGGAGTTTAACAACTGCTGGAATGGGATGTGTACGCTGAGTCGGAGATTCAGTGTCATCTTTGATTTATTCCGGTAACTGTAATATTGCGTGGCTCTTAATCTGTAACGCTTAATGATTTTGTGTTCACTCAACTGAAAAAGTGTGATCTTTATGGCGAAAATCCTTTCAGCTTGTCTCCTTGGCCTATGTCTTCGCCTTGCTCGGATTACTGCGGCCATTTCACCAGGAGACATATGTGAGGAAACCCGCTTGCGGCTGGTTTATACCTGCTTTTAAGATGGGGACAATTTTCACTGAAAAATAAAGGTGCGCTGTCACAGAATGAATAATGTGGCGCACTTTACGTTTCCCCTCCCATCTCTTTGTGGAAAACTCCCACTTTCCCCTTGACCCTCCTATCAATACATATGCATGACATGGAAAAGCGCTATTTGCCAAATTTCAGTTCCTGTGACAGGCAGTCTGCACTTTTACCTCAGTGCTGCCTGTTTGTACATACCCTGCCATGCTTTTTACGCGCACGTTGTGAAACAAATACGCCTGAAGTGGGCGCAAAAGTGTTAGTACACCTGAGTCTCACTAGATGATGGTGGGGAGGCAAGAAAAGTAGGTCTGTAAGCCAAGGACTCGACTGGAAACCAAACAGAAATGCTGCATCTTTCTGTTGTGGTGCATTCAAATGACACGTTATATATATGTACAATTCTAAAGTGAGATACAGAGGATGTCGCACATGTAATCAATTGTGCAACAAATCACGTGCCTGAATGACAGAACCTGTTTTTCAGGCGATTCCATGTAACGTTTTTTTTTTTTTTTCAGATCTGGATAAGGTCTGGGAAGTTACTGCTAAACAAAAACTATTTGGGGATGGAAAGATTGTTTTCATAAAACGAAACAAACACTGACTTTTGGCACGAGATCTGAAGCGACCCACGGTTTTTGAAGCCCAAAGCTTTGTGCGCTAAGGCATAATGTCCTGGCTTTAAACTTTTTGATGCACAATCAGAACGACACACTGCGTCCTGCTAATGTCTTTTCTTCTGAATAATACAGTCTTGAATGTTGCCTTGGTCCATTTAGGATGAACGGGGAAAGGTAATTCACTTCAAATATAATGCATCATGCCCTCTTTTGCCTTCCTGTTGCTGTTAGAATGGAAATCACTTGTTTGTTTGCAGGCATGTTGGCTGAGTCCTACTTGTTGGTCAAGTAGATTTTATACATATAGTCCAATATTACAAATTTGCTGTACAATCTGTACAGCATACAGCACCCTCGCTTTGGATAAGAAATAACTCAGGGGAACAAAATGGAAGAATCCTCAGAAAGAGCAACTGCGTGGGAATCCTTCACCCAGGATGCACAGATTGTTGCGATTGGGCTGTTACTTCCTTATTTGTCCTAATAAATATGTAAACCACAGAACCACATTGTTTTGCAGTTGAAATAGAGGGAAAAAAGAAACACGTTGGTCGTAATTTTGTTATTTCAAACTGTAAAGCCTCTGTTCTTGCCTCTATGTAAAAGGCAACACATAGACTGCATCACTTCTTATTGGGTCTGTTTACTAGACATAATGACTTCAGGCATCAACTGGACATTGCTGGATTTGAGATCCACCACTACGTTGGCATCAGCAGTGCTCCCTGCAGCCTTTATGCACCTGCTATATCATCCTAACATATGGCTTTTGGTGGATGTGGCCCAACCTGCTGTTTAGTGCGCACTTTAATCCAAAACGCCTTCCAGTGTCATGAGTGGATACATTTATAGTAAGAGTGGCTCCAATTGGAAAGGAAAGCTTAAAGTGCACAAATTATGCTCATTTTCAGGTTCATAATTGTATTTTGAGGTTGTACCAGAATAGTTTTACATGGTTTCATCTTCAAAAAACGTCATATTTTTGTTGGACTGCACATTGCTGCCGCTCCTCTATTCACACTGTGTGTTTAGGTCTCTGTTTTAGCTACAGAGTGAGACATCTCACTTCCATACTATCTTTGTTGGGAGTGGCATATGCTCAGTAGCTCGGTAAGATCCCTTCAGCTAGATAACTCTTTCTCCAACTTTGGTCAGTCCAAGGCAGGATTAGCTGGGAGACTTCTTCTAGACCAGGGCCACTTATGGAATCAGAATCAGCTTTATTTGCCAGGTATGAGGACACATACAAGGATTTTTTCTTTGGGGCATCGTTGCTCACACTGTGCTTACACACAAAACAACCAAAACAAAAATATATACACTAATATATACACAATATATACATACTCTAAACAGAACAATATAGAAGCATGAGTGAACGAAGAGTTCAATAAAAATTATTTAAATATGGAGCATAGTGCAAGGATACTGGGATAAATAGTATTATGTTATTATATGAACATTATGGACAGTTCTGAAATAGGAAATATAATTATGAATAAATAACAAATAAGAGAGATGTGAGAATGGGAATGATGAGTAAATAGTAAATAATAAATAATAAGTGAGATATGAGAATGAGAATGATGAATAATACTAAATAAGTGGAATACCTGCAGAACAGGGACAGGAAGTAGTTCTTTTGGAGATTATGGTCAACTAGTGTGTGTTGTAGCAGTGTTTTGCCATTGAGAACGAGCTAGAATGCTAGCGCTAGCATGCTACGGTTAGCCACCTCGTCTCGGCTAGTGACGTAGAAAGTCGTGCAGATCACCCAGAGACTGAAGGCAGAGGACATTCAGAAACCTGTATCTCACTCAATCATTAAATATGCAATTACAGGCACTTCCCTGGCAGGTTTATCAGGCTGTCGTCTTCATACCATCTTTATTTTGACCTATCTACTTCCTGAATAACACTCTTTCCTCTCTGTCAGTTTGGCTCTGAGGTGAAAAATGAGTAGACGCTGATGACCAGCAACAAGACACTGAAAATTACCAATGTGCTGAATTGATACCAGCAAGCAAAATAAATAGGTTCTCTCTTTTAAAAGAGTAAATGGTACTTTAATTTTACAATATTCCATGAAATATACTTAAATGGCACTAGGCTATTTTAATTCAGCAATTCGTTTTTTTAATAGTGCAGTGATTCATACAGTAAATGTCCCATATCATTCTTTAAATGTATTATTTCTGCTTCTCCTTCATGGGTATTTTTGTGAATTTTTTTGTGGTCATCTTGAACCACGGTAGTATTTTAAAACTGCCGTGGGCATTAGTGTCCCCTGCTGAATTACAAGCGAGCACACTGTGGGACATGGTACTCATCTAACATCTTCACTTTCAAAAGAAAACAGGAAAAGCTGGAAAAAATAAATCACTCTTTACACTTTCTTTTATTAAACCATATCACTATAGTTAAATGTATCTTCTTTGTAATCATATAAACAGCATCTACTACCCTCTTCCATCATGGAGGAAAAAAATAAGCATTCAAGTGATCTTGTTGGTTGCGCAATACAACCCAAATAGTACATCAACCCTTTGTTGAAATAGAACATTGTGTGGTTGAAACGTCATTGTTTTTAACTTAAAAAAATCATCTGTATTCATGAAGAATTATAGGGATTAGAGATAGATCAATTTCATCGGCCACCTGACATATTGGGCCGATATTTGCATTTTTTTTTACGTGTATCAGCGTGTAACATGTATAGTTTCTTCCCCGCAGTATTTACAGACAGGCGCAGACAGGCAGCTCCGTGTTGCTGGAGACTCTTCAGGTGCAGACCATGCACTGCCCCTCCACCACTAGCACCACGGCAGTCTTCAATTACAAATCAAGCACTTTATTTTAATGGCTTCATTGTCAACACATTTAAATAATTTAAGAAAACAAAGGACATTTTGTGATGACCTGATTATATCTGTCTTATCACGGCTGTGTTGTAGATGTTGATGAAAGCCTTTTACCCCTGCACAGTTAACCATATGCAGTGCACCCATCCATATGATGCACGTTGCACATGTAATTTGGTGCTATCCGAAAACAAATCCAGTGTGGCAGGGTTTACATTTTTATGATGTACGGTACATTGAGGAGCAAAAGCAGTATCGGCTACAGAAATCGGCTCAAGATAATTGGCAGCCCGAATTGGTCATTGGCAAAGGCTGATGGAAAGAAAATCGGTATTGGCACACAAAAAAATCCATATCAGTCGACCCCTAATAGGGATCAAACAAAATGTCTTCAGGGTAAAACGTTCTGGAAATGTAGTGCAATAGAGGGCTGTTTTTAGATGGCATTTACACAAAGAATAGCAGGAGGATGACATGTTGATTCAAACCTCTGAATCTTAATATCTGTCAGAAAGAAAATGTGAATGGAGTTATGAAATGCCTCATTAAGCCCTCGCTGTCAAAACAAAAAGTTCAAATGTCTTTCAAGGGAACTTCCAGAAGCTTCAAAGAAAGGACGTCTTATTTAGTAGACACAATGCAGCCAGTGATGGGCCAGTGCAACGTAGTTTAACACAACGGACTTGTACAAATTGTTTTTACAGCTTATGTTTTGAGTGTGATACAGAAATTCGAGAGCTCAAGGAAGGTTTAGAGCGTTTCTTCAGTAAGAGGCTGCACTGGCTGCAGTTAGCAGAAGTGCTGAGGCCGAGCCATTTGCTTCATCCAGCTTTATTGCTGTTGTCGCTTGTTTTTAATGAAATTGGAGTTCAGTTGAAGAAGGCGGGGGATTTATTCGCGCCGGCGCACCTCATCAGGCCTACTCAGCGTGTGTGTGTGTGTGTGTGTGTGTGTGTGTGTGTGTGTGTGTGTGTGTGTTTGAGTGTTTGAGAGAGGGGGAGTATATGCGTGTATATTCAGGGAATTGTACTTTTAAGTTCACATGCTAAGGGCTGGTAGAGTAGAATAGTATCCCACAAGAACATTCACAGCATAGTCTAAATAATGTATGTGTATGTGTGTATAGTTTGGGCATTAAAGTCCATTTACTAACTTACCTTTAAATTAACAGTTTAAACTACATTTTGGTATTTCATCATCCATGCATATGGATTTGTTTTGTGTTGATTGGCTGGTACGGTGGCCAGCAGGGACCAACTTTGGACAAACTGCATTGTTTGCAGAGGACAAGGACTGTGTAGAACATATTTAAATGTTATCAGCTCCAAAAGGTTAAACAGCATTGAGGCGTGCAGACAGTATGTATGCGTGCAAAACCGTATGTTAATGAGTGTTAATGTGTGTTTTGTGTGAGTGCGGTGCAGCGTGTGAGCTCCATGCAGACGTTATGTGTTCTTGAGTTTAACATGCAAGTGTGTGTTCCATGCACGCCCCAATGCACCTGCATTTATATCTGCACAATCTAAAATAAGTGGTATGTGTGTTTGCCCGTTTTATTGCTAACTGTATATTTGTTATTGTGTGTGTGTGTGTGTGTGTGTGTGTGTGTGTGTGTGTGTGTGTGTGTATGTGCTCTTGTTTAACTATATTTGTGGGGTCCAAAAACAAGGAATACAGTACACTTTTGGGGGTCTTGACAGTTTTGTGGGGCTAAAATGCCGGACCCCACAATTTTAAAGGGCTGTTTTGGGGTTAAGATTTGGTTTAAGGATTAGGATTAGAATAAGGTTATGGTTAGGGTGAGAGTAAGGGTTAAGATTAAGCATTTAGTTGTGATGGTTAAGGTTAGGGTAAGGGCCTTCTTTTTACATTTAAAAAAAGTTTGCTCAAATTTCGCTTATGCAAATGCAGCTACTGGCAATCTTTCTGCCAGAAAAATCAACCAATGCCTTCTAAAGAAGCCTACGTTTGTATACTCCCGCTGTTTTGAAATGACTACTGATTTTGGGTGGTGAAAATGGCAGTTATTATAAAAAAACGTCTCCCTGAGGGAAGGTGTGAGAACCCTAGAAGAGATTATGTGTAGGATGACTAGAATCCAGCATAATACCTACTGCCGTCTTAGTACTGCGTTTCCAGGAAATGTGTTGGAGCGGTTCAAGTGGAACGCCAATGATTTTAGATGCAGTTTTCACCACTTTTGTAAGAAGATTAATGTCATGTGAAGACCATGTGTACCAAACCACACTGCAATGTCGCCTGTCAGTATATTCTCAGAAGTTCTGTAGAATGTTAAGGGACATGCCATATTTCTTGAGACACCTCAGAAAATAAAGCCTCTGATGTGCCTTCTTAATGGCACACCTGATAGGAAACGACCATGTGAGGGAGTCTGAAATAGTAATAATAAATTTAATTTGTAATGCACTTTATATTTACGCAAATCCCAAAGTGCTAAATGATAAAACAGGTAAGTGCTAAAAATCAAAACACATGGAGAGCATGACAAAAATAAAATAAACAAAAACAACAAGGAAAAGGGCGAGAGTTCAATCAAAAGCTCACCTAAAAAGGTGGGTTTTAAGGTCACGTTTAAAAGCATCCACAGTCTGTGGTGTCCTCAGGTGGTCAGGGAGAGCATGTGGATGCCTAAGAACTTGAATGTGTTGACAATTTCAACTGGAGAGTTGTTAATATAGAGGATGTCAGAGGATTCGAGAGGCTATCCAAAGCATTATGTCATCGAGTGTATACTTACAAGTTGTCCATAAAAGTACAGACGTGCGTTTGTCAGCTTGGTCCGAAATCACCTGAGGCTGTGTGAATGTCTGCGTGCGTGGTTCAGGCCATTTGTTACACACACACTGAGGCAAAAATGAGTGTGCGTCTACAGTTGCCGGTGAGTCACACTGCTAGCCTGCCCTCCATGACAGCTAATGAGCTGTCGCTTCTTTCTCCTTTCTGTCATTTTCTGCTGCACCCACGTCTTCTGTCTTTATTGGAAAGCTATATAGAAAACTCTCTCTCTCTCTCTCGCTCTCTCCCCCCTTCTCTCCCTCTCTGGATGGTTATTAAATGAACTGCTGTGTCAGAAAAGAGGGAGCGAAGCAGAGGGAGGAGATTTTTCGGAGGGGGGGAGATAAGCTTCTCCTCAGGTTTTCTGCATCACGCGCTGCAAGGGGACGTCCAAAGAAGACAAATTATGATATCCCCCCCCCCCACGGAGCAAGAGGACTTTGAAGGAGGCATTTTGAACAAAGCCAAGATGTAGAGTAAATGTGTCAGAGGACTTGAATTAGACCTCAAAAGCCATTCTGAGGGAAAAAAAAAAAAACCAGTGGGAATGTAATACCAGCCGGTTTCTGGATAAACCCTCTGATGTTCTCAGACGTATCAGAGCTTGTGCTCACGGGGTTTGTCGAGCCTGTATACATCAGACAGATACAGACAGGTGGTGTAGCTGGGGTGATTATTTACCCGGAAGCGTCTAGAGTCTATTTATTCAAGTGCGTTTACACCCAGTTTGTTTCAACTCCTGTAGAGCCAAATAAAGGGATCATTAATTTCTATTTTTGTTAGAAAATTGAGAAAATAATTGAATATGTATTATGTATGTTATGCTAGGTGTTTTTTTCTCTAAATAGAAAGGCAACAAATCCATAATACAGAAAGCAATACATATTTGGACCCAACACTTACCAAATACCATTACATAGTTTGATTGCTGCTGTCGTCTGCCCAGAAAACGCCACATTGTATCTTTGCAGACAGTGTAAGGATTTGATTGACAGCTTGTTTCAGCCAATCCATCTACTGTAACCTGAGTTAGCCCTTATGGAAGCCAATCAAGTCGCAGGGATTACAAAGAACCAAAGTGGGAAAAATTGACAGCTATTCCTTCCACTTAAAACTAGATGTTATGAAATTGGCCTCCCTGTTTAAGAAGTCAAATCGATTGATAGCAAACTTGACCAGAAATTTTTAACCCTGTGATGGCTCCAGCTGTGTCAAAGCAAAAATAAGGCCTTAGTTATTGCATTTCACCTTTTCATCAATTTACAATGACTTATTTCTATAAAATTATGTATGTAGTTATTTCAGGTATGTGTGTGTGTGTGTGTGATGTGGATGTGTTTTTTTATTTGTGAAGTTTTGTATTTTACACTTTTTGGGGGTTTTTTCTGAAAGGAAATAAGAAAAACGCACAAACATCTGTAGAAATAAATTCATATAAAATCCATTTTCTGAGACATTTTCTTCTGGATTTTTTCTTTTTTAAGTTGAGACATGTGGCTAGGGTAGTATTTTTGTATCTAGCCCATGTAATATGCTTACAGTAGTGTTTTTAATCATTTTACAGATGATTTACTTGGACGGAAATGGAAATTCTCTATTCTAACCTCTGTAGCTCTGTGTCAATTTCAATTCAATTCAACTGTGTCAGTAAGGCCTAGTGTCACACTGACACTAGAAACAAAAGATTGAGAGTGTTAACTTCCCAATGACCTCGGGACCATCCCAGAGGGCCAAAGGATTTGGGAACTGCATCACTTTTTTTTAGGTAAAAATTTTGGCAAGAAAAGCATGTATTTTCAAGTGATTTGTAAAGAGGTTAAATCTGCAAAAAGTATGTTTCATATTATTCGTGTCATGGTAATGTTTAGGAAGTCACCTTATGCTTTGTGTGTGGGCTTAATGGAATCATGAGACTTTAAGCTTTCTAATGATGTGCTGCATGAGCGTGTTTATGAAGATTTAATGCTTGCAATTTATGAGTGAAGAAAACGTTTTCTCCTAAAATGGAGAAAACGTCCTGGCAGCAGGACAAAGCTGGCAGAGAGGTTCAGCTTATTATTGGAAAAAACAATAAAACATTACTGATAGGTTAACTGGCCTATAGCTAAGGTAGCCATCCTCACATACAGTTACTTCAGATAAGGATTCATGTATGTTTAACAGTAAAACATGCATTATGAAATCATATCGACAGTTATTATTTGAATAGCCTATGCACTATACACATTGTAGGCCCTGGTTAATATGCAACATCACACTGCTGCTGCTTTGTTTCTATTTCAGACGAGGGGTCTTTAGCTTAAAAAAACGTTGAAGACCCCTGCTTTAGACCATAAGACTTCCATAGTTCCCATAGTCCAAGCACCGGTTATCTTTCACCATTGAGGTAATTGAACCTCTAATCCTGGCAGTTTAAGTGTCCTGATCTCCCCAGTCAGCTACAGCATGCAAGTATTTCTCTTTAGCTATTGTGGAACAAACTCATCTCATCTGCAGCCACTTTCATTTGCTGCACTGTAAACTTTACAGTAGATTACAGTAAATATGTGGACGTGTTATTCTTTCATCTTTATTACCTCACCCAGCCCTGTGAGTAATCCATAGTTTGTTCTAATTAGATGCTGTACATGTAAGCCACGTAGGGAGCGGATGCCTCCGGCTAGCTTTAATGATTTTTTTCCCGCTTAACCATACATCTTCAACCCTGTGATTCTACTCTTATGGCTTAACCACAGTAGCGTGTGTGTGTGTGTGTGTGTGTGTGTGTGTGTGTGTGTGTGTGTGTGTGTGTGTGTGTGTGTGTGTGTGTGTGTGTGTGTGTGTGAATGACTCTCAGATGATATTCTTCCCCAGCAGCCTCCAGCAGTCCTCAGACTGTGACAGGGAGAATAATTGGCCATCAAAATAATCCAGATCCCCCCTCCTTCCTCTATCCGCAGCTAGCCGCCGGCAAGTGGAATTAGACACTGAATTTAGCCAGGGACTTTAAACACAACCTGTGTGTGTGTGTGTGTGTGTGTGTGTGTGTGTGTGTGTGTGTGTGTGTGTGTGTGTGTGTGTGTGTGTGTGTGTGTGTGTGTGTGTGTGTGTGTGTGTGTGTGTGTGTGTGTGTGTGTGTGTGTGTGTGTGTGTGTGTGTGTGTGTGTGTGTGTGTGTGTGTGTGTGAATATGACTCATGCAGCCCCTTGACTTAAAAAAAAATACATTCTATAATTCAGCACAGTATTAAATTCAATGACCTGATGAATGATGAAGAGTGGATTAGATATAACAGAATTACAGTACAAAAGTTTTGCAAAAATTGTGTATGCAGCAATCTAATTATTTCATAGACAAATACTTATAATGGCACTTTTTCTACACATTTTAGCACATTTTTCTAAAGAGCTATATTGCAGAGGAGCGATTATGGCAAAGCAATGGTTTGTAACAGTGCCACTTTTATTTTAGTTCTACAACTCACTGGGTACATTGACTCTCTGCCATCATCAAAACCAGCAGCGACTACTTCAGAGAAGAAGAGTTCACTCACTGTGATTTGGCACTTAAAGCCAATATCATGTCCACTGCCTGACGCAGATGAGAGCCACGCTCGTCAGTGCAACTCCACCGCTGCCTCCAAGTAATCGCATTTGTGTTTGTACAACCTTAGTAATGCAGCGAATCGATGGAGTGGCTGCCAAAGCCCGAATGCTATTTACTCCCACTTTAACTCGCTCATTGGAAAAAAACCTTGGAAAAATACAACAGCCTTGTCTAGTCTCTGACAGGAGAGTGAGGGGGACTATTTTTGTCATTATGCATTTGAAATTATGCTTTTTAAGTCTCAAGGGCGATGTGAAATTACTTCTCTAGTTTTCTTAGGTTGTAATGAGATGTTTACACGATTTCCTTCTCAGTGACTCTTGACCAACGTGCTGCAGTCGGACGCTGTCGGGACTATTCAAGTCCCGAGCAGAGACTTGTTTCATTAGCACAGTCCGTGCTGGATCCCATCTCGCTGAACACTTTATTTCACTTTGTTTACTTTGTGTAGTCTGTCATCCACGCACTTTAGCTGTAGTCTTCTCTGCTGCTCTGACATCCGCTCACACACAGGGGCTGAAATAGAGCTTGGGGATATGGCAAAAAATCAAATATCCCAATATTTTTTACCATATACCTCGATATCGATATTGTGGCAATATTGTAGGGTTGACAATTGGTGCTTTCTCAAAATATGCACACAATAAGATTTTTGATAAATAATCGTCAGTTATGTTGATATAATAACTATATGGGTAAATGCAAATAATAGAACAGTTTAGTATCTAATGACTTATAAATCTGAATCAGGTTCAGTCATAAGGGTTGAAATTAAGCACTGTCATGTACCAATGCCAAGGGTTTAATTAAAATAAAAAAATTAGTATAAAACTAAGGTAATGTGCCAAGGGGTGGTTTATGGTTTATTTGAGTGTTTGAATCGGTTTCACCGAATTTTTTAGAAGCCTGTTTCTCTGCTCAGAGGGGAGGATTTCAAGTAGCCTGGTATCGCATCTCCATTTCTTTTTCAGCAATTGAAATAGTTCTGGTTAGGGCGGGGCGATATGGAGAAAATCAAATATCACAATATTTTTGACCAAATACCTTGATATCAATACCACAACGATATTGTAGAGTTGACTATTGGTGCTTTCACATTTTAATATTCACACAATGAGATTGTTGATAAATAATCATCAGCAATGTGGATATAATGACTAAGTGGGTAAAGGCTAATAATACAGTCTGGTGATAACCGTCTGGTAAGTTCAGAAAATGACATCACTTTACTGTAATGCAGCCTTTAAAACCAGGAAAAATACAACACTTATGCCAATGATATTGCAATATCCAAAATCTAAGACGATATCAATATAATATCAATATTACAAATATTGCCCAGCCCAGTTCTGATGTTTTGCTCATTCATGGTTCTTTAGTCCAATTAGAGGTTTATAGTTAGGATTAAAAAAGGGATGTTAACGTCACGTGCCGGAGCCCGGAAAATGGTCACGAAAAAAGGCAACAAGCATGGATGATATGTATATCTCAAAGCTGCATAATCCGTATTTTTAGATCACGAATGGATCAAATGACTATGTGTTATATATAAAAGGGTTCAATTGTGACAAACGAAGATAGCATTATCAAAAGCTCGGCAACTCCCCTCAGCTCTCTGGAGTATTTGAAATGCTCATTGTTTTTACAGCTTGCAAACTTAGTTGTGGTTGTGTTTTTTACAATTTCTGAGAAACTCGCTGTGCATTACCTGCCCAGCACCAAACAGCAGACACATAAAGTCCGCTGGGGAAGAACTCAGTAGTTACATGTGTTTCTGTGGAGCTGGTGGAGACCCAACCAGAGCTCAAAAAAGAAAGATTGAACAGATATTCATCAGGTGGACACACTCCACTGAGATGATAATCTTGTTTTGTGTCACTGGATGTCTAATTAGGCAATTGTTTGCTTACATGTTCACCCTAACTGCTGCATAAGTGGATAAGTGTGTATGTGTTGTGTTACAGCTTGTTCCCCCCCCCAAAGTGGCCAAAGAAAAAAAATCAATGCAGCTTGAAATTGGTATATTTCTTCGATCGGCACGACTGACAATAAATGAACTGATTCGGGTAACTGCCGGGGGAAACTAACCCTCCTTCCCCCCACAGCAAACAGCCAACACACACACACACACACACACACACACACACACACAATGTCACTCTGATTAATGAAGTGAAAACAAACTGTCCGTTAAGCCTCATTATCAGACTAGATGTCAAACTACCACAACTTTCTGTCAATCTTAACAACAATCTAACCTCTGCAGAAAATATAGTCTTTGTTTGGAGTTTCTGGTGCTTTTATCTCACATATTTCTTCTCTTGATTAAATTATTTATTTTTTGTTGATAAAATCTAACTTCTCTGTCTCTTTCCCTCTCTGTTCCCTCTCTTCTCCCTCTCTGCAGGTCCACCGGTAAACGTAACCTGTAACATTTTTATCAACAGTTTTGGGTCCATCGCTGAAACAACAATGGTAAGCTCAGTTATTCTTACCAAGGCTTTGTAACACGGCTTGACGTGTAGATTTTGATGTTATTTATTTGTCACTTGTGTGTGGGATGGTTGGGCGGCTAATGGAAAATGTCACATCTCGTTGCAGCTTCATTTCAGCTTGGGCAATTTTGTCCTGAAAAATGCGATTAATTGAAACGACGGCAGTGCTGATATTGAGTTTTGTTTTTTTGTTTCCTATTTAAAAAATTACAAGCCTTCTGAGTGTTTAGAAATGTCTCCGCCTCATTGAGCTCTTCTCCCATTTCAAACACTTCATTTGAAAGAGCGCATCATTGCTGCGGCCATTTGCATAACAACACGGTGGCGGCGCTGCTGTCATGCCTGTCTGCAAGCAATGGGGGGAAATTTACGCTCACTCATTACACCAAAAATCCATTAACGTTAATATAACTGAACCATCAACCTTCACAGAGCGACAAGGCCCAAAGCGGCATGGATTGCCTGAATGACAGACTCTTCCTCAGTTTGTCTTTCTGAGGTTTCTCCAATTTATTTAGCTGATTACCCGATTTTTCTCTGGGACTCTTCCCTGTCCTTATCACTGATCTTAAAGGATGTTGTTTGATGTAGCAATCATATACTGCTGTGGAAAAAAATTAGATTTTTCAGGTGTTATCGGAGCGTCTGACCCCCAAAAGCCTGTCAATCAAGTTATTCTTCTGGATGCTGAGACTGACGACCACAGTCAGGGATATTGCCCTTATCTCTCAAAGGGTGGATTAGAAGCAGAAACAACTGAAATAATTGGATTTATCAAGGTTTTTTTTTTTTTTTATTAAACCAGAAAATCCATTTTATACTGTGGCTCCAGAGGACGGTTCGTTGTATAGTGTAGCTCTCACTTTAAACGTAGACTACAATATCCCTCCACACACACACACACACACACACACACACACACACAGTGCTGCTGGGGCCATAGCACAGTGATAGATGGAGTCGTCAGAATGGTGCAGTGCGTGTTGAAGTCCCGGCGGTACGTGGCTTTATTCCTGTTTCAGCGCTCTCCTTGCTTACTTACTTGCTCACTTCACTCTTTCTCTCTCTTCCACACACACACACACACATGCACACACACTCTCAGACAGACACGCAACCTCCTTCTCTCAGTCTTCATCCCACTCTACCACTCGTTTTCTCCCTCCATTATTTCCTATTATTTTAAGAACAGCCGTGTACTCACACTAGCCTTATAATATCTAAATTCAGATAGAAGAAAACTTGGACTTATCAATATCAACCTGCGCCAATGAAATTGGTGAAATAGTTCTTACTGTCATAGTGAAAATGACATTCTCAGCTACCAACTCACGTACTAAAACACTCAATTACTGTAACATTTTCTCCAGAATGGCATTATGTGTGAGTAATACAAATGTGTTTTATTGTGTCTTCTTTCTCTTTACCAAATCCAAAGGTTGGATATGAGATATAAAGCCTAATAAACCCAAGCTCGTAGGATATACACTGTTCTGTACTATTTATGACATTTTATGCCTCTCTGTTTCTCACCACAGAGCTCTCAGACTCTTTATTCTTCACACACGGAAACTCTCTTTCTTCTCTCTCTCTCTCTCTCTCTCTCTCTCTCTCTCTCTCTCTGTCAATTTTTCAATTCCATGTTGCTTTATTGGCATGACAAAAAATACATCTGTGTTGCCAGAGCATAAGAACAAACATATGTAATGAACAAGGAGTAAATACATCTGCTATAATAATACAAGTAAACAGGATACCAGAAAAAAATGATGTGCATGTCCCTCAAAGGGTACTTTGAAACAAAAAAAACTGATAAAAAATGATACTATATAAAATTCTCTATTTATTTAGCCTTGTATGGTGGCAGGAGAAGACATATTTAGCTGCTAGCCATACCTTTATCTTCCCCTAATAAAAAAAGGAATTTTTTTGTCGTCAGTGTAGGTAGTGAAGCCTGGTATATGGTCGCTGTCTCTCTCTCCCCCAAACATACACACGGTTATCTCACAGCTCATTCATTCCCATCCCAGGCTTTACACTGTGTTACTTAAAGCACTATTGCCAGCTTTATCCCACTTTCTCTCTTCATGCATATCTCTCCCACGTTCTCTCTCTATCTATCGCGTTTGTAGTCGCTCTCAAAGGAAGAGCATCAGTAAAATTCCAGGTTGATTTTTAGATACTATTTCCTAGAAACAGTCTAAACCGGGGTACGCGGTTTTCTAGAAAAAGCAGAAAAACACCACCAGAGTAGTAAAATGCAGCCCTCCTCCTGCAGCTCTCCCCTCTCTTCATACAGTTACCTGTATGAGGATTAGTCATTCATTGTATCTTGATGGCATTATACTGCGGCCATTGTATGAAAACTACCATTCTGTTTTCTTTGTAAAGCCCTTTGAGATGACTTACTGTGATTTGAAGTCTAGCCACAGAAAACTCAGATTGGACAGATAGTCTAGCTAGCCAAACACAAAGAAAAAGCCCAAGGCAACGGATATCCGGCTTACAGGTGTGAAATCTGAGTGAACTTTCCCACGGCAACAGAGCAATCCCGAAAGTAGACCGTCTAGGATAAAGACTGCAGGAACATGAGCTAGTTAGCCGCAGCCGTGAGCCTTTGACTACGGTTTGCAGAAGGCTGAACTATTAACGTTTTCTCTCCATCTGTGAAAGTCAGACTTTCTTTTAGACTGTTTTCAAGAAATGTCTTTCTGGTTCCTTTTATCCTTCCAATGCCGGACTTTCCGTCACTGAATCAAGCTTTCACCATCTAAAAGCATTTGTAGAACAGCCAATAGGAATACCCTCTCTGAAATGGCCTGTGATTGGCCAAAGTTAACGTCATGAACTGGATTTACTAAAGCCTGAAAGCAGAGCGAAAAAGAGGAGCAAAAGTCTAGTGTTTTCTGACAGAACCACTCAATATTAGCAGTAGCATTTTTTTTTTTGTGTCTTAAAAGTTAAACAAATTAAAGAAAAAGTGGCCAGTATTTCTGCCATGTGCATGTCAATTAGTGTCTGTGGATTTTATTATATCTGCACTGTGTCTCTGCAGCTGTACACAGTCAGTACTCTTGATCTAGCACTATTTTAGTCTCACAGCTCTGGTCTAGATTCTGTCTCAGAGCAGGAAACCACATTCATTTTGGAGGTATAATTGCTGCAAAATGTCTTCCTCTGATGTACAGTCGCTAAATGCCTCTCAGTTTTGCTTTTCTTTCCCAGACAGCCACAAAATGCTCAGTTCAACGGGCAAATGTCTCATTTTTCAAAATCACCTCGAGATCCAGAGAGACATTTGCTGTTGTAAATTGATTTGACATCCCACAGTGCTGCTGCTGGTGGTGGCACAGCTTATTTCGAGGCCACACAGTGAAAAACAGCATATTTTTCTCTCTCGGTGCAGTGTTGTCTGAGCAGAGCAGATGTGCCGCCATAATGTGTGAGACTCCGTAACCTCCTATCGCTCCTTCCTACCTGAGCAGCATCCAGGGAGGCGGCAGGATGTTATGACAGGCGTGGAATTAGAATATGGCTGCTGCTGTTTTTCTGTAGTTCTTGCATTTGTTGTTGTTGAAAGAAGGAAAGAAGAAGAAGAGGAGGAGGAGGAGTGAGATTGCAGTCTTTCATGCATGGTGTATTGCCTGAGTTTAATACAAGCCGAAATGAGTGCGGTATTGTGTAAGTACAGCATTTCCTCTGCTAATGGTTTCTTAGCAGCGTGGCGGCACTTAACAGTCCAATGACTTTATGTCAGGATATTAAACCATGAGTATGAGCCTACAAGCGTCATACGAGTCTCACTTTTAACTGCATATTATCATGTGTATGTGACATAACATCCTGCAGTACATTCCCCTGTCTGTAGGAGGACATATTGATTTTCCATTGCTATTACAACTATTAACAACCCAAATTGGTGAAATGTTTTCCAGGTTTTCTGATATACCCCCAATTTAATTGAATAAACATCAGATTAGTCATCCATTCACTCCTGATTCTTAATCATTCCCTGCAATCTTTATTTTGCACCCACACATTTCTTCCCCCTCATTTGAATTGGAGAATGCCTCTCTCAATCCCTCTCTCAGTTTAATGCACTAAATGTGCATCCATCTGCAGACACGAGGAGCCTCTGACCCATGAAGCTGAAGCTTTATGGAGCGCATGACATCCCCAAGATGACCAGTTTTTCCCCATGAAACCATCTGCGGTTTCATGATTGGCTGTCAAGAGATGTCAAAATGAAGCCGCTTTGTGTTTAACAGGTGAAACTGCAGTGTGTGTGCATCTGTGGAGGTGATGGTCTAACAGGCTAATCGAGAATGACTTAAGTAGTTTGAGAGAACTGAATCCGAGTATTTCCTGTTTTCTGATCCAGTGATCAGAAAACAGGAAATACACCGACATAGGGTTGCTCGATTAGGAGAAAAAAGATCATTATCGCGATGGTTCTGGTCAATATTGAAATCACGATAATTTAACACTATTACTCATTGACTTTTGCAAAGATGTTGCAATAATTGAATTAAAAAAACGGTGGAAATATTCAAATAAACAGTGAAAACACCTAGAACTATGAAATTATACGAAATACTTCCGTTTCCGTTTAAACACCGGACGTAAGATTAAGAGTTTACTTGTATCGTTTTTCTCAATTATTCTTATTTTTGTGATCATTAGGAACCAAAATGTTAATAGCGATTCAAATTTTGATTAATGGCACAGCCCCATTAACAGATATGTTTGCAAAGCCGTCAATGGAAACGGGGCGGGTACTATCAAAAAACTACCTCACAGGTGATTGAATGAACCAGCGGTCCGCTGATGTTCAGACAAAAACGCATTGCAAAAATGCACTTCAAGCCTGATAAGATGGATTTTCGTGATATTTTATCATGTGATTCTTGCGTGATCTTGTGCTATCGCGAGAATCTCACTGCCGTGCAAGGTAAGAAAAAGTCTGACTTGTGCTACCATTGAATTCATAATTATTTTTGTCTTTAGCGACTCCGTATAAATGGCATTTCCTCTCAACTTTCGCCCCTTTCAAAACTGGTGTCAAACCGCGGGCAGTATGACTGATGACCCCGGCGTGGGCTCGTTCCTCTCTTCTCTATTCCCTTGCTCCCTCTCTTCATCGACTGATGCTCCGAGCCTTCTCATCTCTGCACCATTTTGTGTTATTTATCATATTCTCGAGCAGAAGAAAAGGCGACTCCTTTTTGAAAGGTCAAGCTCATTTGTTTTATGTGAGATATTCCGTCTAATAAAAAGTGATAAACGTGGTCTCACTGAGGCTGATGGCCACGTGACTGTATTACACACACACACGCACACGCAGCACTGTGGCTGATTGCTCCTTTAAATGCCACCCGCTGGGGCTGCTGGCATGGCCATGGCTTGTCCCTGCGAAGCATTTCTGCTACACCACGCAGCTTAATGATGGTTTGAGCCTGGCCGAAGTGGCCAAGCTCCATATTTCTGAGAATAATTGACAATTAGGGGGACGGAGGGGAGAGCTAAATGCCATCCCACGCTGAATAAAGACACTCCATCTCTGATTGTGAAACAGGGAAGGGAGAATGGGCGGTGGAGGTTATACAATAAAGCTCCGAGGGAGCAACAGTTAATATTTTCTACCTGGATCGATTCTTAATTCCAACACTAACCTTAACTTAATTCTAACCATCAAAACAGCCAATAAAAGAGGTGATGGAGGACCAAACAAAATGACTGCTCACCTGAAAAATGACACCATTAATCCTTTGTTTAAACACTTGAGCAAACAGTGTTTGCGCTACCTGAGAGACTATCTCTGAAAGTAGTAACTGACTTTCAAAGTTGGAAGTTACAATGACTGTCTAGTTTTATTAAGCCTTCTTTATCATTTATTCAAGACAAATTGTTAATATGAAAAACTCAAAATGTGTCTTAATCACTAGTGAACACACAATGGAGTATCTGTATTCATTTTAAATGGCAGCAATAAAACACATTTATATACAAAACAACCTAAAATTATATTTGTATACATTTTGTAAGGGAAGGCCAGCCCCACTCTGCTATGAGTTATTTTGTCTCTGAAACATGGTCTATTTAGTTGTTACAAGGACGGTAACACTAGCCTGACGTTGTCATTCTCAGATTCTAGTCAGAATCTGAGTCTGATACTGCTCCATGGGCCTGTGATTATGGGGCGTGTTTCAACCGAACTAGGAAAGAAAAGGCCTCTGCACTCAGTTGGATAGACCTACAGCCAATCAGAGCAACGGAGTTTGTGACGTATTGTTGAGCGACGCATAGTTGTCAACAGAACTCATCTGCTAGCTCCTGCTGATGTTAGCTACTAGCCGATAACCCCGGCAGTTTGGAAAATGCTAATGACGTTATATCCACGTTACAGGCTTTACAGCATACATACATACATCCCTCGGATGTATCATAAGATAATACCATGGATGTATTAATAGAACACATGGAAAATTACAACCATTAGCTATATCCATCAATTACAGCATGCAAAGTGCAGGGCAACATGGGCAGGCGAAGTCCAGCGTGTGTGGTCACGTTCATAATAATAATAATAATAAAAATACATTTTATTTGTTATGCGCTTTACATTTAAGTCAAACCTCAAATATCATAAAAGCAAGGTAAAAACATCAGTTTATGGTAACACTTAAATTATCTTTGATCTCATTTATAAAAACGTTCTCACATTCCAAAACTCAAATTGGTCCTCACAAATGTAGAAGTGCAGGGATACACACACACACACACACAGTCAGACCTGTAAGAGATGTATTGATCGTTCAGTTAAACAGCAGAGGCTGAAGGTTTTAAAGCCACACGGTGGATTTAACCTCCATTTGGCCCAATTCCAACTCAGTGAAACCTTTTAAAACCGAGACTCAGATCAGTAAAGCACAGATCAGAAGCTTCAACTGATTCAAAGGTCAAACATTTGACTGCAGGCTCATTTGTACAGGACATACTGTACATTACATGAGGAGTTAATGCTACGGATGCCTTGTACTTTGAAGGCTGCTAAGAAATTAAGGGCTACATTTTGTTTTATAATGGTCTTATAAACGTCTTTAAAAGTCTTACATTTGACTTGGTGAAACCCGCAGAAACTCTGAGAGAATTGTCAATAAGGAAGTTGAACAAACATGACATTGCCCAACAACAAACCAAGAACACACACTCATATGGATATTTTCTAAGTCACGGAGGAAAAGGCATTATTCTTTGTGCTTTAGAAATCCATTCGCCTTATTGCAACAACAACCCTAAAACCCAACACAAGCACTTATTATCTCGTCTGTGAAGGCTCTGTGACTTGTGAATTTCTTTGATAAAATGATCTGCAGCCTTTCTATCTCCTGTTCATCTATCCCTGTCACTGTCGTCTTGACTGTCGTACTGTCACTGTATCTCTCCATCTCCCGGTGTAAGACTGAAGAAGGAGCAGCAGCTCGATGTCCTTCAGCTCTGTACCAGGCCAACTCTCCACACATCCATCTGCCTGTCTATGAATCCCTCTATTTCTGGCAACTTCATTCTTTTGTGTGGTTTTACTGTTACTGTTAGAAAAAACAACAACTTTAAAATCAAACCACAGCGAAACCAGGCCTCCAAGGAAAAGTACCAAAATACAAAGTAACATAACAAAGTTAAAAGTCTTAAAGGCTGAGGAGGATCTGAGGCTGCACACCGGCTCACAGGCAGTAAAACAGATCTTAGATATGGCTTGAGGCCACAACTCACTGTGATCAGTAAAATCTCGCATGAAGAAGAAAAAGACATATGGATGAAGACCCATAACCACCTGCTCACCCAACTGTAAAATCCTGTCCATCACTCAAACTGTCCATCTGTCCATCCATTCCTCAATATGGAGCTCCAGCATCTTGAGTCAGCAGTGCAATGACCCTTGATGAGCTTTTTTTTTCCCCCTTTCTTTTTTAAAGGGAACATTTCCCTGCGAATACATTTTACATCCTTCCGTTCAAGTTGTTTCTGGCGTTTTTGCTTTATAACTTTTTCAGGTTTGTAATTTAATTTCTCTTCCATATCAATTCCTCGGCCGTGCCTCGTCTGCTTCAGAGAGACTTTGGCCCTCCAGAGGATGCTACCGTGGTAGTCGTAGCGAGAACAGCAGTGATGATGGTGATAGTACAATATGAGCTAAAAGTTTAACTTTGGGGCGCTTGGACGCCCCATGTACAAAGGCTCAGCCCCCCAGCCATTGCTCTATGTCATTCCCCATGTCTGTCCTCTTTCACATCTTCAGCTGTACTCTATAATAAAGGCCTAGATAATTAGGTTATTGGGTGGCTGGTGCATTGCATTCTGGTCTGTTTCCCGCTCCTATAGGTGTGGAAATTCTTCTTCTCTGTAATGCCGCTAATGAATATCACTGAATGTATGTTCCTTTTTGTCTTGCCATCCATCCATCCATCCATCCATCCACCCACCCACAGCTTTAGAACAGATGCCTCTCCCTCTCTAACATCTCCGTTGGCTGTCTCCTCTCAGGACTACAGAGTGAACATCTTCTTGAGACAGCAGTGGAACGACCCTCGGCTGGCCTACAGTGAGTACCCCGATGATTCGCTGGACCTGGACCCCTCTATGTTGGACTCCATCTGGAAACCGGACTTGTTCTTTGCCAATGAGAAGGGGGCCAACTTCCACGAGGTCACCACTGACAACAAGCTGCTACGCATCTCTAAAAACGGCAACGTGTTGTACAGCATACGGTGAGTACAGGACGTGCAAGGCTTTACATCCCAACTGTGGGGAAAAAAGGCCTGGTTGTTTGTGGTGGGGGAAAGAAATCGAAAATGTTATGTATCGTGTGTTGTTGTTTTCCCAACAAGTTTTTAAAATTGATTACTTTCCCTAGAATTGATACCTTGTATTTATTTATTTTACCAATGAGTCACCTTAATATGTTCTGTTCATACATGATGCTCAACACCATCAGTTTCCAGCAAAGCAGAAAAGGCTGAATATACATACATGTTATGTACTTTTTAGAAAACAATTAGTTTTCAGAAATGTCTCATGATATCTGGTCTCTAGAAGTGTATTATACAACTTATGTTTTTGTTAAAGAAGTAAAAGAAAACCGCGATATTCATTAGGGGTGGGGGAAAAATTGATACAGCATAGTATCGCAGTATTTTCCATGGCAATACTGTATTGATACACAGACGCAAAGTATCAATCTTTTATTATATATGTGTTGGTCAGTTTGTCTGCTTGACAATCCCCTTTCGCAGCAATAAAATTGAAGTGATATGAACAAACCGAGAAATGTATCTTTTTAGATAAAACAGATGTTGACAAAGTTTCCTTTTGGGGACATCATTTGAGATTGGGAAAAATTAGAAGTTGGAAAGAAGGTTAGAAATTGCAATATATCACAGAATATTGCAATATGTTTAAAAATCAAAATAATATTGTGTCGTGGCATAAGTACCGTTATGAAATTGTTAATATTCATTAATCCAATGACAATACTCCTAGTAAAAAAAAAAATCACAATACAAATCGAATTAGCAGCCGTGTATCATGAAAGAATCAAATCGAGACAAAAAGCATATCGTCCCCATACTGTTTATTAAAGTGATTACAGCAGCATCGATACACACATCCCCTGCTCATATCCAGACAAATTTATTAAAAGTGCAACAATATAGTTCACTTTTTTAGCAGCTGTAAAAAGCACAGTGCTTTGATACTGGCAGAGTATAACAGTTCAATGGTCATTGTAAAAGAGATATAACAGTAATAGAAACAAAGTTTTGAGTCACAGCAGAGGGTTAGAAGTCTGGAGGTTATATTGAATCTATCAGTTATAAAACTATGATGGAAGATAGAAAGGGACTGCTCTGACTTCCTGTTTATTGCTTTCCAAAGACCTTCATCTTCTGCTTTAGAGTGCTCTTATTGTGTCAAAGTTGGAGGTTTTTATTTCCTCTAGAGCTCTACTTCTTCCCTTTTTTTTGTATCTCCAAGACATCCTAGTCAAGGCTCTCAGAGTTATAGCCGCCTTCAGCCGACAAACCTTTTAGCCTGCCAGTGCCTCCTCCTCCTCCTTCTTCTCCTCTCCATTTTTATTGCTCTGCTGAGGGGCGAATGAGAAAGAGACGCAGCAGCCATGGTAATCTACTGAGCCTGTTAGTATTCCCGCAGCGAGTCTAATCCGTTATCAACCGCAGTTTTCACCTCTGTGTCCAGCAGGAGGAGGCGTTAGATTGGGCCTGTAGAAATATCGTCAGAAAAGGGATGAACTGTGCGCTCCGCCTCTGCCGCTTTCATTTGTTAACTTGACAACAACAGAATGAACCCTCCGTTGATCAGTTTGATCTCGGAGGCGACGAGGCGGCTCGGGATATTAAACTCTCCCGAGGGGAAGAAGGAGAAAGTGGGTCTTGTAAATGGTGTTTACTCTGTTTTTTGATGTTTATCGCTCAACGATGGAGCAGCGCGACACAAAGTTATGACCGATGGCCACGTCTGCTCCAAGATTAAAGTGAACTTTTTATTTTGTGATAAACAATTATGTTGGCTTCATCATCACCACCCTAACCCAGACAGAAATCAAGAAAAGATGACACGGTAACTACAATATACAAGACCATACAACAAAAATAATAACAAAATGGACAATAAACCAAATGAACATATGTATAACTGACAACTCCATAAGCCCTTCATACATGTCTGGATGAATGGAACCTGGATCCCAGCAATCCGACATAGGTTATCATGTGTCCCGGCCCAAAATTCCTGGACCTTATCACAGGGCCCAAAGACATGAAGTCAATGGCCGTCTGTACATTTAGAGATTGGACAACAACATTTGTATGTAGTCACATATTCCGCTGTACTTCAAAAGAAAATGCATTGCTTCCTCTCAGCTGATAATTGGTCCCATTTGTGCTCGTGGGTTGATTTATGAAAAAGGACAATCTATAATGCATGCCAAAATGCATCATGTATTTTGATCAAATGTTAGTTTCCTCTAAAATAATAAGGAAATACTGAAAAAAAAAATGGAAATCCATGACACTTTATTTTAGGATGATTAAATCTGAGACTGTCTTCACCAGAATTACATTTGTCATTTTTTTCTGGTAATCTCTTTTGACTCTAAGTGAATTATGACTAGGGTTGGGCATCGAGAACCAATTTCTACTTGGAATCGTTTCAAAAATTACGATTCCAGTAGTTGTTTCTTTATTGGAATCGTTTGGAATTGTTTAGAGGAGTTGGTTTAAAATCTGATCATTGCTTCCTAATTTAATATTAATAAGTTTTAGTTTCCAAAGCGGCCAGGCGCTTGTTGTGTTGCAGCCATGGAGCACAGTAAGCAGAGCTCTAGTGTGGTTTGATTTTACATTGAAAAAGCACGGTAAAACTGCAACCCACCATTGAAACTTTCCTTTTATTTGTGAAAATAGGCATGTGAACCGTTTCAACTCCACCCCCAAAGAATCAGAATCGAGAGGAAGAATCAGAATGAGAATTGTTAAAATCCAAACGATGCCCAACGCTAGTTATGACTCCTACCTGTAAGGAGCACAAACAGAAGTAGCAGAAGAGAACGTAGTAGAGAACGTGTGACTTTAAACGGCTTGCTTCATGTTTCCATCAGTCAGCATTGATTCCTTTCCCCAAATTTTCATTTTCAACTTTAACTTTATTATCCCTCAGGGGAAATTTGTCTTGCAGCCCGGTAAAAACATACAAACACCCAGACGTAGGCTCACAGACTCCTAAACAAAGAAACATAATAAATGACGTGAATGCATCGAGTGACAACAGGAAACCTTGAGTATGCCATTGCTAAAAGCATCACCATCAATTAAATTGATGATCAATTCATCATGTTATTTATAATGTCATATCATAACAGACGTTCTCTCAGCACACTTAACAGATACAGTAGGTCTAGACCACACTCTATAATTTATAGACATCTAATTCCCCAGTAGTTAAAATCAGTTGGTTCTTTGTGAGAAGTTTAACAGATTGGTGGGAAATAAAGGAATTGTTGCCCACAGCTAAGTCACTAACTCTATTGAAACATTATACTTCCTGCTTGCATATAATAATAATAATAATAATAATAATAATAATAATAAATTGAATTTGTATTGCACTTTTCAAAGACCCAACGTCGATGGTATATACAGTACATATCAAAGCATCATGGGAACTGTGCTCCTATACAGTCGTATCCCCCAAATCAAAGTATTCCCCCTAACAAAAATCATTTCAGCAGTTGTTTAGTTTATTGGATACTAGCAGATTTCTTAAAATATCTGAATATGTTACTTGTTTGTAGAAGGTCCATTGAAATTATTGTCTTCATAATTTTTGTCTTTGTCCCTCAAAAATAACAAATCAGTTTCTATTGTTAATGGAAGTCATTGTTGAGGTCATCAAATTCAGCATCTGTCCTGCATTAGTAGTAATGTGCAATTTCCCATGCAATATTTCTTGCAGTGGAACAAAAGCACAAAATCACCTCGAGGCTTGGAGGCTCAACTCCGTCTAAAGCCCCAGGAAAATAAAGCATTTAGGTGTCATTTAGGTGTCACGATGCAGCAGACGGGAAGTCTTCTTCCTCAGAAAGTGGGACATCTGTGGAGGCTACATCATGTGTGTAATACATATTCAGCATCCTGTCACGGACTAACTAACAATGTGCAGACGCGGCAACGTTTATTTTGTACATCAGGCCAACTGGACGTGTGTAGTAGCAGCGGGTGTCCTGTTAGAGCAGAACACGCCGTGACGAGCTGCTGACAGCTCCGACTCTGCACACATGGAACCGGAGCTGGAGTTGGCTTTTCTGTCTTCGTCAAATGAACACTCTTGTAGGGATATACCAATCACAGTATTGGATCCGGGAAGATATTATATTTTTGTCAGTTTTTTGGGGGAAGATATAGTCTTAAGTGTTCATATTATGCTTTTTCCCTTTACTTTATTGTGTTATATATCTTTTTTGTGCATCTTATAGGTTTACAAAGTGAAAAAGCCCAAAGCCCCTCCCCCCAAAGGGACGTACCATCTCCAACAGAAAACACTGTTCACAAACTGTTCCAAACAGCTCTGCTGTGGTCCAGCCTTTACTTCCATGACGAATGTACGTCACTTCGTAACACACGTTATAATGCTCGCCTTGCTGCGAGCGTGGCACACCATTATACTCTGCTTCTGACTGGCTAGTAGTCCTTACTTATCTACTGAGCATGTGCGACTCCCAACAAAGATGAAACAGAAGTGAGATATCTCACTCTGTAGCTAAAACAGAGAGCTCAACACACAGGGTGAAAAGAGGAGCTGCAGCAATGTGCAGTACAAAGGAAAATATGGTGTTTTCTGAACATTAAACCACATAAACCTATTGTAGTACAACCTTTAAAAACAATTATGAACCTGAAAATGACCATAATATGAATTATTTAAATTATTAAAATTAAGGCTTTGGATATAAGTGCTAAACTGATTTCATTAGAAGTAATTGTTTTAATCAACTATTTTCAGTTACAAAGTTCACAAATTAGCTGCGCTACGACCAGCTTTGCTGTTATTTTCGAATAATCGTTTACATTTTACTACACACTGAATTTAATGATTGAAAACTAATAGATTGATTGATATTGAAAGTAATCATTGGTAGCATCTATAATTTGTTCAATTTATTTTGAAAACACAGATGATTCAATGGTTAATTTCAAATAAAGGCAAAAAAATATAAAATATGTAGGTCTGTTGGGCATAGTGGAGCAGTAATAATGTCTGACAATGTGGGATATCTTATTTTAAAATGAAAATGGTTAATTTGAGTAACGCGTTATACCAGTTATGAAATAGTTTTCCCATACATTTCTGGGAAATGTTGATTTTTGCAGGGGTAAATTCCCTCCATGTCACAGCAGTAATTAATTCTGATGCCTCAGACTCGGGAACCTAATGTGTCACCAACCGTCTGCCGCAAACATTTTAATTTTCAGTTTCACGGGTCAGCCTTGCATGAAACAAGATTCATTCCCATGTTACTGCACGCCTGCTCGGATACAGGTTTTTATCCCTGTTAGTCCTCCAGCAGAGAAGAAGACGTGCGGTGGTCTACAGTGACACTGTGACCTCTAATGTCACATTCCTGTTCATGTTTTCTTCAGGTTTCCTCATTCTGATTCTCTGAAAAATCCATCTCCATTTTGGGCTGCGACCAGTATCTATTGAATATCTTTTTGATTAAATGATAAAAGGATGCGGCTGGCAGTGGTATTAAAGCTTGTTTACCTTCTACGTTCATGTTAAATACAGTAATACAAAATTAAATCCACTGAAGACAGAACATTTCTGTAAACAATCTGTGATATGTAACATTATTCCAGCATTTCCTGTGGCTTATTAAAAAACAATTTGAAGACAAGAACCGTACTCCTTGAGCAGGAATGGATAAAGAAATGGGTCTTTTGGCAAGTTGAGTTTCAAAGCCCTTCCAGAGGGTTCTCTCCACAAGATTAAAGTTATTTTAATGTACTGTTGTTGAGTACGTTAAGTCTCAAATACCACTCAACATACAATGCATACATTTAGAAAAACATCACCTTTTAAAGGAAATTTAGAACGGATGAAAAATGTGATTCATTTGCAATTAATTGCAAGTTCTATCGGACAGTCATGCGATTAATCACGTTAAAATATTTGAATCGATTGCCAGCCCTAGTTGTTAACAACAATGGAACTCTGTGAGAGGAAGAAGATACATCGGGCTGTGATACACACACAATACTTGTTTTAGATCGTTTCATACCCTCACACATAAATGACTTAAAAAACTATACATTTAAAAAAAATGTTATTGACCAAGTAATTAATCAATTTAATTGAATCATGTTTTCATGAAAACAACTATAACGTGTGTGTGTATATATGTACGTATCTACCTGTTTAAATACCCCCTCAAACCTGGGACGTTTAACTTTTGAGTTAAAAAAAGTAAGAATGAAGAGAATGGAGATTCTCGGAGGAATGCTAAACCCAGAGTCAAATAGACATGTTCCAAAAACTTAAGACAAGGTAGCAAATCTCATTTATGAGGACAAATTACTTTAATTTCTCTTGTTTAATTAGGCTCACATCACAATGATGAAATATTTATCTGTAGTGTTTTTTTGTGTGCTAGTAATGCCAGTAATTCGTTAATTTAAGCTATTATTGTTGCACTTATTACAAGTTAGTCTGGATAACAGCAGTGTCAATACATTGATGTATGTAATACCAAAATGTATAATTTGTTTTATCGATTTTAAACCCGTCCCGATGTGTCACTGTTTGATGCCGTGGCCTGACGCTGGCTGGTTGGGTTACACTGATAAATTTCTAGATAATCTTCTTAGTACTAAGTGATGCTTTGTGTGTGTGTGTGTGTGTGTGTGTGTGTGTGTGTGTGTGTGTGTGTGTGTGTGTGTGTGTGTGTGTGTGTGTGTGTGTGTGTGTGTGTGTGTGTGTGTGTGTGTGTGTGTGTGTGTGTGTGTGTGTGTGTTTGCAGAATAACACTGATCCTGGCTTGTCCCATGGATCTGAAGAACTTCCCTATGGACGTCCAGACCTGCATTATGCAGCTGGAGAGCTGTGAGTAATACACACACACACACACACACACACAGTGGGTCACTCTACAGCTAGTAGGTTAAGGGATATGAACTGTCTTTTGAACAGACATGAGCGCTGAAGTCTAGAGAGCTCTGTACTTCTACAGCGGGTCAGCGGCCATCAAGGAAAGAAAGAACACTACAATGCTCACTGGTACCATACTAATATCTGGTGTTTGTTTTGATATTAACTATCAAGAGGACGTAACCGCTTCATAATGTCAATGTTTGATTCAGGGACAATCCTAACATTTAGAATAAGTGTTGGCAGTTGTTTTTATTATGACAGAGTAGCTGTTAAAAAGCTCTCCTTATGATCTGTCACTGACGTTAATTAACAACAGACTGTCAACGATCTGCAACCTCATCATTTTTAGTCTCTCTGACTACTACACGTAACATCAGCCACACAGAAAAGGCCTTCAAATCAAACAAATCGCACTTAAAATCCCCACCAATTCAAAAACAATAAAAAATTTGATAGACATCATGTTGAGTCGATTCTGAACCAATCAGCTGTTAGATCAGCTGAGAGCCAGGTCTTTCCCATCATGCCCTGGGTCTGAGAGCAGCTTCGTTAACTGCATCTTAAACCTGCGGTTGCCTTGATCTCGCAAGGTCATTGTTGCCCGCATGTGCATGACGTCAGAGCAGGTCGGACACAAATGTAATCAGCACGCGACCCCCAGTGATGGATCCTGCGCAGGCCAGGCTCCTCTCGGAACAAGCCTAGTAATGGAAACGATCTAACCTCCGGCTCTCTCCTCCAGTCGGCTACACCATGAACGACCTCATATTCGAGTGGGATGAGAAGGGAGCCGTGCAGGTGGCTGATGGCCTCACGCTACCTCAGTTCTTACTCAAAGAGGAGAAGGACCTGCGCTACTGCACCAAGCACTACAACACAGGTGAGTGGGACAACGTTTGATTGATTATTTCCCCTCTTTTCCTCTTTTTCGATCTGTCGGCTTTCGCGTTTTTGGTTTTCACACTCTTACAATCTACGTCCTATCAATTTAGTCTCTTTCTAGTCTCGCATTGCCAGACTTTCCTCCACAGCACTGCAGGGGAGGGTCTGCCAATCAGCACCTCTGTGAGTGGCGGTATTTTATTTATTTTATATATCTTTCCATATTTCTCATTTCTCTTTCTCATCCTCGCTTTCACAAAAGTCACTTTCCTCTTTCTTTTTCCATTTAGCTGCCGTCCCATTTCTCTCCCTTATTTTTATTTACTTTGGATCTTTCTTTCCAGGCTTCACAGGAAGGAGATGGAGAGAAAGAGAGAAAAGATACAGTAGACGAGTAAAGCAAGGCAGAGAGGGATGTGTATCTCTCTAATGAAGGAGAATATATCTAAATTCAGAATCACATATTCTTTGAAACTAAGAGAGGGAGACATTGTGAAGTGTCTCGAGACTGCTGAAATGCTGCAAGAGTCAGAGACAGAATTTTTATTTTCATTTGAATGTGTGAATTGTGGAAATAACAGCGGAGTACTGCACTGAAATGGAAACACATATTCCCCAAATATTTTTTTTTCTTTTCCTTTCAATGTCATGAAACTTTGAGTTTGACTTAGTGAGGGGGAAAAACACTGTGAGCTGCCCAGTTTTTATATTTGTACATAATCGCAAGAAAGAATAAAAGTAGAATAAAAAAGACATTTTAGGACTTCCTTAGACAGGAAGATGACAACAAAGCCGAGGTGCAAAAAGGGAGAAGAAACGAGAATAAATAATGAAAAAAGATAAAGACGGAGGAAAAAAGGGGGAATAAAATGAGGAGAGAAGAAGGACCAAAAATCCTAAAAAGAAACTAAGAGGTGGGTACAAAAGACACAAAAAGAACAAGAAAGTGACAAAGAGAACATCAAAAGAAGAGGTAAGAGGTAATAGCAAAAGAAAAGATGAAAATATGAAAAGGAATTGGAGGAGAATGGACAGTGTTAGAAAGGAAAGAATGAGAAAGGATGACATTCATTTGAGAAGGAAGCTGAAGAACAGAAATAAGTGAGAGCAGACCAGCAGAAATCAGAAAAAGAAACGAGCAATGATTATCTTACAGGACGGGGGCGGGCGCCACGCTCTGCTTCTCCCTCCAGGTCCTCCATGAAAACCATCTGTCCAGTCCCCTTCTGCTTTTCCAAAACTGAAAATAGACACAAAAGACACTAATGGAGCTAGAGATCTTGGGAGGACTATATAGATAAATGCTTTGCTCCACTGCAAAAAGACACTGTGACGGACTAAGAAAGCAACTTTGTTTTATATAATTTGGGGTATATAACGTTGAGGTGGACAAAGATAGTCAAGAGAAATAAAGTGTCTATTTTAGCTCCAAGCTAATTATTAGGTCAAAAGTTTTTACTTCAACCATTATGATTTTTTAAAAATCAAAATATTGTTACTTTATTCTCAAAATGTAACCTTTTATTATACTAACTCCCATACGCCTTAAAAACTCACTCACACAGTTACAGAAGGAAGATGCTTTCATTCTAATGGTAAACCTCAAGCCGGTTACATGTTTGTAGAAACATGTAGAAACTGTGATGCTGGATTAGTTTTCCTTGAAGATAAAACTGCAAAAGCAAAGTTAAAATCTCAAGAAAAACATCTTCTACGAAAATACAAAAATTGGTTCGTATTCAATTACAAAACTCCAAACCAGTGGTCAAAGTCTGTGTGTGTGTGTGTGTGTGTGTGTGTGTGTGTGTGTGTGTGTGTGTGTGTGTGTGTGTGTGTGTGTGTGTGTGTGTGTGTGTGTGTGTGTGTGTGTGTGTGTGTGTGTGTGTGTGTGTGTGTGTGTGTGTGTGTGAGATTAGTTCAGATTCAGAGCCATCACTCACACGGAGGTTGACACCTGCTGTCACTGCTGAGGAGATGAACGATCCACCGCTAGATGAAAGGCCTTGACACGACTCAGCACTGCCACTCTCTCTACACACACACACACACACACAGTCAGATGCACACACACAGCAGAGACAATGCAGTGCTAATCCAATGCTCTGTTATATAAATACCTGTAAATCTGGTTTCTCTCTGTCACTGAATCCCGCTCAGGCTCAGTCTCATGCAAGATTCCTTTTATGGTATTTTTTGTTTGAACGATCCCGTCCCATCCCATCCGGGCCCCCAGGAACAGCGCCATGTCTTAGAGCAACCATGGGCTTAGCGGCCAATGGTTGAACTACACCCCTCTGGTGGAACTACACCCCTCTGGCCCATAAAGACTTTTCCTGTAGATTTTGCATGGCGAAAGAAACTTCTATATTTCAGCGGATATTTTTTGTGGTACATCAACTTACCAGACCGAACAATTAAAGGGTTGTTAAATTAGGCATGATGAACGCACATAATGAGCGCGAGCAGACCCTTGGGGGTCCATGGTACTGTCTTATGACACAGCCGAGGAATGTGTGTATGTATGCTGTAAAGCCCGTAACATGGATGTAACGTCATTAGCGTTTTCCAAACTGCCAGGGCTATCGGCTAGTAGCAAACATCAGCGGTAGCTAGCATCGATGTATTAAGAGAACGGTAACACTACACATACAGTATATGCCTTCATAACATTACCACAGACATAGCTAGATACTAGCTAGCGCTATCTACTAAGGTTAGCATGCAGTTTTGTGAACAGAGCTTCTGGTGGATGGCTGCAGAATAGGTCATAAACCCAGCCCCCTTCTCGTAAGTGGATGGGACATGGGCCAAACTGAAAGGTCTAATTACACCTCGCATGTTATTTTATGTAGTTCAAGTGTTAATTTTTCCACAAGTTATTTGATATTATTTAAAATGGGCTGAAACATCACAATTGACAGCTGTGATTGACTCGTGATTGGTTGGGCGTGTGTATGGCGGGAATTAATATACCCCGGCCCCACCTGTCCGATCACTGCTGCACAGACTCTGGCTCCAGTATTAAAAGACGGCTCCACTTTAGTACGGCGGGAGGCAGTGAAGCTGTGTCGTCCATCTTTTTTTTACAGTCTATGGTTAAAACCTGTTCTGTCCTCTTTATTGCTTCCTTTTCTATAGTTGAAGGCATGCATTCCTCAATAACAATTTACCCCCCACCCTGCTCATCCTACATTTCTCATTTTGCCTTCATCTCATCTCTGGCTTATTACTTCCCCTCTGTGACGGTGTGTACTGTACATGTTTGTGGGCGTGTGTGGTCGTTTGTATATATGTGTGCGTGGATGAGCGTGCACATGCCTCGCTGCTTCCTAATCAGGCATTAAGAGGGAATTAAGGTGTCATTACCCCCCAGATTTATTAGCTGCAGTCTATTGTGACTCCCAGAGAGAGGGAGCATTTCCCTGCATCTCTCTCTCCTCCTCGCTCACACTGTTGCCTTTTTTATTTCTTTCTAATCCCTCCATCCAACCCACCAAACGCACACACACACACACACACACACACACACACACACACACACACACACACACACACAGCCCTGTTTGAAATACTTGTTAGTTTCTTCTGCATTGCAGGGAGCTTTTGTTTTCTGGCTGGTGATATGTTTATAGCGTGTTTGGGCACATGCAGGACATATCATATTTCCTAGCCTTATTCCCAACCTTTAACCGAATGTTAACCTACCTCAAACCCTCAAAACCAGGTCAGCATACAAGACTTTTGCCTTTACATACATAGCTTGCGTTCAATTGATTGTTGCCATGATAACCGTCCAGAGTTGTAAAATGATTTATCATAGTGCAGAGGCGGATTTAGTCATTTTGAGGCCTAAGGCAAACACGGGCATGGGGCCCTCCACAACCCTTGTTCTCCCCCTTTTCAGTCCTTATTTATCTGAGAAAGACGTGCTCTCTGTCTGACAGCTGTTTTGGCCAGAGTGCTAGATCATCTTCAATCATAACACATTGATCAGGGTGACTGCTACTCACGGGGTCTAGTTGCTGAGGATTATGGGTGTCACCATCTTTGTCATTGCCATAGTTATCATCATGGACAGTGAAAGCAGCAGTTCCGTAACCATCTCCGTTCGAAGGGATCCTGTAAGGTTGTCTTGTTTGTAGCCCCCGCATTGCTAGAGCAACCTGGGCTGACGCTGTCGGTGGGTAGCTCCTCAGTGTTAGCATTGCTAGCACAAGCACCGGCTTCTTGCTGCTCTTTAGTAACGGTAATGTTAGCGTTGTCAGTAGCCGTCGTGAAAAAGGTTGTTACCTTTGCTAAAAACTTTCTGCTTTCTTCCCGCTTCTTCCTTTTTTCAGAACCACTTCGGTAGCTTCGCTTCATTTTCCAACCGTCTGTAGCCTCCAGCTCCCAGCATGCTCAGCCGTTTGTTTCCAAACACACACGAGCGGTAGGATAATGGAATAGTCCAATGTAGGCGGGACTGGGGGGAGTTTCTCATCATGAATTAAACAATCGGATAGCACTTTAGCGTATCAGTGTTTAGAGATATAATTAATTGGTGAAAAGTAAGACAACAAATCATAACCATAAGTTTATGAGGCATTTTACGGGGCCCTTGGTAGCTTGAGGCCTAAGGCAATTGCCTACCTTTGCCTAATGGTAAGTCCGCCTCTGTTAAAGTGTTATAAACCATTGTGCAATGTTTTGGTGTCTTGAGAAGTATTGAGACCCACGGACATTATAACACCAAATGATCCACTTGTGTTTTTCAATGCGGGGCTGTTTTTGGTCTAAATGCCCTGCAAATTGTGTGACTTTGGTGTTTTAAAGGGTTAGTTTGGAATCACCAAAGTCTCACAATAACACAAATAACTAGTTAACGGGGGCAGCAGTAGTTCAGCAACTCCCGTGTTCTGCAAGGTAAATGACTGGTTTTGTCAAAGGAGTCTGATGGCTTTGAAGAGAGCAGAGATAACGGCTTCAGTACCCCGTTGTAAAGGGCTTTCTGACAGCAAGCTAAAGCGGGGGAATAATTCTAAGTAAAGTGATCACTTAAACTGAAATTGATCATCTTAGGTGTCTAAAATGTGTTTAGCTTCCGTGTCCGTTCCTGCTTCTCCAAACTGGAGACGTACTGTAGCTAATACATTGACTATGGAGAAGTAACCACACTTCAGAAGTGTGTATGGGTGATCTTCCTTTTACTGGAAGAAAAAACACACAAACACACACACACACACACACACACTACAAGTGGAGTATGAATGAATGTACAGTGTGGATGTAAAGAATACTGCAGTGTGAAGCACACACACACACACACACACACACACACTCCACAGTGAGATAGGGGCCCAGCTGAATAATTTAAATTTTCTTATCAGATGGAAAATATGGACACCACTTAAAATCTCTGAAGTGTATCACAGCTATAAATCAAGTCCACCCCATTGACTCTCCTCCTTTCCTCCTCCTCCTGCTGTCATTTTCTCCTTCCCTCTTTCTTCCTGTCTTCTTTCTCTCCTCCTCATCCCTCTCTCCGCCTGCTCTTACATCCCCTCCTTCCCTGTCCCCACTCCTCTCTTTTTTTCCTCTCCTCTGCTGTCGTTAGGGTTAACTCTAACCGATGAGGCTGCCTTCCATTGATCTTCTATGATTAAATGGATTGTCGGCCATCTTGCTCTTTGGCTCTCTTGCATTTTATTATGAGCCCTGGCTCGCTCATTACATTAAAGAAAGAGAAGAAGGGACATTTGTTACTGGTGCTGCTGTCCTGCATGTAAATAAGGCCGCTGCGGTGTGTTAATGTGATTATCTTTGTTGCAGCTTTTCTTTGTGCACATTGTTTTTGCGCAGAAAATGCTACTTTGTGTGTGTGTGTATGTTTCATATACAGTAGTATGTGTACAGTAGAAAATTCAATATTCATCTTTGACAAACTAGTAGACCTCAGTTTGATTGACAGAAAAGCCAAAGGGGGCTGTGCAATTAATCACAATTCCAATGCTCACAAAAATAATGTAATCAAGAAAAACATTACCTTTTGGTTTATTTTCTTATTTCGTCTTGTGTTCCAAATAAAAAATCACAGTTGAAGGTGTTTATACTGTTGATTTTATTTATTTTTAAATGAATAATTACAACATCTTTCTAAAAGTCAATGAGTAATCGAGTTAAATAGATTTTAAGATTGACCAAAATAATCGTGATTATGGTTTTTTCCCATTAGCGAGCAGCCCTAATAGAGTCTGAAATATAAAAAAAAGAATCACTTAAAATACACATTGTAGTAAACCACGAGAGAGATTAGGAGGAGGCGGTGGACTCCATTCGCCCTAATCTCTCTGTTCCCCTTTCCCGGCATCATGCTGCGAGCGTAAACATCCACTGTTGCTTTCCCGTCCTAACCACACAAGGACTAACGCTGCTTCTGGCAGACTACAACAGGCAGCTGCAGATCACCAGACTTTCAACTGCAACGACACAGCTTGTGCAGTATTACTCGCTTAAGAAAGCCAAACCTGTGATTTAAGAAACCAAGATAAAGGAAGGTGACACCAATAAGGTAAAAAATATCAAGTTGAAGTTAATCTCGCATTGCCAGACCTTCCTCCACAGCTCTACAGAGGAGGGTCTGGTTTGTCCACACAGCATTCCGGGATGGGAGAAGAACGTGCTCTGGTTTATTAGCATTTCTTTAAACCAATCACAATCATCATGTGTAGCATTAAGCTCTGGACGGAGCCATGGTGCCTCTGCAAAATAGCCTCGGGAAGGAGCTAGTTTTTGTGGAACATGTGCACATGGGGAGGCGAGCTCTGAAATCAAAATGGCTGTCGGGTGTGTTTTGAGAATTTTATCCAAAAAAAGATAAATAGGATTTGGTTGTCGGCTCTGGCTCGGAGGCAAGTACGGGCTGACAATCTGTGCCTTCTGGAAAAGTCCAGAACAGCTGTCCAACTGATGGCCAACGGCACAAAAAAGTCTAACAAAGTAATATGAACAGCCAATAGCAGCGGCGCTAATACAATCGCTTATACGCCACATGTAAAACAAAACATAGGAAGAAGAGTCAGCCTACTTGCCAGTTTGTGATTGGTCCCCGGCCACAGACATTACAGATTTGTAATGGGAGCAGGTCAGGACAGAAAAATGTACAGTTTTCCAGCCTGAGCGAAATCAAATCGCTGGCAGAATGGCCAGCAGAAAACTTAAGGAGAAAGGTGGATGGGAAAAAAAATAAAATATAGCGGGCCAAGTCTCTGGAGACTGATGCAGCAAAATGCAAAAAGCTCACAGAGCTTTCATGACAGACAGCAGAGCTAACTTCACATCAGCAAGAGGTCAGGAGCAGGACACATTATACTAACCTGCCTTTATCCCTGTCTTAGCGAATTGCATAGTCACCTATCAACATGGGTGTGCATCATGATTATGAAAATGATCACACCATTTAGTGCTGTCAAACATAACGTTTAATAATTTCTGTTACGTTAATTTGAAACATTAAAAGCGTTACAAATTAATCATGGGTAGACCGCGATTTTACCTGGTTGTATGTGAGAGGTTGCAGTGAGCTCAGTTCTGCAGCTAGGATGGAGACTGTGGTATTGAATTAAACGGGAAACACCACGCTAAACGTGCTAGCATACTAGGAAGGGGGCTAAATGATTCACCTGGTGGTTGATTGTGAAGGCTTCACAGACACAATTGATAGGGCCTATAGTCATTTTCATCATTTCACAGCCTTAATATGAATCACAAGTGTAATATGACCAAATGGAAAAAATTATATTAGTTTATAGTTTATTCAATGCTAATTCTTTAACACAAAGCAACACATATTATATCATCAATAATGGCTAATAACCTAATAATCTTTAAAATAATTTCTTTATCCAGGTTGAAGATAGTTAATCCCCATGTTCAGGTACAGCAAGTAGCCTACTTTATCCCTGAAAGGGTTATCAGTAATACTCTGTACTGTTTTATAATTGCATGTTTGTGTAATTTGGGGTTTCTGTAGCCAGCGACATTTCATTATTTGTATTTTATTTTCAATGCAGATGTGATTGGTTTTGAGATGTTACTTGCTGTGTATACCGTGTCTGATAGGCTACAGTATTATGGCATAGTATCAGGACATCCTGGCTAGTAAAGGTGATGGTACTTTTTGTTGTCACATACACGTACATGTAGCGAAACTCATTCTCTGCATTTAACCCATCCCTCAAGGGAGCAGTGGGCAGCCATTTGCAGCGGCCTGGGGACCAACTCCAGATCTGAGCCAGAGCCTTGATCAAGGGCACTGACTGGAGAACCTATACATGGTTTTTGTTTTTAGTGTCTGTCGAGCCAGGCTAGGGGCGGATGGCCGGATGATGGGCCTATTTGGGAGAAAGTCCAGGGCTGTTTTTTAGCCCCAGTCCGTCCCTGCTCAGAAGATGTTTTCCGAATCGACCAGAGTTTATTTATTTATCAGGGTATATAGACGGGCCAATCACACAGGAGAGAGCTGTTGATGTCCCACCAAAAGTCCATGTTGACTTTCATACTTACTACTGACTTACGGTACATAACAAACATACTTATTTTAACCCAAAGTCATGACTTTTTTCCTAAACCTAACCAAGTAGTTTTAACCTGAATTCTTTCCATGGTGCCGGCTTCTCATTTTAACCACCATGTAATGTGGTGGCGTATTTCTGTGAGATCAGGTTACTCAATTTCTACTTCCTTTAATACCGCAATGACTAGAATGAAAAAATGGGGCAATACAAACTTCCAATTTCTCACCAAGATTTTCATTTTTTCCCAAAAAATGACTGTGTATGCCAGCTAGAGCCCAACCGATATATCGGCGGGCCGATTTTATTGGCCGATATTAGGCATTTCCCGATCTCTCGGTATCAGCATTTATAATGGCCGATTTAAATTAAATTAAATTCTTTTTCTTTTTTTATATTCATCTGAATCATTTATAATGACAAATAAATTATATATAAATAATGAACATTTAAAAAATAAAGACTGTCAACCCTGTTATGAGTGTTAATAATAATAAATTGAATTTATATAGCGCTTTTCTCAAACTCAAAGTCACTTTACAGACTAGAATAGATTAAAAAAAAAAAAAAAAAAAGGATAGGTAGAACAGAAGAGATGGGTCTTGAGAGAGGACTGAAAAATGGTGAGGGACTCAGAGATGCGGATCTCATGGGGGAGGGAGTTCCAGAGCCTGGGAGCTGCCCTAGAAAAGGCTCTGTCCCCAAAACTGCGGAGCTTTGACTTGGGGACAAAGAGGAGACCGGCTGAAGCGGATCTGAGGGACCGTGAAGGTCGGTAGGGGGAGAGGAGCACAGTGAGGTATGATGGGGCAAGGTGGTGGATGGCTTTGTAGGTAAGGACCAGGATTTTGTATATGATCCGGTGAGAAATGGGAAGCCAGTGTAGCTCTTTTAGAACCGGAGTGATGTGGTGCCAGGATGTGGAGCGGGTGGTGAGTCGTGCGGCTGAGTTCTGAACCAGTTGGAGCCTTTTAATGGAGGTGGAGCTGATGCCGAGGAGTAGTGAGTTGCAATAGTCAAGTCGTGAGGAGATGAAGGCGTGAATAAGTCTTTCGGCAGCAGAGGGAGTGAGTGAGGGTCTGATTTTGGCAATATTTCGAAGGTGAAAGAAGGAGGTTTTGATGACCTGACGAATGTGAGGCTCAAGGGAGAGGGTTGAATCAAATATCACACCAAGGTTGCGGGCCTGGGGAGATGGGGAAACAATGGTGCCGTCAATGGTGAGAGTGAGGTTATTGGCTTTGCAGAGAGTGGATTTGGAGCCTATGAGGAGGATTTCTGTTTTATTGCTGTTTAGTTTGAGGAAGTTGTGGTGCATCCAGGTTTTGATCGCTGACAGACAGGAGATGATGGAAGAGGGGGATTCAGGGGAGTTGGTGCTGAGGTAGATCTGGATGTCATCGGCATAACAGTGAAAGTTCAGGTTGAAATGGCGGAGTATCTGACCAAGGGGAGGATGTAGATGATGAAAAGAAGGGGACCAAGTATTGGGGAACGCCTTGGGTAACTGAGGCAGTAGCAGAGGTGTGATTATGAAGGGAGATGAAATGAGATCTGTCAGAAAGGTAGGAGCGGAGCCAGGTGAGTGCAGTACCTTCGATACCAAGGTCTTTGAGTCTGGTGAGCAGGATGTTATGGCTCACAGTATCGAAGGCTGCACTCATGTCAAGAAGAATAAGGATATTGAGGGAACCGGTGTCAGCAGAAGTGAGTAGGTCGTTGAAGACTTTGAGCAGAGCAGTTTCTGTGCTGTGGAGGGGAAAACCAGATTGGAAGGGTTCAAATTGGTTATTGGCAAGGAGATGAGTTTGTAGTTGTGAGGCAACAAGACGTTCGAGGGTTTTTTTCAGAAAGGGAGGTTGGATATAGGGCGGTAATTATTAAGGGAAGAGGGATACAGGGTTTTTAAGGACTGGGGTGACAGCAGCAGTTTTGAAAGCAGAGGGGACAATTCCAAGGGACAGAGAGGAGTTGAAGAGGTTAGTGAGGTAGGGGAGAGAACGGGAGGCATAACTTCAAGAGAGGAGTAGGAAGGGAGTCCAGTAAGCAGGTAGTGGGTTTGGAAGAGCTGATGAGTTTAGATATATCGGAAGTGGTGACCAGGTCAAACTGGGAGAGGAGGCAGTGTGGAGGAGGAGAAGGGAGGTCAGGCTGGGTAGGGAGAGGAGGGTCCGTGGTAGGCGCTGGAGTAGATACTGGGAGGTCAGATGCAGGGGATAGAGACTGATAAATGGTGTTGATTTTGTCTGCAAAAAGTGAAGGAATGAGTTGCAGAGATCAGGAGAAGTAGGTGGGGTGTTAGTCCGAGGCTTGATGAGGTTATTCATTGTGGAGAAGAGGGTTCTGGAGTTATGACAGGGGTTGGTGAAGATGGAGGAGAGGTAGGCAGATTTGGCAGAAATGAGAGCCTCTTTGTAGGCAGTGAGGTGGAGTTTATAGGCTTCATGGTGGACTGTGAGAGATGATTTTTTGTCAGGCGTTCAAGTTGGCGGCCAGTTTGTTTCATTTTCCGGAAGCACCATGTAAGGGTGACGAGGTGTTAAAGGTGACGGTTTTTGTTTTGAGGGGGGCCAAAGAGTTAAGGGACAAAGACAAGACGGAGTTGAGGTGGTTTGTGAGATCATCAGGTGAGGTGAGGGTAGAGTCCAGATGAAGAGTGGAGGAGAGCAGGTCAGAGAAATGGTGGGGATCAATGGATTTAAGATTGCGGAAGGTGATTTCTCGAAGGATGCGTGGGCGTGGGGTTGGAGAAGGAATGATGAACCGTATCAGTTTGGCGTGTTGGCGTTGCATAGTTTGTCCACCAGAGGACGCTCTACAACGTCCCTGTTGGCACCAATGGGTTTTTTTTTCTTCATTTTTTTATTATTGTGTTTTTGTTCAAAGGACTTTAAGTTTCATATCTTAAGTTTGTATTTTTATAAATTTTATTTATCAGAACTTTAATATATTTTGATGTTCCTGTTGTAATAATAAAATAAATGATTATATTTTAGTGAGAACCTATAAATAACTACAAATAACTAATCTGTGTATGTTTTGTAATGCGTTTCTGGATTTTCTTTTAAATGTATATCGGCCGATATATCAGCATATCGGTCGGGCTCTAATGCCAGCTGTATAATTTATAAGATCCAAATAAAACTTTTGCTCATAGTGGTTTTAATAATGTACCACCACCACGGAAAAATATTCTCAGTTTCTTGAGGGAGGAAGATGCAATAATGTCTCCATTTTCTGTTGTGTCATCACTTCTTAGTGTTCCTCTGAGCTATTATTGCTGTTATTGCAACAAGTAAAAGGCAGTATAAATCCAAAACCACCTGCCGTGTTCGTTTTCAAGCATTTACCGTGTTTCATTTGATATTCAGCAAAGCCGGGCATTTGTGTCTCTCTGATTTTCCGCTCACGATTTACACGTGGGCTTAGTGCAAGAGCTGAAGAAAGGTGACATTTTGTCTCAAAGCTGTCAACTTTAGCTTCAGTCCCTCTATTTTTCCTTTCTGCGGCTTATTCTCCTTTTTTACTGCCAGTCCCACAGCTTCTCCCTTCTCTAATCCCACTTCCCCACTTTCTTCCTCCCCCTCTTCTCGTCTCTCTGGATCACTCTTTTATTGTACCCCTCTGTCTCATCATGTCCACCTGTTTTTTTCTAGAGGACATGTCCGTGTCAGTGTTCAGATAATGCGCCCATTCAGATGAAGATAATAGGAAATTCAGAAAAACTCCTCACTGCTAATGAAACCGTACCGCCTCGGGGAAACTGATGAAAGAACATTTTGCTTTTAAGTAGAGTTTAAACATCGACCAGCGTTACTTGTTTTTCCTGGAATCCACCTCTTTGTGCTTGGTGTGCTGCAAATTCACTCATTTCCCAATGAGATGTTCATGTTAAAAACAAAAACAGGACACCTACTGAGACAAAATGGTTGGCTATATATATATATATATATATATATATATATATATATATATATATATATATATATATATATATATATATATATATATATATATATTATAATTTAACTGAGAATATCTTTGAAGCTGTAAGGATCATGAGCCATCTCATTACAACGTAGTAGCCTTTTGGAGGGTGTAAGTCTTTCTTTCCCTTTTAAAATAGATTTAAACTAGATGGAGCAAAACATAACTTAAGTTTTTTTCTTCTCAAAGGCTTCTCTGCACTTTTAACATGATGACTTCACAACGGGTCTAATCTTGCTTTGCCAGAGCTTCGTCCACAGCGTTGCAGAGGAGGGTCTGGCTAGTTCACACAGCATTCTGGGATGGGAGAAAAACGTGCTCTGGTTTATTGGCATTTCTTTAAACCAATCACAATCGTCTTAAAATCAAAATAGCCTTGGGAAGGAACTTGTTTTGGTGGAACGTGTACGTTCAAAGATTGTTTTAGTCATGCAACAGGAAACTGTCTGGATTTACCCTGCAGAAATCTGAGGAGCAGTTAACCATAGTCCTCATAAAGCAACCGTAGTTTAGAAGGCCAACACCAAGAAAGAGGACGCCAATGGACATGCGGCCAAAAATGCAGGACATCTGGCGGAACTTCCGGCGGCACCGGAGCACTTTTGGAAGTTAAAACGTCGTCGATATAGACTACGATGGGTCTAATCACTCATCTAAGACTCTCATTTATCTTTTGCGTGTGTAAATAATATTAGTACACTTGAAATACAGTCTCTCCTGATTGAAAAACATCTATATCGAAGCAGGCCGGGTTCAAGTCAAGCCCAGGGCCCTTTGCTTTAGGGCTTCGCCTCTCTACCCTTTCCTCTCTGTCACTATATATAAAGTATAATAATGCCCTAATGATAATGAATGATTGTGTCCCATAATTTATATAGAGAGACTAAAGATGCCACCACACACAGGGTTAGCATCTCTTTCATAATCTCACAGTTCCTAATGTCTTCTCCTGTGCTGGTGTTCATCAGGTTTATTTAACATAAATTACACTGCAATGGTTTCCAGCGACAATGTGAATCTCATCCCAATACTAATCGTTTTTCTGTTTTCATTCCCCCCCCACACACCCAGATTCCTTCTTTTCATTCCCTCTTTAATCTGAGTAAATTCAAATGCAACATGTTTCCATTGGATCTCTCTTTTTCTCCCCATATACCGTATCTTACTTCCTCTCATCTTCCACAAACAGCTTCCTTGCTTTGAATGACAACAATCTTTTGCCCCTCCCCTTTCCTTCCTCCAGGTAAATTCACCTGTATCGAGGCTCGTTTCCACCTGGAGCGTCAGATGGGCTACTACCTGATCCAGATGTACATCCCCTCGCTGCTCATCGTCATCCTGTCCTGGGTTTCCTTCTGGATCAACATGGACGCCGCGCCCGCCCGGGTGGGTCTGGGCATCACCACCGTGCTGACCATGACCACGCAGAGTTCTGGTTCCAGAGCCTCCCTGCCCAAGGTGAGGACAAATCAAACGCACTCTTCTGTACTACCAGCTTTTGTGGCCAGACGTAAACATTCGGGTCTGAGCCCAAACCTAGGGCTCACCCAGGGGAAAAAATATATAATGCTTAAAAATCTATAGATCATTTGGGAAAATCCTGGTAGTAAAAAAAAAAATCATCATGTAGAGCCGACATCCCGTTTTATATCTGGTCATCATCATTCTGAAACCACGACACAACAAATGATGATGACTCATTTTCACTCCTGCCACCTAAGAAGAGGCACGAAATGTCAGATGTTACTATTTTTAAGATACGGGTGGGAATTTGGCACAAACAGCATTACTCATTTTAAAAAACTATTTTTGTTATATTCTTCTTCTGCTGAAGTGAAGTTCACAGAATGAAGGTTTAGCTGAGAAATCTGCTCCGTTGGAATCCATCCCATAACAACGTGGGACCGAACCCACATAAAATGCTACACTACATCACTTTCAGCAAACTTCACCATGAACAACGGGGGCAAAAGACGGAGAGATCAAGGAAATATGGCGGGAGGGGAACAGAAAAAAATTCTTTCCATTGACCAATTTTGGCGCTTACCCAATGCTAGTACCAGCACTGCTCTGCTCGGCTCTGCAGAATTAGTACCGCCTCATGCATGAGGCAAGCATAACTGGCCGTCATAGCGACGCCGCAGGAAACTCCTGTGACCTAACGCGACAAACACAGGGCGTCGGAGGCTGTCACTAGCAGTGATGACGCAGTGATTAGCGACGAATCTCTGCAACCAATCAGTTTTCTGATGGTTTTCACGTCACCTTCTGGTATAGCCTGGGATTGCTAGGAACCTCGACGGAGGTGGTACTAAAAAGTACCTGTTATCAAGTATTAGGGACTTTTTTTCATAATGGAAAAACAAAAAAGGCGAGTAGAGTAGAGGCGAGGCGAGCAGGTACCATGTAATGGAAAAACGCCATTTGTGTTAGAGTGAGGAGAGTGGAAGGAGAAGGGTAGCAAAGAGGCAGACAGATGTAAGGATGGCAAAGAGAAATGGAGGGGAGGGGGAAACTGATAAAAGAGACATTCAACAGTTCAATGAGAACGAAGATGAGAAAAATAACTTTTAAAAAGAGAAAAATCTTTTCCTGTGAGGGATTTTCAGATTAAAGGAGGGGAAAAAATGGTCTGATTTTGCATGAGCCAGTAGGATTGTATAATTATGTCCAGGGAAGTTGTAATCCCCAACGCACACACACACGCGCACACACACACATACACACACAGTGTTTGTTGACATTAGGTGCTTTTATGCGCTCTAAAAATTGAACAAGTGAACCGTGATTCCTCTGCAGTTCAGCTGTCACAATAATGATCACACAGCACAGCTGAGCTTAGGTGGGCATACTGCACAAACACACACACATATGTACATGTGTGTGTGTGATGGACAGTAGACACACACACCTAAACACACGGCTCTTCTCGCATGCCACAGAGGAGGACTGCACCATGTCAGGCCAGGAGAGAGGAGGACATGAGGAAATTTTTTTGTTTGAATATTATTTATCAAAGTAGATGATGATAATTCAACAGTAGGTTCTTATTAATCATGTATGGTTAACTCAACAGAAAATATTGTTTGATGCAGGTTTTAACAAATCTAGAAAAAACAGGACATCGCCAAGATGCTACACAATAATTAGGCTGCAAAGGTTGGACATATTAAGTTAAATATCATTGAGCAGCATTAACCTGCCTTTAAAGAGAAGTCTTGTACTTTAATGAGGTTTCAAAGCAACTAAATTACACAATGTGAGTGTGAGAAAGGGAATGATTTGACATTAATGAGCAATTTGTCATTGTATTATGTTTGTCAGAGGAAAGTACAGCTGATTCTGTGTCTAGGATGCCTCAGCATGCTGGGACAGAAATACAAGTATGTGAAAAAAAAATAGTTGCCTTTTTTTCGCCAAATTCAACAATGTCTACAAGGTGTTCCGTAACACCGTGGACGCCATGGTTGTTGACATGTCTGATCTGACAAGCGGAGCCAGACATTTGGGGCATGCTTACTTTCTTCCCCCCACTATTTTTCAAGCCACTTGAGATAATACAATTTTTAAACATGTACATCATTGGAAAAACTTAATAAAAAAGACCATCAAAAAGTCCTGTAGTTCTCCAGCTGTCTTTTATCACTCTGAAATCACACAACAAATGACTCATTTGATCTCCTGCCATCCAAGAAGAGACAAGAGTTTTCTGATGTTACTACTTTTAAGTTACATAACAAAGAAACCTATTGTTGTCGTACTCTGCTGTAGTTGGGTTTACAGAGAGAATATTTAGCTGACAAATATGCTACATTTGATACCATCCCATAATAATCTGGGCTGCAAATCAAGGATCTGCTGGGTTTATGCGAAAAGTATCGGGGCTGAAGTTTGTCTCTGGCTCATTTTGGTCCTCATTTTGACTACAACGATCTAATGAATACGCAATCCAAATCAAACAAAAGACGAATTTAACCAACAAGTTAAGAAAAAACTTATTTCATCTTATTTCTGATCTTAACCCTCCTGTTGTCCTTGGATCAAATTTGACCCCTTTAAAAAATCTGAAATATGGGTTTCTTTTGAACCAAATTACCACAAAAAATGGATTGGATTCCATACAACGCTCTTTGCAAATACAATTGATCACTTTCCTTCCTGACAAAACTCACCTGTACGTTCCTCTGATCTTAAATTATTCATAATTTCTGCTTTTTTAACTCAAATATTAGGTATAATTCTATATAAATGAAGGCTATTGACCATGAATTCCAAAAAGTAGTGTAGAACTAGTGGTAGTAAGGTGGAGTAAGGTGGTGTTAGTGAAAACTAAAAAAAAAAAGAAAAGAGGACAGAAAATGTCAATTTTTTGACCCGGGAGGACAACACAAGGGTTGAACATTCCAGCTACAGAAAGTTAAAAAGCTGCAAACTGGCAGAAAAACAAAGGACACCAGGAAGTAAATCCAGCAATTTGTTGTACCCACACCTACATTTGCTTCATTTACTTCACTTAGTGACTTTATTTAAGGGGCTGCCGGAGGAGTTTTGTAATCTTTAGTCAAAATAGACTTGACCCTCCCTTTGCCAATAATAAATTTTTCTTTGACCCTCCAAAATGATTGGGAGGCATGACTCTCCCCAAAAATGTATTGATGCCTTCTGTACGGTACATGTACAGACATGTACTGTTTTTTACAATCATGACATACATGACTAACCTCTTTTGGAGCGTCAATAAAAAAAAAAATCTCTTTTCTTTAATGTTTCTTCACCTGACAGGGTCTGGAGTGAAACAGGTTTTTGTGCTTCCGGCTAGCGGTCCCTACCTGTGATCGTGGGGGTAGGGTCAGGTGTGGTGCATCATGGGGGTATATGATGGTCAGACCCCATCTGCTAGCAATGGGGGGCCGAGACTGAGAGCTACATGGAAAACATTTCTGTTTTCACAAATACAAAAGTAGACCAAAAAACGTTGGGTGACCCTCTCCTTAACAAAGAATAATAAGACATGACCCTCCCCTATTTTCCTCCGGTGGTCCATTCCATAAATACCGAACGGTCCTTTAGTGGTTTGCTTTCCCACAATGCCTTTCAACTACCTTTTAGTGAGGGCTGTTGGTTGTGTTCTTGACTTTGCCTCATTTTCTAAATCTGCTTTTGATCACAATACATTGAGCTAATTTTATATTTCCATCCAAAACAACTACAAAACAACATAATAAAGCGACAAATACACGATACAAAACTAAATATTACTCAGTGGGGAAAAGGTAGGGCATCTTAAAACTTCAGTTTGAGCACGGAAATCCGTCTGCAACCCTGATTTACACATCTCCAAAACATTTTTCTTCTGTTCGTAAGGAAAAAAAGATTTTCATTAAGGAAATTAAAGTTTCGGTAGGAAAAAAAAGATAAGGCCCTTTTCTCTATGCCAAAATAAAAAAAAAATGCATTTTGTTTTTGGGACTGCTCATTCTCTTAACCATTTCACACAAAGAAAGATTCCTAAATGCCGTTAAAAATCTATTTATATATTTTTAAATACTTTTATATCTCTAAACTGGGGTAATGAGAAGTTCTGTTCTTTTTCTGCCTCTCTCTCTCTTTCTCTCTCTCTCTCTCTGCCTGGATGACAATCATACCGAGTTGGCTGTTTAGGCCTCATCAGCTCTGGGGGGGGTGATCATTCAAAGATAACTGTGCTTCAGACGCAGCGCACACTCGCAGCAAGGCCGAGCGGCGAGGATAAGCATTGTGTGTTTGTGAAAGTGATCTCAAGTCATAGTTTAATTGGATTTTAATCGGCTGATTGTGAGTTTTCTCTCTCTGTGACGGAGCGGGGATCTCCTTCTCAGGCTGCACGGTGTAATTGGATGGGGAGATGGAAAGTTGTTATGACAGGCCGGGGTGAATGCACTCAAATAATGGCACTTGGCGGGCAGATAGCAATCCGACAATGATCTGACCAGACTTAATTTAGCTCTTATTATCTGGACAGTCCTGCTCCTGTCCATCTCGCTCACACCGCACTCTTGGTGTGTAGAGGCTGCTGACATTCGACTGGTTTTGTTTGCTGATTGTATGTTTTTTTTTCATATGTTTAGTCTGTTCAATCTAGTATTATATAGGGCTGGGCAATATATCGATATTATATTGATATTGTGATATGAGACTAGATATCGTCTTAAATTTTGGCTTTCGTAATACCGTAAGTGGCTTAAGTGTTGTCTATTCCTGGTTTTAAAGGCTGCATTACAGTAACGTCAGTCATTTTCTGTTACCAGACTGTTCTAGCTCTTCTATTATTTTACCTTTACCCACTTAGTCATATAATCTACATTATTGAAGATTATTTATCTACAATGTCATTGTGAAGATATTTTGTTAAAGCACCAATTGTCAATCCTATAATATCGCCACAATGTCGTCATCAAGGTATTAGGACAAGAATATCGCGATATCTGATTTCCTTCATATCGCCCAGCCCGCTATTATACTATATAGTATGGCTGGGACGTTATGCTTTTGTCCCCATTCGATTCTTTCACGATGCATGGGTGTTGATTCTAGAAGTATTGATTTGATATTTGTTTGTTTGTTTAACCACACATTAGCTAAGGTGCCAAGGTCATTGTCAGTTTTATGTTCATTTCAGAGAAAAATTCAATGTCTTATGATAATAGAAAGGCGTGGTTTACTTCATAGGCTGGGTACCTGTGTTACTACATTATCTGGGTCACATGACACAGAGCTAACTAAAACATGTATCCTGGGATTCATTCAAAACTGTATTAGTTTGAAAAAATAATACATAAATGAACATTATATTTAATTTGAATGAAAGAAAGAATGATATTGGTAATCACAATTATTTCAATTATTAGTTACAGCTAAATTTTGAATTGATACAGCCTTAGATGGAGACTCATACCACAATAGCAAAGCCTCTGAACAACTCCCAGACACCGCTAACCCTTTTTGCCCCCTGTTCAGGTGTCCTACGTAAAAGCCATTGATATCTGGATGGCCGTGTGTCTGCTGTTTGTGTTCTCGGCCCTGCTGGAGTACGCCGCCGTCAACTTCATCGCCCGCCAACACAAGGAGCTGCTGCGCTTCCGACGGAGGCGACGACACATGAAGGTGAATACTCCACCAAAATGTTTACATTCACATTTTTAATCTATCCACCAGTTCAGTTTTTTGAGATGTCAGCTGAATTGAAGAGTTGCATTCAAAAAGTGAAATGTTATCTAAGTGACAAAGGCGATTTGTGAATAACAAAACATTTGATAAAACACAATGAGACCATCTTATAGTGCTTTGAACGTTATACATGACGTAAGGATTTAGGATGAACACAGGTGGAATTTGGATGTTGAACCTAAATGATGAGTTCTGAATCAAACTCTTCAATTCTACTGATCCACAATCTTCCATATTGGCCCTTTGTATTGTGCCCTTCAGCTGTTTGCATCCTGTCATGCATTAGAGAGGACATACAGGATGGGAAGTATGTAAGGAGAAAGGATCTTTCAGAACAAGGCGTGACCTGTTTTCCATTGGTCAAGCCCAAACGGCCCAATGCTTGTTTTATCCACACACGAGCCTCAGACTTGTGTTGTTGTCTCTAACCATTCGAACAGAATCAAAAACCACAAATTAGTTGTTTGTAATGGATGAAACGTAGTACCACTGTTGTTGGAAATCCTATGCTGCCGGGCCGCCGCATGCTCTCATCAGAATTTAATATTTGGGTTTGTCGGGTGGTCTTGAGGTGATGTTTGGCTGTAAACACAAAGAATGCATTTGGGATTTTAAAAAATCTGTGCTCCCCTTCCGTCCACGGGCGTTCTGAAAGACTCACAGCGTGTTTGATATTAGCTTTGTGTGGAGCTCATCACCAGGCAGAAACACAGGGCATCAATGTTTCATGGGCAGAGCATTGAGCACGATTAAAAGCCGAGCTGTAGAGCAAACAGCGACGAGGCTCATAATGGATTCACAATGTGGAAGAGGAGAAAAAAACAAATAAACCTTTCCCTTGGCACGTAAAACTTATGCTTCTGGAAATGCATCCTTAACTAGAAACAGAGATCTCAAAGTCTTTTTTAGTTGTGACTGTGCTCCTCAGTGAGAATGTACTTGTGTATATTAGACAGAGTCTTACTTTTTAGTCCTTTTAGGATTAAGTGCTTTTTAATCCTTAGTTTTTAATACCATGATCAATGTGCTTAGATTTCCTTTTTGACATAATAATAGTCAACTGAACAAAATGGGCTGAAAATCTAATTTTCCTGCCAAATGTTGCGATTACATTACGTAATGTTGTAATTTCTTTTTGTTTAATTAAATTGGTTTCAAAAAAGTATCGTTAGGAACTGGTATCGGGGTCCCTGTATTGGTATCGGTACTGAGATTGAACATGTTTGAAAGCTACCCAGCCCTAGCTGCTTGTGCTACCGTCGGTAACACACTGACTATGGAGAAGTACCTCATACAACCCTTTAAAATAGTACTTTAAGGACTTAGGTGAGGTATATTTTTGACATTGGAAAGAAGTTCTGCGCTATCATCGAAAGCTTCTCAAGGTGGGATTATTTTTTTCTCAGACTTTGTCTCCGTGGCCAAGAATGAACCGTGAGCTTAAGGAGACTAACCTTCGACGTTGATCTAAAACAAAAGCTCAAGAACAACAACTAAATTGGACCAGAGATTGGTAATATGTTTGGTAAAACCAAGGAGAAACAAGCAAGTGGCTCAAAACATTAAAATACAGTAAAACTGCACATTTTAGAGTGGCCTTTTATTGTGGCCAGCCTAAGGCTCACCTGTGCAATAATCATTCTGTCTAATTAGCATCTTGATATGTGAGGTGGATGGATTATCTCGGCAAAGGAGAAGTGCTCACTAGCACAGATTTAGACAGATTTGTGAACAATATTTGAGAGAAATAAGCCTTTTGTGTACATAGAAAAAGTCTTTGAGTTCAGCACATGAAAAATGGGGGCAAAATCAAAAGTGTTGCGTTTATAATTTGTTCAGTATAATTTGTATAAATTCACTGTCTATGAACTTAAGAAGACTAATATTGAGGAATGAAGAATGAAGATAGATTTAATTTCTCAAAACTGATTTGAACATAGATGTAGTGAAAATGACAAAGCAAAATGTACATTTTTCCCTGGAGGAGTGTTAATGTATCAGTGTTTTCTTTATACTTTCTTTCGTTGGATTTGTTTTTGAAGCATTTAATCAATCAATGCTATGTGTCTGGTTGGATTTATCAGTCCGAGGCAGCTGTATTGAATAAGGAGTAAAGCTGGCAGGCCTGCGGGGAATACTGAAGCACTGAAACTGGTGGTTTGTGTGTTTGTGTAGGTAGAGGGCAAGAAAACTCAAACGCCCACACAAGAAATGCAGCTATTAGCCTGCAGTAAACACTCGTGTGTGTGTGTGTGTGTGTGTGTGTGTGTGTGTGTGAGATAGAGAGAGATGGGGAGATTGTATCTATACAGCCGGTGAACATGCATGAGTGTGTGTGTGTGTGTGTGTGTGAGAGAGAGAGAGAGAGAGAGAGAGAGAGAGAGAAAGATGGGGAGATTGTATCTATACAGCCGGTGAACATGCATGAGTGCATTCACGAGTGCTGTCGTGCATTTTGGTGTTGTAGGGCATGTGTTCGTGCCTACGATGACTAGAGCTGCTTGATTGAATTTGACACTTTTGAGTGTGTGTGAGAATGTTCGTGTGTTCGTGGACGTATGTGTATTTATGAGGACCGAGTGGCCTTGCAAGGAAGTGAGGACACTGTGCGAGAAAGCTAGATTTTTTACAGTTATTATTATTAGGGACTAGGGATTAATGTGTTGTTATTTTCAAATAATCTGCTAATTGTCAGTCTATAAAGTGTCTGATCATAGTGAGGAGATGTCTTTTTAATAGTTTACTCAATGATTCAAAAAGCAAAACATTTAGGAAGCTAGCTAACTAGCAAATTATTCTGCTTATGAAGATCATGTTGTTTGATTAAAAGCTCCAGAACAGCTACTAAAGAGACCTTTTAGTGTGATTTTGTTTCCTAGAAAAAGTAATGAAAAAGAAATGCAAATGATTTCATGTGGCAAAATAATTTTTTTGTCTTCTTTCATAATTTATGTAATTTATTATATGTCATGTAATTTATGTATCATCTTGTGGTCCGTCAGATTTACCTTGTGACCGGTTGGGGATCCTGGCCTGCAGGTTGGGAACCGTCTTTCATAGACAACAACTGAGACATAATAATAGAGTATTTTATGCCACCAAAATTCAATTTCAAATGGCATCATTTTTACTTGGACAAATCCAAAGGAGAAAAATGCAGTTTAGATGAACAAGTCACACCCTGCTGTTCCACATGAACCACAGTTAATAAAATGGGGGTGGGGGTATAGAAAAATAAAAAAGTATAAATCCTAAATCCTATTTTTGTAATCCCCAATCCCCTGAGCTGTGATGGTGGGTGAAGAGGTAGATTAGCAGTCCGGCTGCCGCTGCACTTTCAGGTGAATCAGACACTAACCCGACCGCCCTGCTCGCTCGCTTGCTCTGTTTGTACGCCTCTCTTTCTGCTGTTTGCTCATATGAGGATAGGACAGGCAGGTGCTGGCATTGTCCTGAGTTTCCCTCTCACACATGTAGCACACAGCAGGAGATTGTCCGTGTCAGACGCATTCTCACTTATTGAAAATACTCCGATTGGTTTAGGGGTGGTTGAGAGGTGGCGCTGAGTAGAGCGTGCAGGAGGCAGGACAGGGCGAGGATTACACAGTTGGTTCGTAGTTTGGTCATAAACAACAGAGTCTATTGCTGTTCCTTTAATTTGTCAATTTAGGCAGTGGCCCTTACCGACAGAAGTTCTTCTTTTGTCTTCACCCTAAGATGGATGCTTTCTTCGGGTTTGGCGTCATCAACACACCCACTTGCTTGTCGTGAATTTTTTGGACAATGAGCTGCTTTATTCAAACGTGCTCAATCGGACGATTTCAACAGCAGCCTTTACAGACAGAAGTTTCCAAATCTCATCGTCTATAAAGTTTGACATTTCCGTTGCCATCTTTCATGGAAATGCCGCATGATAGAAATGTCATCAACACGCCCACTTGCTCACGGTGAGTTCTCACACTTTGGGCTTCTTTATATACAGTCTCTATACTTTGGGCTCAGTCGGACATTACACCGCCGTGCTAGGGATGGGATGGGGCAGGGTAAAGTCCCTTTAATGTCCGATCCAACTGATTCAAACATTTGCCTTCACACATACAACTCCACCAGGTTGAGTCTCGATAAGGTCAGGGTTGCAGTAAAAGGGGCTTATGTCTCTACTCTCTCTCACCCCAACAGCACGAGGAGAGAGCGAGAGGAACATGGACTCAGAATTGACACACATCTGGCACTACTGAACCTTTTGCATAGTTTTTTTATTCTGCTACACAGTTTGTTTTTGCTCAAATGATGAAAGCAGGAGGTGCATTTAGGTCATTTGTTCATTTCAGTTTTGTTCATAAAGGAGCTCGTCTGTTCAGTTGAGGTCAACATCTTTCACAGGAATTCTTATTAAGCTTTTTTTTCAGCTCATATCACAAAATAGGTGAAGTTAAGTGTTCAGGTTGTTACATAATATGATTTTTTTTGTTGTGTTGTGTTGTTGGATATGAATTTAGGACAAAACCTGAGCTATTTTTTAAATTTAATTTCATTCATTACATGTGACTGATGGGCTTCTCCTGTCTCTGGGTCAATTTAGGTGACTGTACAGTCTATTATTCACACTGTGTGATTTATTTATTAAGGATTTTCTACCCGTAGCATGTAGCAGAGGGCAAATGTATGTGAATGCACACTTAACCAGTTACTTCTGCCTTTTCACACCAGAGCCACACATTTCCTTGTAGCACAGTTAGGCAATTTAATGAAAGCACTAACCAAATGACAGATGTTTCTAAAAGTGGAAACTAATAGTCAATGAAAATTTAATGAAAACAGATTAAACTCCACAGCATGTGAATAAGACAGATAAGAATAGGACAGATATAGTGAAAATAATCAAATCCACAATACAGCATGAATACCAAAACAGTCAACATTTTTAATAAATCTCCAATCTCTATTGACCCCTATGAACCTTCAGTACACATACATCAGCTACCACACAGTTTGGTTGTTTTTTCAAATTTAGATTCAAACCAAATTGACAGTAGTGGTGTCAGTGTTAGACATTGTAGGTGTGGGTACTCTCTTAATAAAAGAAGGTCCTGCTAAGTAACAGCACACTCCAACACCTTTATTATATTTGGAAAGGCAGGTATTAAGGGAATAGTTTGACATTTTGCGAAATGCTTATTAGCTTCCTGCCAGTTATATGAGATGATTAACACCGCTCTCATAAATGAACTCTGAACTTTGCAACTCATCACAAACAAATATAAACTACTGGTGAAGATAATATACAATATAGAACAAAGCACAAGTATTCTGACCATTTACTTTAGTAAAACTAGTAATACTTCAAAATGTACTTGAAATATTAAAAATAAAATATGGTACGCACGATATAGCATGGTCCTTTTATAGTATTGTATATTAACATGTAAGCAGTATCTTAATCTCACATGATTTTAATTACTTTATGGGCCGTTGTATAATAAAAAGTTTTATACTGAAATAGCTGCTAACTACAACCATCAAACAAATTACTTTAAGTTAAAAACACAATAGTTCACTCTGAAAAGTAGTGGATTAAGAGTCAATAAAGTGGCATGAAATGGAGGTACTTATGCAAAGTACAAGTACCTGGTACTCATACATGTAGTATGGTACTTAACATGTAGTTAAGTACCATACTTGCTTTCCACCAGTGGTGCACACACTACCTGGTCTCATCTCAAACCTCGACAGCTACAAAACATTAAGGAGCTTTTCTGTTTTCCACAAGAAACGTAAAGGACTTCTAAGGAAACTCAGAAAACACAGAGGGAAATTTGAGGTATTTGCATTTGATTTTGCTGAGAGAAAGGTTGCATAATGCACTCCAAATCGAGGAATCATTTGAAAGTGTACGACAGTTTTTAATTCTTCTCCACTGGTCTTTTTTACTTTATTTCAATCACAATGAAAGATCTGAAGAGTAAAATTCGTTCTTGAATGTATGAGCACCCTCAATAAGAGCCTCATCCCAGCTGCTCTGCTGTGAAATAAATCCAGTGATGGTGAAAGCCCAGTGACACACAGTGTGAGAGAGAGGCAGTCCTTTAATTAACCTCTCTGGCCAGTCCTTCTAATGGGAGTCTAATGGGATCCATGGACTTCCATTACGTCTCTGAGAGGGCTATCAGTCAGGTTCCAGCTCACCGCTGGCTGCAGTTCACGTAAACCACCGCTGGCCCTGTCCAGTTCACGTAAACCACCCCAAGGCCGACTGGTTGCCTCTGTCCACTGCATACTTGTCTCTCTTTGTCCAAAAACAAAGGACCAGGTGGAGAGGAAGGCATGTAGAAGCAGCACGACATGTGTTCACAACGCCTCAACATTTACAGTAGGCTGCAGGTGCGTGAACATAGATCAGTAAGCTTCAGATTCCTGAGACTGTGAACCATCATGCATCAAGTAGGTGCAAATCTACCAAAAACGCTGTCTGAAAATAATTCAAAAATGCTTAGTTCAGAACCTGACCTGATCCAAGTGCAATTGAAACGCTGTGATAATTATGCATTGCTTTGTCTAATCGCAGCCGATAATGAGACTTTGTGGTGTGCAAGAACTTTATAGGAATTTCACCAATAAAGAAATCATGTAAAAAATTAAAAAAATTAAAATAGTATCAATCTATGTTAAAAAGGGTTATTAAATGTAATCAGGGTTTTTTCATAATTGTCAAATGACATTCTTTTCTGGTGAAAGGGTTGATAGAACAGATTTTTTTTTTTATACTCGTATGAATTCAAAAATCCATAACAATGCCAGCAAAATGCACCAACATGAATAAAACTTATTTAATGAATGTATTTATAATTAATGTAACAAAGACTTTAAAAGCACAACACACACAACGGTGTTATTCCTCCAGGTATACACCTTTACCGGGCTGTAATCGGTTTTAACGACTGAACCGGAACCCTCGTTGTTTGAACCGGGCATAATCCATCGGCGTGCTGCGAGTTGTACTCGTTGCTATGACACCATACAACAAAACAGGGTTACCCTAATCAGGGGGCCATCGGCAGCAAAGAGCCTGTGGTTGGTCTGTTTCACTCCCTGCCGCGGCAGCAGCAGACATCGGGAGATTGCTAGACAGATAGTCCATCCCCGGGGCTGGCAATGCTGTGTCTCGGCAAAAAGGTGTAGGGACCGAGCAGTCCCTTGCTGCGGCAGTTGGCTAACGTTAATGTTAGTTAACCAACGAAGTTAGCTTGCTAATTCCACCCGACACTTGTTACATAGAACGTTAAAATGAGCCAAACAAGTTGTCGGTCATGTGGCGGGAACACTGTGCTGTCCTAGCCTGGAAAAAACTGACATAACCCAGTTATCCACTACCTCGGTTACTGTGTGTTAAACCTGGGCACAAAAGGTTTGACTACCAAACAGAGGCACTTATCCAGATGTTCACTGGTCTGTCAGCTACAGCCTGTAGAAGGGTTTAGTGCTGGACAAATGCAGTAGAGTTAATGCAGTCAATGACTTTGATCAAAGTCTAGTAAATCAAGACGTGGATTGTTCCAAATTTATTTGCACTATTAAATGCATGGAAATTGCTTCAGAAATGTATTATACTACAGCAATAACACACTCAATGCCTGCACACTGCCATCACAATTACAACAGGGACACTTCTCAAGGGGATTATGTCTTATGTGTTAGATTACCAATACATGTGTGCTGTCTGAACGGTTTTCCTCATCAAGGAAGGGAATTACAAACAGCAAGAACCCTTAACAATCTGTCATGGCATTAGCAAGGACACACTGTAGTGTACACCACATCTGGTGATGTTTTATGGGAATTACCAGCGTGGTTAGCACACGTCTTCAATTCAATTCAAATATGATAATTGTGTTAGGATGGTAGGAAGTATTGGATTAGAGCAGTATTTCCCCGGAGGGATATGTTTATTGTGATTCTAGCCACAGCAGTGATGAATAGCTCTGAGGTTCAGTTGAGTACAGTTTGAAGTCTCTATAATCTGAGATAAGAATGTCCTTGAGGGTTTTATGGCTTTCATGCAACTGTTACATGCATGTGTGATGCTTTTGAAGTGTTCTCTGAAGCAGCAAGAGCACATATACTGTATATAAGAGTTGAAGGAAACTAGAAGGATGGCCAACTAGTTCTGGGATTTCTGGCAGCAATAGTCGTTTTTTTTTTTCAGGGTCGTGTCAGTGTCTAATCGATCTGATGCCTTGGCTGAAATGTGCTGCACTTTGGCTTGTATTTTCACCATTGGAGTTTAAGCTGTTGTTGCAGTGCAGGTAGCTGCAGCAGCAGTTGGGGCAGTCCCAGTTGTGCTGATTTCTGTGGTTTCCACTCTGATGCATTATTGATTCGTTAGTGACACTGATGGTCCGGAGAGAACAAGACAGAGAGAGAAACAGCAGGAGCAATCGGACTGAGGCTACCTGCACCAGAAGTGTGTCTAATTAGAAAGACAGAGCGAGAGGGCATCAAATAAATGGATACCGCAGCCCTGTGAGAGGGAGGAGAGGAGGAGCCGGGTCTTTCAAGCATCCAGGCAGAGTGACATCCCCCCCTGCTGGGGGAGAGAAACAACTGCAGAGTGATCAGATCAATAGCGCCACTCATCCTTGAAGGATAGGTCCGCCTGGCAGCAGCTCGCTTGTTTAACACAGACAAGCTCTCCAGACTGAAAAACAGAGAGCCCCTTTAGAAATCAAAGGGAAGTCGAACATTACTGCCTCTCGCCTCCATTTCAATCACGACTGTCTTCAGTGCGTTTGCTGTGGCTTTGTGAAGTGCAGGGCACCGAATGCAAATTAGTATTTTTAGATCAAGAAAGGCTTTCATTCAAATAATATATTTATGAGGAATTATCTGTTCTGGATTGCACTCACTTCTAACAGAAGCATCACAAATAACTCTCCTACATGAGAAATCCCTTCCAGTATCATAGTAAAAAAACAACATTTAGCCTCAAGGTACAAAGCTTCTAAAGCCTGACGTCTGTTCCACCTCTCCTTTACCTCGACAACACGCGGAAAGAAACAAGAGCGACTGTGGAGCCTGGAGATGCTTCCTCCCCTGCAGCTGGCTCTGTTTTGGGCACACTCTGCCTTCTGGGAAAAAAGAGATGTGTATTTGAGAAGTGGCCTGAGGAATGTGACCCCCCCTCTTCCTGCGTCTGTACACGCCATCCTGCTGTTTAAGAATTTCGGAGCCTTATTATAGGCACACCGGCTTCCTGATTGATCGGCTATAATCGGCTATTTAGCTGTGATTAGGAGTTTTTCAGCGGGGGGGCTCTACATGCTGGTTTGCCTTGCTGTCACAGGCTTTAACAACAAAGGCACCGAACTCAACCTCCTGATTGACAAGTGATTTCCTGATTAGAAGAAGAGGGCCTTAATTAACAAAGTGGAAGCCCTCGTTGTTGTCACCCAGCATGTTTTCTGATGACACTTATGTCCTGAATAGAACTCACTGTAGCCAAATTACCATATTACCTCCCAGATCTTTTTGTTAATATCCATATTTATGTGGTTGCCTGTTGGCGGAGGAATACTTTGACCTCTTGCCCTTATTATGTTCTTAAAAGCCACTGGATTAGTTCAAACATGAATTCTCATCAGGCTCTCCGTGTTTTTACAACACTCTAAAGAACTGACCTTTGGCACTCAAGCACTCACTCATACTGTAACTGAATGAACATAAAGGGGAAATGTAGTGAAAAACACTATCACTTTATAGAAAACAGAACTGTATTAAACTGTAAAAGTCATTGTTTATAAAACTGAAGAGGTGCATGTAGAAGATGATATTATGTCAGTATGTCCAGGGGGGTGGATGCGTGAGATTTCCCCCTTTCTGATCTACATATCCCGGCCTCTGCTGAATTATTTTTTATCCCCGGTAGGGACAAAATGTTTCCCCACCAAATGCACTATTTCCTCCTGTTTGAATAGTGTTTGATAGACTCTACAGTGACCAGCTGTTTTAGGAAAGTAGTAAGTCTTTATTAAAAATTAGGCTAAATATTTGTGACCTTTAGGTCAATGAAAAGACCAAAATATTTGAACAATGTGGTTTTAGTCGTTTTATGGGATTTGTTGACAATAACAAACATATAATATCACCAGGCGTATCCTTTTAAATTGAATTTAAGATTATTGGAATGTGAAATTACCTACTATTTATAAAAGCGCTGGTTATGGTACAGTGTTTCTAGCATGAAACACTTTTTCCCATCTGACATTAAAAGGCTAAATTTAACCCTTGATTAAGCTGAAGTCAACCCTGACATTTCAACATCAGATTTAATGCATGAAGCAAAAGGTGCCGTGGCTTCCCTGGAATGTTATTCAGATCAAATGCTGAAACCGAAAGTGAACGTAAGTGGAGAGAGAGAGAGAAAGTAACGGTGCAGCAGATCATGTGGATAATCATTCCAGGTCAACGGCTTGATGAGAGACATTAACACACCATGCTTCAATGCAACCAGGGACTCCAGTACAAACAAATGGAGAGAGACAAAAGCCGGGATGGAACGCGGGATCATTGGATGGAGACTCAAAAACGTCATTGTAATCTAATTGCATTAAAAATGATGGACAAATAGACCCTGCCCTTACTTCCATTAAATTGCTCTGTTGATGTAATATTTCTGTAGAGTATATGCAGCATCTCAGCTGGGAGTCACTGTAACCCTGTGTGCACTGATAGCAATGTTGACAGCATGTTTTCCTGCTATTTACTTTTGTTACAGTGACTGAACTTTGGCTCGGCACTAAACTCTATGACTCGTTATAAATACAACTAAAGTGTGCCATATTATCAGGACAGTTGTTGCTCTAGCCTCAACACAGACATTACATTTACTAGAGAGGGTTTCACAACAATCTGTCTGAAAAGCTGATTACTTGTGTTTGCTGTTCATATTTGAAGATAAACAGGTTTCTCTACTGTAATGCATCTCTTCACTTGAATGAGGTTTTAGCTTCAATCTTGGCATTCTCTATACGCTTATAAAATGTTACAGCACTACCAAGCAAGGGTTAGGATTCATCTGACCTTTGAACACGTTTTTCTTACCTCACTAAGAACAACCTACTTTTTAAGTGTACAGTTACAGTTGATTTGCTTCTCCCATACACGATGAAGGGCCAAAGAGCCTCCACTGTCCTCTTCACTGGATAAATAGGCACACGTGTTTGTCACAGATAAAATCTAATTTAGACTGGCTTGCTAAATCCAATCACAAGTGGTCACTCGGGATGGATTTAAGACATATTCTCGGACATATAGTACATATATGCCCCATATAGTCCCAGCTGATATCAATCTCACCAGGCTTAGGGAGTAACGGAATACATGTAGTGGCATTATGGAATGAAAAAGGTAAGGTTTCCAATTATAACAAACATACATATATATATATATATATATATATATATATATATATATATATATATATATATATCAAAATTACTTTGATTAGGTTACTTACTACATTCTTTATCAGGTAATTAGTCATTTTACAGGAGCCCTCCCAACCCTGTCTCTAACCCATCACAAATTAAAATAAAATGAACATGTACACATGATACTATGAGCAGCTCCAGCTAAAATATAAGTATCTGTTTTTTGAAATAAGCAGAACCGCAGACCAATCTACTCAAACATTCCACTCAGCTCCCCAGAATCCACTCACCGCTGACAGATTGATACTGAAACAGCCTAAAAAAAGCCTCAAATGGCTCTAATCGAGGAGAGATGCAGAGGGGGAAAGGGCGGAGGACGGTGTGAAATGAATCTACCGGAAAATGGATCAGCAAAGGCAAATTTGTAATATATATCCTTCCCCACCGCTCGGCTGGAATTGCTTCATGGGTAGGGGTGGGGGGGTCATAAAGCAAAACGCAAGCTGAGGAATTCCTTCTCCGCTCTCGTTCAGGAGAGACTGATGCCGCCGTTAGTTGGGGCTGACACCTTTCCGAATCGTGTTTTATGTAAATGCGGGTCTCTAAAACAAGTATCCAAGGGTAATATTTGCAGAGGAGATGGCGGAGGATAGCAGGCCTGATGCAGTTTGCTTTCTGCTTCCTGCTAATCTGCTCGATTAATCACATGAGCAGAGGCAGAGATATAAATGCTTCAGGAAAGCATGATGGATGAGTGAGCTAAGGGGTCCTCTTGCTCTCTGTCTTCCCTCCCTTCCATCTCTTTTCCTCCCTCCGACACCCGTGTTCCTTTTGACATTTTTTATCTCAACTTCTCCACATTTTGTTGCACCTTTTTTTTTTTTTAAACCATATTTCTCTCGCATCTCCTTTTAATTTAATGCTTCCTATCTTGTTTCCAATCTCTTCTTTTGTCTTCATTTCTGCCTCTTACTTTCTCTTTTTATCTGGATATTCAGCTCTCTTTCCCTTCTTTTCCCATTTCTCTACTTGACTTCCTAATTAATTAATTTTTATTTTACTTCTGAATGGACAATGCACATCAATAGATGCTTTTTGTTTACACTCAAAATGTACTAAATGTGCCGGAGTTAGCAAAAAAGCTACTTTTCATCTGTAGTCCCTTGGCAGGTCAACACATTATATTCCATTAATAAAAAAGAATGCAAGAAAGATAGAGAGCAAATTTAGGAAGAAAAAAAGAAGACAAAAGAAAATAAATGTAAACTAAGTACAATACAAAGAAGGGCATTGCCTAGGATGAGGTAAACCAGCTATGGGTGATAACAGTTTTGATTGTTTTTAATCCATCTCTTGAATGTGGTTTTAAATGATAGATAGCTTTTGCTTTCTCTGAGTTCACTAGGAAGGCAGTTCCAATAATGTGAGGCCTGTAATGAGAGGACTGGCCAAATTTACTAAAACACAGTCTCCTAGTTGCCCTGCCACTGCAGTTCTTCACCCAGTGATTACCTGATGGAAATTTAAGACAATTCCTTCAGTTATTTTGATACATTTTCACACGACAAAAGGGACAAGGTGATGCTGAGCCAGTCTTAATTTATCCTGGAAGTACAAGGCCTGCATTTGTGAAGAGCTACTCAGCTGTGTCCGTTGTGGCAAGAAGATGAATTATGTGTCAGTGACGGGGCAGAGACCACCCCTGACCCACTGTCACAAAGCTCTGTAGCCGAGGCCAAGACTGTCGCCCCGGTGTTAGAAATATCGAGGTCATAAGCAGCTCCACCAAGCCCAGATCACTTTCAAGACACGTGCAACATCTGTAAAATGTTCAATTAATTTGTTTTCATGTTTATGTCGTAGTGCCAGTAAGACGCCACTAAAGCAAATTATGGGTGTGTAGTTAATTACATATTTTCACAGTCTTATACTTAGACAACTTTACTACAAACACATTTTCTTGACTTGCAAAATGATCTTTTAAATTGACAAAAAAAACGAGTGATATTAACAACAACAGCATCAGAAAGGTCTCTCACCGTAAACACCAGTACGTATTTTATCCAAAATAAGGTCCCATGGAGGTCCACCAGAAAGGGAGGGGCTTCATCTCTTACGAATCTTATCACCGGTGAAAATAAAATGAATGTGTGTGTGTGTGTGTGTGTGTGTGTGTGTTTTGTGTGTTTCATATACAATGACCTGCGAGTTAATCACTGTTAAAAATTGTGCTCTGTGCAAAAAGGGCCGTGAGTTTTGTAAATGCACAGGGAGGGAGGGCGGGGGAATAATGGCGAGGGGACGGAGGAAAGAAGAAGAACAACAGCGAAAAAAAGGAGGGAAAGAGGAGTATGCTGCATCCTAAAGCAAAGCCATAAATTGCCTCCCTTGTCTAAGCCAAAGAGCAAAAGCTACATTCCCCCAACTGCTTATCTCCTCTGTCCTTCCCTCCACCCACCCACCCATCCATCCGTTTATCCACCCCTCCTCCATCCATCTATCCACACATCCGTCCATCCATCCACCCATCCTCCATCTATGAACTGTACAAGCCCAGTCCTTGATGCTTTAACAGATAGGGTTTCTAATTAGGCATGAATGTAATGAATCACCCGGGCCATCCAATGGAGGAGATTTAGTTTCAGTCGGGGGGGCATCTGACTGAAATAGTGTCTGAAGAGAGCTGCAAAATATGAATTGATTAATTGTCAACTATTAAGTAAATCGCCAACTATTTTCATAAGGAATGAATCAGTTTGAGTCATTTTCTTATATTAAAAAAAGTCAAAACACTCTGAGATTTGAGGACGTCAGCTTGGACATTGACATTTTTCACCATTTTGTGACATTCCAAGACCAACCAACTAATCGATTAATCGAGAAGAGGATGGACAGATTGATCGACAATGAAATACGACTCGTTAGTTGCAGCCCCATCTGTCAGGCTGCAGGGCTTCCTCCCTTATCGTTCTCTCTTTCTTTTCCTCATCACATCTTCTCCTCCCTTCATCGCCCTCCTTCATTGCGCCTCCTCCTCACGTCCCTCCACCCTCCACATTAATCACATGGCAGGGAGAATAAAGCAGAGCATCTGTAATAGTTTAGCAGCGTCACTGAAGGACGGCCAGAGGTCAGTTAGCATCGTGGCTAGTGTGTGTGTGTGTGTGTGTGTGTGTTAACAGTAATAGATGACTTGGTGTGGATGCAAGGACAGAACGGGGACATGGGGCGCTAAAAATGGATCGCTACCTGCTGGTCTGAAACATACACATATCTATAAATACACACACTGAAACACACACACACACACACACACACACACACACACACACACACACACACGTATGAAGGCTGCACATAAAGCACACAGACACATTTCCCTTACTTACTCTCTTTTGCCTCATTTAATCAGATTTTTAGGGGCATATTCAAAGTCTTTTCTGCCTTTTTCAACCTTTATTCTGTTTATTGACTTTTCATTTTATTCAGAAGCTGGTTTTTACTGGCTGCTTGATTTGGTGTGGCTGCAGAGGGTTAGCGTTGGGCGTTAACGTCCCTAGCTGCCAACAGTTCCTCCTGCTTCAGGCTGCGTCTCTGCTTGTTTTGTGATCACTAAGTGCCCCTTTTTTGTTACCCAGAATGCACTGGAAAGATTCCCTGCTGATAGGCTTTCCCACAGCGGCCCACAGGGAAGTCGCATTCATGAATGGATTTTTCGACCTTGACTTTTATCAAAAATGTGAATCCAAACAAAGATGACTCCTTATCATTGGAGGGCTTTCTGTCTGCTAATTTTTAATTTCATGGCTGTTGTTTTAACTTTGTAGGGCATTTTGAAACACCTGTTATTTTCCTAGTTTGGTTTCCACACACACACACACACACACACACACCTACACACACCTTCAGTGTCTCTTAGCACATCACAGTGTTTGTGTTGGGCTCTGAACCAGATAAGCACGTCATTGTGTCTCCTGTAATGAAAAGGCAGGGTGACAGAGCAGATAGGACTTTCAACATCTCACCGCGCTCGGGTGGAAACGGCATGCACGCGCCATAACCTTGGCTACAGTGCTTGTCAATCAATTCAATCTATTCACAACCACCCCGACTCACCCCTCTCGATCTTCCATGACGGGCGAGATAAACACGCTCGCCGTTCAGCTGCATCTCGTATTGATGACTTTTACACTGGCGAGACACGAGCTGTGTGATCAATGTTCAGCTCGTGATTTATGAATCCACTGTTTGGAGCGCTTTCTGTGTGGAGGTTACAAGTTGTCCTCTTGTCTGCTCGCTGCTCCTGGTTGGGTTAGTCGGAGACTCAAAATTACCTGTAGGTGTAAACCACAACGGTTGTCATGAACAGGAAAAGCAGATTTAGATAAAGGATGGATGGATGGAAGAAATATCAATAATATTGACTGTTAACCCCCTGGACTATAGATCTGCCCATGGCACATACTGTATATATATTTGTGTATTTCATTTTAATGTTTACAGTTTTTCTTGATTGCTAATACACGTGTCTTGAAACCTTCATCCATTTTTTTCAAAACTGTAAACACAAAACCAAATTCCCAAACAATATTCCCAAAACCCCTGACTCTACTGGCAAATTAAACAATGCTTTCAAATCATACACACAGCCGGTCAATAATTAAACACTACTGAGCATCAGACATAACCTCAAACATTCGAGGAAACAGTACCCAGGGCATGTACAAAGTAGTTAGAGAAGGAACAAATGCTTATTTCATGTAGTAAACCCATTTTGCAGTGAATTGAATGTCACAACTTGTACAGTGAATATCTTGCACACTGCAAGTAGTGCAGGTAATACAACAGTGAATGCCTGTAGACCAAGACAGTAGCCCAACTGCAAAAGGCCACAGAACAAAGAAAAGAAAATGAAAAGCACATGACGGTACACTAAAAGATAATATCAAGATCAAGATAAATCAAAGTCAATGAAAGATTTATAGAGAGCCCAGTGGACCTCATGAGACCTCTTTGGAAAAAATATGAACGGTAGTGAATGGGGAGAGGAAAATAATTTTTTAATCCCATTTGAATTGTGCCATGGATTACAAATATGATGATTGGCAATTTAAAAGATAATTTTTTTTTCAACTGAAGAACGTCTCAGTTAGCCGTAGGTTTGTCATAGTAGCACTTAGTTTTGTGTGAAAGTGCTCAGGGAACTACATCTCTAAGTGAACTACATCTCCCAGTGAACTATATCTCTAAGTGAACTATATCTCTAAGTGAACTATATCTCTAAGTGAACTACATCTCTAAGTGAACTACATCTCTAAGGGAACTACATCTCTCAGTGAACTACATCTCTCAGTGAACTACATCTCTCAGTGAACTACATCTCTCAGTGAACTACATCTCTCAGTGAACTACATCTCCCAGTGAACTACATCTCTCAGTGAACTACATCTCCCAGTGAACTACATCTCTCAGTGAACTACATCTCTCAGTGAACTACATCTCTCAGTGAACTACATCTCTCAGTGAACTACATCTCTCAGTGAACTACATGCGTTGTCTCACACAATTTACGTCACCTAGCTTGATGCTCAACTTGCTCGCTAGCTAGCTACTTAGCTCTGTTCCACACCACGTGTAACGTTATCTTACCTGATGTGTTGAAGTGTTTTCAGCAGATAAGCAGCAGAACCGGCGAGATAACGTTACATCCCAGTACGATACACACAGATATCGTAGCTTCAGTGGGACGTCATCCATGAGATATTGAAGTGTGTAGTCTTGTACTTCAACAGTTTAACAATAAACTGAGACTTTCTTTGGTTGAAAAATTATCTTTTAAATTGACGAACATCATATTTGTAATTCATGGCTCAATTCAAACGGGACCAAAAAATAATTTGCCTCTCCTCGTTCAGTACCATTCTTATTTTTTCTAAAGATAGGTCCCATGGACCAGAAGTAGAAGGATGTGACTTTGACTCTCTATTCTGCCTCAGCATCACGTCTGTGCCCTCTGACCTGGCTTATATTCTCTACAATTGGTTTGATCCCTTCTGTAAAAATGTGTCTACAATGTTGATTGTGTAAAGATGTTTTGTAGTTGTGTTTCCATCCCAGTGTGAAAGATGTTTTAGCGAGTGAGAATGTGTTATGAGTGATTGATTCAACAAATGGGTTTAGGCCACTGAGCATTTGGTTCAGAGAATGGTTTTAGGGCCCTACCTGGCACCCGGCGCAGCACAAGGCCAGACACAAGTGTCTTTGCTAGTATAAGATCAACACCCTCTTTGCGCTTATGGGCGTGCTGGTCTCACAGGGAGGTGTGTTCATGTGTATTCTGGGTGTATTGCTATCTTGAGGCAGCGAGAAGTGATCACGCCATTGACAAACAAAAACCTGGTCTAAATTCAAAAGCGCAGCATTGTATTGTTATTTTAACAGCACATTAGGAAAATGCGCCTAGACTCATGCATAGTACACACACACTATGCTTATTACACACACACAGACACACACACACACACACACAGATTACAAATAAAAATGTGACGTTGCAAATCATAATAGCAATGCACAAAGGTACAAATGCTACGTACAACCCTTTTGAACCATGTGTCCGGTGCACGGACCCTTTTTCTGTTGGATTTGGACACGCCCTAAACGTTAAAATAGGACCCCACGTGTTTTAGCTATTCAGAAAAACTGTAATATTAGATTAGATTAGATTAGATTATACTTTATTTATCCCACAACGGGGAAATTTCCTTATTACAGCAGCAGGAATACAGCAAAAAACAAAAACAATATATGATATGATAATATAATATGTTTGTTTGTTTATGTTAGCACCAACCGCCAATGCAGATTCCTTGTAGGTGTATCTTACTGTGGCAATAAACCTTCTTTTTTTTCTGATTTCAACTTTTTCTAGTCCTCCTCTGAATCCTAGATGGGATGATTAACCATGAAAAAGACAAATGTGCTCAATGCTCTTTCATGACACGTGGACAAATACCAATCAATCAGAAAACTGTTGGGACAGCAGTAGCGTGCTGTACATGTCGTGATGCCAGCGTTTATGTACTGCTGGGACACACAGCAAATGTCACATCATAAAGCAGCTTTGCATATCTTACATACTTTGATATTCATCACATACTACTTATTGATATCCTTTTCTAATGAAATCAACAACTTATCTACATTTTTGTCACTATATTGTTTAATCACTAACGTGATCCATGTGTTTTCTCCAGAATTCAAATTTGCTTGTGATGCAACAGGAAGGCGGAGTTAAAAGACAAAACGCTTTTAAGTCTTTCACTGGTTGGTCATTGAATTGAAACACCGAGCCACATCAGTGGATTGTATTATGCTGTATAATACTGGTGTTACACCCCTAGTTTTATGGTAAATCAGGAAGCAGTAACACAAATATTAACATTAATTAATTAATATTAATTACTTAATATAAACAGGGAATGTAACAGTAATTTAGTTGTATAGTATATAGTTTACCTCAGTCACAAACATGCTTTATGAAATGTTTTGCTTTCTCACTTTTCATGCTCACTTCATTTCATTTGTAATATTTTTGGAATATGTTTGACATACACACACACACACACACACACACACACACACACACACACACACACCTCCAATAGTAACGTCTTTCTCTGGTTCCTAACAGCCTGAGTCTTGGCCTGTGTTGCAGGAGGATGAGACAGGCGAGGGGCGCTTCAGCTTCCCCGGCTATGGCATGGGCCCCGCCTGCCTGCAGGCCAAAGACGGCATGGCCATCAAGGGCAACAACAACAACGCGCCGGCCTCGGCCGCGCCCGAGAAGACCATCGAGGAGATGAAGAAGCTGTTCATCGGCCGGGCCAAACGCATCGACACGGTGTCCCGCGTGGCCTTCCCGCTCGTCTTTCTCATTTTTAACATTTTCTACTGGATCATTTACAAGATCATCCGCAGCGAGGACATCCACAAGCAGTAGTGGAGAGGCGGAGGAGGAGGGCGAGAACAGTGCGAAGAGGAGAATGCAGAGAAACAAAACGAAAGTAGGAAACAGCGAGAGATGACTTCAATAGAAGATTATTATTGCCCCTTTTTTTCACGCCAGCCCCGCCTTCTTTCCTCGTCGTCTTCCTTTATCCTCTTCCTCATGTGGTCGAGGATAAGTTGCTTTTTGTGGCAGTCGCCTTCCTCAACCCTGACACCCACTAGACATTATTTGAGATTTTTCTGCCTTTCTTTTTCCAGATTATTCTCCTCGCCTGCCCCCAAATCCCAACTCATTCCGGCTCTTTACACCTCCTGAATAATCCGGACCAGTGCAATAGCAATGCAGTAAAATGCATGATATATGAATGTGGCAATATATTACTGAAAAGATGAACATTTTTAAATTAAACAGACTATTGTGAGGCACACCCAACAAACTGTGTGGCCGTGGACGGGCTGGAAAGAAGGGTCCTTATAAAGAGTCTTGTATTTGATTTAAGGGTTGTTTTTTTTTTGTGTGAAGACAGATATATAGTTCTATATGAAAAAAAAGTGATGTTGGAATGGGGTGGGGGATGTGCCAAAAGCATACAGCAGTGTAATATACTCATTTATCTATCATAAATGGGAGGAAAAAAAAACAACTTTGTTTGCAAAGACGGGCATCTGGAAATGAGGGGTTTTCACCCCACAAAAAGGAAAGGAAGGCGGATCGGTGCTTCCATTTATAAAGCGATGCAAGGATCACGCATTCTATATATCTCGATTTGCTTCAAACGTGTATTGCAAGCACTCCTCAGCACTTTTCCTCGCCGCTCCCGCCGCCGCCGCCGCCAACACCACGACACCTTGAACTGCAGAGACACTTGAGGTTCGCCGCTGCCGCTGTCAATCATACCACTGGACAAAAAGAGAAAAAAAAATCATTTAAAGAAACACTGGACGAGCAGTGCTGAAGATTTTGAGACAAAATATCTCATTTATCTGTGGTTCCTCTACCTGTCCTTAATTTATTTCATATTGCATTTGTTGTTCTTTTTAATTTGTATCTTTAATTTATGTGCCAAGTAAACACAATGCTTGTGGCTACGCGGCGCTCCGCAGCTGCAACCTTTTTGTCAAGAGGACAGCGAATGGTTTGACGTTGAGCAACGTCGCCTCACGGGCTTCTTCGGGGTTTTTTGTTGTTTTTTTTAAATCCCTGAGAGATTAGTTTGTTTTCATCGACTGGAGCGAATCGATCCCGGACAGAGTCAAATGAACACCCTCGTTTGCGTTCCTCGTTGTGTTTGTTGGGACTGAACCACAGATATATTTACATCTTATTAGTGCTTCCTTGCTTTGACCCCGCCTTATTGTGGCACCCCTCCCTTTCCCCAGCTGAGAGGACATATGTAGTAAATTATACTGATTATAGCACCTATTGTACCTTAATTAACTGTAATTCCATCTCATTCACACGCACCAACTCAAGCTGCAAACGCCATCTTTAATCAAAAGCTGCATCATCATGCACATGGAGTATAAAAAACAGATTTATTTTTTCGCCATAGCCATGTTGGACAGGATTTGATCATTCAGCAGGTCATTTGGTTTGATTGACAATTTATCAGATGACATTTTGCTATTTTACATTGCGCCAGGCTTCTCTATGCAATGATCAGTATATGCAATTATAGTTTTTTTTTTCCTTCCTTTCAGCAATTCCCATCTCCAAAACGCAACCTTTCTGTGAGTTGACTTCTGGCTCATTCATCCCACTGTTACCATAGACTGTTGAACTAATGAACAGAGCATCCGGTTCAGCAAAGTGCTGCAAATGAGGAAGAGCCTTAAAGCTGCATTCTATCTGAAGTCCAGCAGGGGGCGACACGTGAGGTCTGTTTCTGTAGAAGTCTGTGAGAAAGTGACCCACTTCTCACTTGATTTATTACCTCAGTCAACATTTTCATAATGATTTTATGGTCTCAATCGCTAGTTTGAAATCTTCTACAACACAGAATGGTGTTCATTTTTTTGAATTATGGTCTCGTTGATTTTAAAATCTGCGATAAAGTAGAGGGTGTTTTAGGGCGTGGCTATAATGTGATTGACAGTTCCCGGCCGGTCTTATACTTTATGTAATAAAACTATTGGACAAAGATATTTTTAAAACCTAGCTAAATCTTACCTTGAATTATGTAGGCTAGCTTTCAGCAGCAGTTGCATCCAGACTGCCAGTGAAAGCGTGTAGAGTGTAAGCAGCGTTGCCGCTGCAATACATCAACCAATTTGTCCCTGAGCAAGACACTTAACCCCTAGTTGCTCCAGAGGAGTGGGACTTCTGACATATATACCAATTGTAAGTCACTTTGGATAAAAGCATCAGCTAAATGACATGTAATGTAATGTTGCCAACTCACAGTCAGCAACCACCCAACAGTCTAAGGCTCCTCCCTCACTCCTCCCTCTCATCTAAAATCATCACAAATCTCCATAAACTAATGGGTGACGTCACACATGTTCTGTCCATTAATATTAACAGTCTATGACTGTTACATGGTTGGTCAATATTATTGGTAAATGTGCAAGCAATGCAGAAGACAAAAGGATAAAACACAGTGGCAACCTGTCTGGGGACTTGCACGCAGATTACTGTATGGAGAAATGTTTGGCTGTAGAAATCAGCATCAAACAGAGTGAGCCAAACATCCGAGCCAGTCACAACTTGGAAAAAAAGAGAGTGCAGAAATTCAAGTACATAAAAGTGTATATTTCTGCACAAACGGATGTTTCAAATTTTGTCTGCATTCATGTTGTCACGCTGCATCATTTGTTCAAAAACTGCTACACAGTTTTCTTTCATAAACACCAGAAGTTTACAGAGAGGCTTTTAATGCAAGCGGGGTGAAACAGACAGAACATAAAGTGAACAATACATACTTAGTTAGTTCGTACTGAGTTTAAGGTTTATTCTATTCTCATTGCAAATGTGTCTTTTGAATGTCTGTCCTCAATTGATTCATTTAAAAAGTGTGTTCAGCTAGGCTAATAGCCTCCCGGCTCCTAAACACACACCAGATAATTTTTTTTTTTTTAAGATTATTTTTTGGGTCATTTTAGGCCTTTTTTATATAGGACAGCTGAAGACATGAAAGGGGAGAGAGAGGGAATGACGTGCAGCAAAGGGCTGCGTGTCGGAGTCCAACCCGAGGCCGCTGCGTTGAGGAGTACACCCCTACACATGGGCGCCCGCTCTACCAACTGAGCTATCCGGGAACCCACACACACCAGATTGTTATCCATCTTCTCATCTGACTTTCCCAAAGAAAATGAATAATTTAATTTTCCAAAATGATCTCTTCACCAAACGGCGTTGAGTGAACCACGAAGAATAAGGTGGGCGTTGTTGGATTTGAACAATTCGGATTCTTTAACCCTTGTGTTGTCTTCGCATCGACCATGAAACTTCAGTTTTATTTCAGGGTCCAAATTTAAAATTAAAATGATTAATTTTGGTGACTGTTTTTCAAAAGATTTCGTCACTTTTTTCAACAACAAAAAATTGTCACAAATTTCCAATTTTCCAGTACTTTTTGTTGTGACAGTTTTCTATAAAAAATAGAGAACTGATCATTTATTTTACTTGTAAAGAGTAATGGTTGTATATGGAACCATCCACGTTATTTTTTGGACAGTATAATTGAAAGACAACCAAATTTCTGATATAGAAAAATGTTGAGAAAGGGTCAAATTTGACCCGAGGACCACAGGAGGGTTAGGGGTGGAGTTGAAATGAGTCACACATCCAGCGCCGCTTACTGCACTCCAATAAGCGACTGGAGGTCTGGCGGTCTCCACGGAAACCAAAACTTACGCATGTTAAATTTGGAATCGTAACTTTGAAACGACCCTAAGTTGGAACCGGTTCTCGATGCCCAATCCTAGCGAAGAATCCCCTCAGTCATACGGAGTCCAGAATTTCAAAATAAAACAATCGAATGGACTTTTATTGTGAAGTTGAAAATATTTCACGCTTATGGCAAACAAAATACTTTCAACCTGTGGAGTTTCTGTGCCTCTTTGATGATGCCATAGGCTTATTAAAACAAATTAACGTCACAATAATGATAATGTTTTTTAGGCTTGTCCCCCCCCCCCCAGAACCACATCCAGGGACAATGTTTTCAGTGTTCATGTTCAGTGCCAGTAACAGTAAAACAACTGCTGATCTTGATGAACATGTCCTCTGTCAAAATGTTGAAGCCCCAGTCCAACTTGGTTTTGACGGAAAAACCAAAGATGTGTTTCTTCTTATTTGTCGTGTGTGACGTACTTCTCTTTGCCTTCTGCTGCCTTTGTGGGGCAATTGATTTGTTGCAGGACGTGATATCATATACGGTTGTTTTTTTTAATATTATTGCCAGATGCAGTATTGGGTTTTGCCAGATTAACTTCAGATATATAGATTTAATTATAATATATATAAGCATATTTTGGTATGACACGTGCATTTTCCCCTCTACATTCTAGTATTTACTCTCTTTTTAAAGAAAGCTGGTTATTTTTATTTGATAAGTCACCGAGCTACGCATTAATTCCTATTCCCTTTATACTTCAACATATTAAACAATTTAACAAATTACACAGACTTTGGATCTGGTAGTACAGATTAGTCTTGTTTAAATGAGATTATTCTTACAGTGCGTCAACATGTGCGTACAGGAGATCATAAATAAAAGTAATTTTTATGAATTTATGAAACGAGTTACTTTCAGAGCGTGTAAGACTGATCCGAAGGGCTACGCCACGCACATACATCCTTCTGTTCCCATTCATGTTTTAACTTTAAAGTGAAAGTGCCATAGAATACGCTTCATTGCAAAAACTATGCATATATTTCTAGAATTTGTTCCCACATACTGTGATAACAGTTAGACTTGTTAAGGCCATGATCACATAGGATGCTTTATTATTTTATACAGTAGATACATGTCTGGGGATGCAGCTAGCGTTTAGGCCGCGAACCACCAGAGACAAAGAACAAAATAGCAAAGCCTGGAGGGACATAGGATGTGTTTTCAGCTTTATGGTGAGCAGTATTTGCTTTTACAGCCTCTACACTTTTAGTGATGTACGCATCTTCTTTCTCAAAAGCTCACAGAGGAATCTCGAACTTCTCGTGGTGAGTTTATTTGATCATTCTGAAACTGAAATGTAAAAGCTAGCTGCGTACGGACTCGCCCGAAAGCAACTCTAGATGGCTTTGTTTCAGATGTAGCTTTATGGAAACAAAAACTAGTAAATGTACTTACTAAGTCTGTGCAAAACTTCCAAATGTCAATTTTCCTTAAAGAGAAAATGTAGCAAAACATATCTCGGCACAGTACTAGCTAGCAGCTAAGCTAGCAACCATGCTTGTTTAGCTAGCTTCATATGTAATTTTCCAACAGTGTTTCTTTGTTGGGCCACATCAACCTCCTTTGTGGTCTTTCTGTAATGCTCGCTCTGACATGAAGTCTTATTGGCTTTCCAAAAAATGCTGAAAATTATCTTGCTAGCAAAATTGACTCGCGTACGTAGAAGCAATGTAGCAAAAACATGAGAAGAGCAGCCACATCATTTAGCCAATTAAAAAGCTAAAAAAAAACAGCTTATTTTTGCTATATTTTGTTTAAGAAATCCAATTTCATTTTCTAGCTGTAGTGCACAATGTGTTCGTCGTTCTGATTTCTTCATACGTGAACCTACGAAGCCCACAGAGTGCTTTTTAAGTAGAGATCTTTAGTAGAAATATATCTTGTGCATTCAAGTGATACATTTAAATTTAAATTGAAATATTTATTGGGATTTTAGGGGCTCTGTAAAAACCAACAAAAGTTGAAAAAAAAAAAGTTTTAGCAACAGTTTTGGTTATGCAAAGGAGTTTGGGATAGAGGCAGCCCCTATATATATATATATATATATATATATATATATATATATATATATATATCATTGCAAACGCTCAAATAAATGGTCGCTGAACAACAACTTCAAAGAGTTTGTTGACATTGGACGTGCAAATATAAACCGGCGCCATCTCAAGTCTCCTCAGGGCTGCAGAGTGACATTTTAATATAATATAATTGAAAACCCCTTCGTGCGTCGCCTCCTCTCTGATCACGGCCTAAACCCGACTGGGAAGCGTCCGCAGGCTCAGTCTAACGAGGATGATTCCTTGTTCCTTCCGTGCCATAGACACTGCACCTGGAATTAGTCGGAAGCACTTGTGTCCATCAGCCTCCTTGCCAACAGCAGTCGTCCATTTTTCTAAAGCTTGCGTACATATCTTCTCGTGCCATATGGGGGTTGAATAGGCAACTAAAAAAAAAGGAAGATCTATAAGCATATCGTGAATTTATTCAACTACCGTTTTTACATGATTCATACCCTTTCCTCAGGCGTGGGTGTTGTGTGTATCATAGTCATTTTAAAGCTTTGTCATAGGCCTCACATCATTGTATTAATCATTGTTATACTGTGTGGGTTGGGGGAGGGAGGGGTTCATAACATGAGACAGATACTGGGTTTATATTGCATTACGTTGCGATGTGATGCACACGGACTGATAACAAAGATTTGTTTTTCGGAGGTTTTTAAATCCTTAGGTTCTGAACTGGATTTTAAAGTAGCATGGTTTGATTTGTCGATGATTAATGACTATTGGTTTTGGGGGCTTTTTGTTTAAATTCTCTTGTATTTTATTGTATGTATTGTATAATCCGATGCCCTGAGGGAGAAGGGAAAATACAGTGACTCCTGAACTGCTGTGAACTAAAGGAAACAACATTATGATTAGATTTCTTTATTTTCTTTGCACAAGTTGGAATGGCCTTAATTTTGCTTTACTTGCTTCTATTGTGTATTGGCACAAAGTGCACCCGTTTGATTTGCAAAAGTTACGATGCTCATTACGATGCTTATAATCTGAGAGCGCACATCAAAGCAGGATGAAAAAAAAAAAAAAAACGAAGAAAAGTTCAGCAAATCCTTTTTTTTATTTTTCATTAATCTGAGAAACAATATTTTGCATGAATATAAATACAATGGCAGATATTTTGGCTTGTACAAAAAAAATGTGAAGCAATTTGAAGAGAAAAAAAGAATGTACCGTTTCTGCTGTATCTGTATATATCTAAATATTTATTGAAATATGTCATACTACTAATTCTATTAACGATTAAAGGTTTTCTGAACAAAAATCTCTTTACCTGTTTTTGAACATTGTCAAGGTTGTTGGAGTTGGATCTTCTGCTTTCTGTTACTCGACTCAAGGATCTGTGTAATCATTAAAGAAAAAGTATTAAAAATTGCAAATAAATCTTCGCTGCAAGGTGTCTTTATTGTGTCATTCCTGTGACGGATACACATGTATCTCAACAGCTGTCTTGATTTGTTCATCTTTTACATTTTGTGTGATTATATTATTCTCTGAGAAAATCTCGGAAAGAGTCCTACACATACTTACTGCACATGTGCGACTAAATATGGTGTTTTCTGAAAATTAAACCACATATACCTATTCTGGTACAACCTCTAAATGCTATTATGAACCTGAAAATGAGCATAATATGAGCACTTTAAATAATTTCCCATGCAGATTAAACAGGATGAGTGTTTATTCTATGTGCTGTAGTTCTAGATCCTCCAGCCCAGACTGCAGCAGTGGATAACCATGTGATAGGAATCACCTGTGAGCAGTCCTTTAAGGTTGTGCAATCTTGATTTCTTCATGTTTTGATTTGGTTTTATTGTAATTCTCTCTAAGAAGACCATGGAAACAATCCTACATGCACACCTTCTTACATCTTATCTCAGTTATTTTCTTCTACTCTGGTTTGTGTTCTTTCTTTTTTTTTTAATCCGTTTTAAAGCACAAATGGGTTACTGCGGGGGACACTAAATTATAAATAGTTTGAAAAGGTTATTTTCAAATTTTAAATGTCTTAACATGAATCCAACATACATGGGAATTTCTTATTTGAATCACTTGCAATCATTTTGGAAGATTGTGCTGAGATGTACATGTTCTTAGCTGTTATTTTTGTATTATTAAAATAATATATATATATATATACTGTATGTTACATGTTCAAAATAAGCTAAACAAAACTTAACTAAAAAAAGCAAATGAGCAAATGTAAATGAGCCTATGACTTGAGAAACTGATAGGCTTAGCAGGTAAGGTCACTAAGGTAGCCATCCACAGATCCAGTTACAGCTACAACAATTATTATTTGAATTCTTAGTATTCTAGGCACTAAAAGGGTATAAATAAAGGCTTTAGGACACCCTACATGTGTTAGGCCCAGTTTAATATGCAACTTCATTTTATACAACATATGTAGTAGGGGGTCCCTGCTCTATCTCTCAGTTAAGGGGTCCTTTGCTCATACATTGAAGACCCCTGCTTTAGACTAAAGTTCATTTTAAGAAAATAGGCATGTACCGTGAGGTTATCAAAAATCAAATGCATGATTTCAATCATTATCCATGCAGATTAAAACAGGATGAGTGTTTATTCTATGTGCTGTAGTTCTAGATCCTCCAGCTCAGACTGCAGGAGTGGATAATCATGTGATAGGAATCACCTGTGTGCAGGTCTTTAAGGCCCCTGAGGCCGCTGGGCTCTTTGCTCACGTGTTGACGACACTCCGTCCTGCACAGAGCGTTCGCCGCCTTCAAACGTTTGCGCCTTTTGTTATTTTGCCAAAACTTCATCACTTTTACCTTGTTTTTTTTTCCTTGATGTCCATAACCATCCCCAGTCATGCAGCAAAGCACATTCAGACCGATCTTAGACATACCTCATGGGTTAATATGCTTTCTTTTTGTTAATATGGCCTTGTTTTGGTCCTGAGGCAGGCCAAAAATACAGAGAAAACAAAAAACAAACAAATGTTGCACGATATGAGGAAAATATGCAATAACAATATTACTTGCGATAAATCAACACATCAAAATGTACTCAGTTCTGCTAAAAATGTAATACATTGGTGAATTTAAAACATCCTTTCTAACATTGTCAAATTGAACAGTGAACAGTTTTCTGCTATTTTCTTTTAACAAGCACAAAAAAACCTGATATTCTTTTGTGATATGTCACAGCCTTTTGAGATATGGTTATTGCGCCAGCTGATATCACGATGACAATAAAAAATATTGTGCAGCCCTAGATTTGATTTGGTTTGTGTTCACAGTGAACATTGCACATTATCCAACAGCAGCGCGTTAACAAGATGCTGAAGATACCAACCCGGTCTCACGCCAAACTCGTAAAACATGAACATTTGGACAGTGGCTGTCAGCGTCTAAAGGGACAACAAAGTGTATATGTATATTAGTGTGTATGTATTAGTGTGTGTTATTGTTTGTATATGTAAGCACATTGTGAGCAATTATGCTCCAAAGGTCAATAAAGCTGATTCTGATTCTGAGTAGGGAATACTTAATAAGGCTCCTCACAAGTACAGTACAAACGTGTGTGTGTGTGTGTGTGTGTGTGTGTGTGTGAGAGCCCGTCTCCTGTATGGTTGGGGGTCTTGCTGCCAGCTGGACCAGAACATGCTGGAAGCCTCAAATACTAATAACATGTCTGTTCCCATCAGGAGGGCTGCACTCACACTGAATACCCAGTACGGGTGCACATACGAGCTAGCCATGTGTCGACACAGTCTGTACTGGAACTGCTAGGTCACAGGCTCAAACCCTGCAACATAATGACTTCATTAAGGGCCACTTGTCCTTGAGCAAGACCCTGAACCTTTGACCTAACCCCAATCATTACTATTAGATGTGGAGACTTCATTGTTTTATTCCATTAATCTGCCCTGTTTTAAAGTCAAATAGTGTTCAGTATGACTAATCAGGTAGGCACATATGTAGCATATGTTTAACACCCCCCCCACACACACACACACATTCAGCAAGCTCCAGGCGCTATCATCCACACACTTTTCAGAGAGAGAGAGAGAGAGAATTCACCAGTGTCACTCTCTTTGTGAAAACAGCAGTTGCTTAAAAACAATGGAACAACTTGGAGTTAAGTTAATAAGAAATGAAGAAAGGCAGGTAACTTCAATATCTAGAAATCTATAAGTTCCCCAAAATACGGCCACATTGGTCGTTTGTTCAAGCAGCAATTACGACCCATATGAACAGTTATGCTGACAGCGCCCTCCTGTGGCCGTGGTGGTTATGACGTGACCAAAAGGCGTGGCTGGTGTGGCTGTTTGCTCACACAGGGATGTGAGACTGTACCAAACCGGCTCTGATGTTCACAGCAGGATAAATGTAGAGCAAAGAGGAGTCAACGCAACAATTTAAGCAACCCATTGGTGTGGTAATTAATCATAATAATATCGAGCTCAGCCTTCATTACACACTTCTAATTATCTTCAGACATCAGTGGTCTGAATACATTTTAGGTCAAATTTATAAGCGACTGAACATAATTATTACAAAAATATAAGTATCACCTTTCAGAAATGAGATTTTACTAGCTCATCACCACAGCATAATCAGATAAATCTTCCATTGCTTGCATCAAACTGCTGCTCTCATCCAGAATAACTCACTTGAGCATGCATGTGTTCAGCTGAAGGCCAGATGAACAGCTTCAACTCCCACTTGGTGAAGTGACCGACAGGCGAGAATGCACTGCTCGTACATGTCTAAACTCTGGGTCGGAAATGACACTCTTAGCAGAAATTGCCAAACGTGTATCTCTTATCAATGAAAACATTCCCAGAGCCTTTGGCCTGGCTTGATTGTGTATCCGTACGCTGTCGTGAATGTTGAATCCGTGCTGTCATCCCATGAAGACGTCCAGCTTAAAACACGTAACTATAAGTGAGGGAAATCAGGATTCGGTGGGTAATACATGAGCCGAGACGTGGCTGTTTTACTAACCGGGCTGAGCTTAAATCATTCATGCAGCTCACAGTACCAAATTATTCAAGTCACACTGTATATGATCCACCTGCTGAGGGCCGTTTTACATTTCTTAGTGGTACGCGCTCTCCACCTTGCTCTCTTTTCACTCTATGCCCGTCTCAGGTCCTGATTGGTAGTGTGGCCCCGCCCCCGGGACATATGGACGGCTGAGAGAAATCACTCGCTCTTTGAAAGAAGGGTCACGTTCATAATTTAGGACCAGTGGAAATCAGGATCAAAGATCTCGTTGAAGGTGAGGTCCCACGTAAATGGGAGGAAACATGTATTTACATTTTTGAAGCACTGGACTAATTAGAAAATTGTAGTGGAATGAAATAATAGATGACGAGTAGTAGGAGCCAGTAGGAGGCAATAATAGAACGTATGGGATGTCAACTGCCATAAAACCCAAAAGAAGAAGAAAAAGGTGAAGGTGAAGATCGGTCTCTCTCAGACTGAAGCAGCCTTTAACACCTGTGTTGTCTCCTGTTGCATTCTTTCTTTTGACGACGGAGGTCTGGTAGTCATAGGCTGAATCCCATTTCTCTATCTTACCCCTACCCCTTGCCCCTTACCCCTACCCCTTGGCCCTCGAAACCTAGGTAAGGGCTAGGCCTGAAAACATACCACTTGGTTGTGGTTAAGTCTCCAAACATCGCCGCTAGCTGGCTGCTGCGTCACCAGAGGCTTGTTGCAGGTTAGTTTGTTTGGGCACTATTCTGATAGTTAGGGGGGAGGGGGGTTCTGGGTTCTGGGTCTGATGGCCCTTTGTAGGTTGGCCCAGGCTTCTTTTGTTCTTTTTGGCCAGACCTCGAGACTCCCATCAGTTTGGTGAAATCCCTTGTTGTTAATTTGTGAATAAAATGAATTTACTTTTAAGCAATCCTCGGGTTTGGTGTTCTTCAATATGTTGACGGTCCCAGTTTAGTTGGGTTAACAATTACACAGCTGAAAATAGAGCCGAAAAGAAATAGAGAGCCAGGTGACATGCAGAGAAGTCAGATTTAAACCTGACACGTCTTATCCAAGAAAATGTGACCATTACATAAGATTCAATCAATAAAACCAATAAATGGTTGTAATCCTGTTTTTTTAACTTTCTGTCCCACTCCAGGCCGTAAGAGGTGGGTCAAGGATGCCAACCAGGGCTGTAGCCAGGATTTATTTGTCAAGATTAAGATTAATGTTGTGCATGTAGACATGAATAGCATATGCAAATCCCTGAAGTCTTAAAGGTGTCCTAAGCGATGTGACGCATTTTTTAGGCTGCAACATTTTTTGTCACATACAGCAAACATCTCCTCACTATCTGCTAGCTGCCTGTCCCCTGAACACACTGTAAAAAAAATGCATAAACAGTGTTCCAGCCAATAACAGATAAGAAGGGTTTTGGGGGTGTGAGGAGGGCGGTGCGAGCTAGCCTCCATTTTGTTTGACAATACTTTGAATGTGAACAATATGTGACATCACCCAACATCGATTAGAGCACCTTTTAATTAAAGCTGTGTTCATTTTCTTGGGACCTTTCTGTCTCCCCCATGAGGAATTCTAAGTTATGACAACAACACTGTCGGCACGTCCACATGATACAAGTCTTCTGTGATCGCGCTCCACCCCCAATTCTTCAAATTGTATTTTATTTATTTATTTTTTTGGTACTCTGATGTAAAACATACACATGCAGGTGGATTCTTCTAACCTTTTGGAGGCTCTTTGCAGATTTAATCAATGAGATGTGTACTTTGCACATGACAACAGATGTTAAATAGCGTTGCGAGGCGCACGTCAAGACATGTGGAAGTAGTGTTTGATTTCACAGCTTGGAGAAAAGTGCAGCGGCTCTTGAATGCAGCACGCAACTCCACTCTGCGATCTGGCAGCCTCTGCAGAAACGCCATCACATTAAAACTGGTCTCGGTGATTTATTGAAGCCGTTCGTCTTTTCTGGTACTGTATCGATCCTCCGCTGAGGAATCAGTTATTTCTCTTGGCTGCCTCAGCAAAGAGGTCAAAGGGCAGCGTCAGTTACAGAGCAATGACCCTGCAGCTGGTCAGCACTTGGCTGCTGAATACTAATGTAAGCAGTGTCTAAAGTCAAAGGTTTTGATCCGCCGTGAGAAGAAATCTGTGCGTATAATTCACATCAGCTGGAGGCAGGGTTGTACTGAATAAAAGGTGACAAGAAAGAAACGAGCAGGTCACATGAAAAACAAAAGTCATGGAGTGAAACTCTAAAATGAAGCAGAAACACATTGGGGGGGGGTTTCTCTGAGTGAAGAAGAAAGGAAAAAGGGGGAAAAAAACAGATAACAGTGATGGCCAAATGAAGCTTTGTTGGAACAGTGTCTTTATTTTCTGAGCCCACTAGATGGCGCTCTCTGGTCAACAATTGGTTGAGAATACACTGAATTGCCTTTCTCTTAAAACCAAGAGCTCCATCTAGTGGGCTCAGAAAATAAAGACACTGCTTCACAAAGCTTCGTTTTGCCATCACTACCGCCTGTGCTTTGCTCAAGGGCTCCCCACCAAGGTGGGAGTTTGAATCTGTTATCTGGACGGACAACTTTCTGCTGTCTGATGTCATTCAAGCACTAAACATTTGGCAGCTGAATATGACATGTGTATTAAGGAACAATGAACACCATGTGCATCTGTTTGGCTCCAAGACGGTGCTCCTACCCGATGTGAGTCGAGTGCAGATTTGAGTCGCCCATGCGTCACTTAGCGACGAGTAGCCTACAAGATGCTAACGAGAGACTTCTGTAATGTCAATGCAGTTAATACAAAGGTAACACTTTACAATAAGGTACACAAAAAAGGTAGTTACTGGTTTGAAAGAGTACCGAATGATTAGTTAGCCTTTTTCAGAAGGCTAAGGGTAACTACCCTTCTGAAAAACACTAAGTCCCCTTTTTTGTGTACCTTAGTGTAAAGTGTTACCACTACAAAGTTTGTTCACTGCTGGCTACAAATTAGCATCAAACACAACAAGGTTGTCAGTTGAATGGTGTATTGAGCTAAAACGTTTTTGAAATGATTTCAATCTTCTAGTATTATAAAAGTTTATTATTTTATGGATTTCCTAAATTTCAGTATGACATGTGCCATAAACCGTTGAAATCTGAGCATGCGGGACTCAAATCTGCACTCGACTCACATCGATGATGATGGCTGCATTCCACTTAGGAGAGGCCCTGGCATTGTGCATGCTGACTCTGAAACAGTTTACTGGGACACCTGATGGAATTGAGCTTGTCCTACTATGACAAGTCAAAATGTCTTTGAAAAAGGTCCATTATGCTCATTTTTCAGGTTCATAATTGTATGTAGAGGTTGTACATGAATAGGTTTATGTGGTTTAATTTTCTGACATTTTCACCATATTTTTGTTGTACTGCACATTGCTGCAGCTCCTCTTTTCACCCAGTGTGTTGAGCTTTCTGTTTTAGCTACAGAGTGAGGCTTCGCACTTCTGTTCCGTCTTTGGGAGTCGCACATCGGTGGAGACATACAGGTTTTCACGACGCATCATCAGACGGGAAGTCGCCATATTGGAGGTACTCCGCATCACAACAAAGCACAGGCACTGAAGTAGATCCTGAACGTCGACAAGGAAAATGGTTATTATTGCCGTGTTTTATGTTGTACCTATAAGTCAGACTGAGAAAAACATTTGGAATATTATTGACTTCCAAAAGTTATAAAAATCCAGGGAGAGGAATGCCAGAAGTTATCAGAGGAAAGGAGGCGCTTGTGGTTGGTGAAGCTCAAACTCACTCAGGTAGTGTAGATGGCAAACTGGGGCTCTTTGAAATGAACAAAAATAATTAAGAGTCACTTGGCTACACCTTGAGCATCGCAATGATGTCATACAGTTAAGGTTAGGTTGATTAAAGACGTTACTGCATTACTTACTTTGGTCTCCCTCACTCATCCACACACCGTCTGGTTATAGGTCTCCACACCTTTGTAGGGTTTAAGGTCTGCAGCTGTGTATGGGCTCGGCGAGAAAACCTGGTAGTTGACTATATCAGGATGTGCAACTGAAGGAAGAATCACCGGGTCGTCATGGATTCAAGAAGAGGGAGGCCACTCGTAGGGATCTGCACCGCCAATAAAGCGTCCTTTCTTAAAATTAAGCCTTTCCTTGTGGTCCAAGTCCTTCCCTATATGCCTTTGCATCTTGGATGCTTTTCTGTTGTTTAGACATGGCTACAGTCAAAGTGCACAACACTCCACTGTACTCCGTTCAGTTGTTTACAGCGAGTGGTTCCAATATGGTCGCACATCCAGGTTACTGCCCCAGAACGTGATGTTATAGCCACTGTATGTTTGCTCTGATGGGGGGGAATATTAAAATGTTTTGGCCGATGACGTAGACGGCCCTGCTGGTTTTGACCAGCTCACCCGGAGACTGAAGGTAGTATACTCTAGCCCTCCCGTGCACGAGCCTGAGCTCACCATGTTTTGTCGCTGGAGTTACTGCAAGTCAACTGGAGAACGGAGGAAACTCGCAGTTACTTGCAACCACTCACCCGCCCTGCTAACAAGGCAAAAACAAAAAGACGGAAGCGGCAAAGCAGAGGTGCTCATGTGGCGGGGGTAGATGGAACCCGAGGAGATGATACTTCATACTCACTTATTTCCATTTTCTGCACCTTTTTATGCATTCACTCAACTACATCTCAGTCAAATATTTTATAGCACTACTTTTGATAACTTCAGTTCCTTTTCAGATTATCAAAAATAAATAAAATTTAAATTCTTTTTACCTACCAAAAGATGTTTCAAAAGAAGCCGAAGGAAGCAACAAAAATCACTGCTAAAAACAACAGGAGTTTGGGAATTCCTCCGGAGTTCAGACGTCAACATGACGACATAAAAGGGTAAGTTCAGTTTCCTGTAACGTTAGCTAACATCTGCATGTGTTCAGGGTCACAGTCACTATTTACTATATGCTATATAAAGTACATGAACTTTAGCAACCATGATTACACACCAACACACGTCTGCTGTGTACTGTGTGTGTTTCAGATCCTTCACGCCGCAGACGTCTGTTTGGGAGTTCGATGTCTGACTGGTGAAGTCTCTGGTTCTGACCTGCTGTGTAAAATGTTTATGAGTCAGAGGCTTATGACGATGATGCATCTGGGACAGCAGAGCCGGGGTGGCACTGTCACAGGGTGCAGAGGAAGAAGACCGGATGTACGGGAGGGTTTGCTGCTACTTAGCTAAATAAAATCTTCTTTGATATGTCTTTTTTTTTTTTTTTAAAGTAACAGTGTGCAATATTAGAAACATGCAAAATAATAGCCCCTAATAGCCCTTTAATATTGAATAGTGAGAATAGAAAAGTGAGAATAGTGCAGAGAGTAGATAATCTGTCAGTGTCTGGCTAGATTATTTTTTTAACATAGCGCGGTCTGCAGGTTTTCACGTCACCTTTTGGTATCACCTCAGCTCGCTTATTAGTATCATGAAAAATAGATACATGTCCAATGAATTGCAACAAATACCAGTTACTTTACAATGTGCCATTTGTGTTAGTGTGTTGACTCAGTTATATGGTCATTTATAAGAACTTTGCCACAAAGTGTTGTCCTTCCACCTCACAACTTCAGTTAAACATAACGTTTGTCTTGTAATCCCGTGTGGGACGAGCCAAATATTTGACATGACACAGAAATTAAATTAAACTAACTAATTATATAACATGCAATCTGATCTAAAGCAATGTACATTACATTAGTCTGATTCTCCAGACAAGGACGGTGCAGAGATTAAACAACAGAACAAAGGTTTAAAACAGTAAATCACTTTTAATTTAGTTCTCTCATCGGCAGGTGAGCTCATTTTAAACATGACAATGAAGTGCATCGGTAGTAGAAGCCTAACAGGATTTGATACATGATTTGATACATGCTCCATTCAGATGCGTCTGTGAATCCACATATTACAAGCCAACATTTCTCAAATAAAACCACTACAGTTCAGCTCTTGACCTGATAGAATAAAAAGATAAGACAGATCCATCTTTAGATACAACGGTGGCAGCAATACACAGGATTGCCCAAGCAGTAAAGTACACGTTCCTTTAAGAAACAGGGAGAGAGAACGCGAAAAAAAAACCTAACCTCTGGGTTTTTTAATCCCCACTTCAAGTAGTATTTACCCTTTTTTCATGTGTTTGCGTGTTTCTAAATAAATTCAAGTTCAGCATGAAAAACAAAAAAAAAAAAAACTGACAAGTCCAGATAATACATGTGTTGGTGGAGGAGGAGGAAGAGGTGGGGGGAAAAGGAGAGAAATTCTGGATTCCTCAGAGGTACACAAAAGCAACAAGTGGTGGTGAAGAAGAAGAAGAATCAGGTTAGGGAGGGAAGGAGGAGGCAGCCATCTTTATGAGACGGATGTCGAGACTTGAATTCAGCAGGCGCTGGCGTGATTTGACGGTGAAAGCTCGAGACCAAACCTGCGTCAATTACCAACAGCAATCCAATCTAAATACTTACTGGCTCACATTTAGGAGAAAGAACGAGGAGGAAACAAGTCAGAAAATTAGGGGGGGGGGTGTGTCGCAATCCAAACTGAGTTATTTGACTAATTCCTACTAATTTTTGCTCCTATTTGCAATGTAAAGAAGGGAGTTTTGTGTTTCTATTTGAAAGGTTTGTCCAATTGGTTCCTGCTGCAGTAGTAGATCAATAACCACTCAGTTGGAGCCCGGGGGGGGGCCTCACTGGCGCTGGGCAGGGTAGCGCCCCTCGCTGGGGCCTGCGCCCCGCCCAGAGCCAAAGCTGGGTTTCTGTGCCATGCCTCCACGGGTGGGGGGGCCTCGGGGTCCTCCGCCGCCTCCTATTCGCTCTCTGGGACCGCCGGGACCACCTGGACCACGGAGCCTCACGTCTCGCCTGTCGCCCTCTCGGGCTGACCGGGTCTTCTTCTCCTCCACGTTCAGGCGGACATCGCCGCGGAACTTAATGGGCTAGAGGGGGCGGGGGAACAAAAAGGGCGTTACAAATCAATATAATATAGTTTACTTTTTATCTATTAAAGCTCAAACAGTCCCCAGGCTCAAATTAAAAACTCAAGTCCTTCAGTTTCAGGTTTTAACTGCACATGTAAACCTCACTGAATCACTCAATGTAAATCCCATAACAAGGAACACAAAGGGAACACCTATTACAATAAGTAGCTCACGGTATTTCAAATATATAAACTGTTTAATTAGCCTGAAGAGTTGTCTCACCCTGTTGTTGAGAATCTTCTGTACAGGTTCAGAGTCGTCAAACACCACAAAACCAAAGTTTGGTAGCTTCCCTCCACTGTTGATCCTCAGCTCCAGGACCGTACCATACTCTGGCCCGGGGGGGAAGAGACACATTCAATTTACTACACTGCTACTTTTAAAAAAAAAATAAAAATAAGTCGGTAAATCCACAGGTTTTGAATAATTACCTTTTTTTAAATTCTGAATAGTTTTATAAACAGAAGAATAAAACAAATGTAGAAGCTCTTGCTTCTTATCCAGCAACATCAAAACTGACTTACGTTCAAAGAACTCTTTGAGTTCCGTCTTGTCCACGTCGTGAGGGACGTTTCCTACAAAGAGCTGTTGGGCGTCGGGGTACCTGACCACCCTGCGACCCTCGGTCTCGCCCTGCTCCCCCTCCCGAACTGAAACAATACAGACGGACATATTCTGTAAGAACATAATCTACTAATGTGTATATACAGTTTACATAACAATTAGAAACAGCTACAAGAGATGTTATGTTAAAAAGTAGTTTTTAGTCAGTTGAAAAAAAAATACATGTGTTTAAGTGTAAATTTTCACTTCAGAGTAAAGCTGGTAGCAGTGTGCTCTGGGCGGACATTTTGTGTGGCCTGCTACTGGTCAACAAGGTTATAATTGAGTTCAGGCCAAACATACTCCACTTGCACTTTTCTTTGTGGACCTGCAGTCACATTTCCTCCCAGTGCCATATTCTGCAGCACACATCCCATTTGATTCTGTTTGGTTTACACTGGACGCCTACTGCTTGATCAACGCGTGTAATTTAACCACTTGATGTACTGTATGTACGTGCGTGCACCTGGTCTGGGCCCTCTGTGTACCGGCGGAGGACCTCCAGGCCTCTGTTCCCTCGGTCTCTGGTCTCTCTGTGGTCTCTGTGTTGGTGTCTGGGACTCTGACTTCACCTCGGCTCTGGGCTGAAAGAGTCAGACTTTTGTAAGAAGAGGAGAAGGAAAGAAAGGGAGCAGCTTTTCTGCTGTTGGGATTTTGGACTTGACTTCAGAAAAAATAAACAACTCTTGACCATCATAAAAAGTACCAGCCAGCAGGGGATGTCTGCTGCCTTCCTTTCTACTCAGGGAGACTGTACTTTTTTGGGAAATTCAACTCAAGCGTGTAGAATAAGGCCACATTACTGTGGCTCCTCGGTTCACCCTCGGCACATCCATCAGCTTTCATCTTTTCACTTTGATACCAGAGCATGGTCCAAAATGAGACACTCGTCACAAAATAACAGGACAAAACTAAAAGCCACGGTTGCTTTGAAAAAAAAGTTCTTAAACTTAATATAAATCCCAAATTGTTCTTAGAAGTTTTGAAATGAGGTTGTAGTTAAACGCTATTTTCATAACCGGACATTTCAATCTCTGTTTTCAGAAAGTGTTTGTTTACACATCCCCGTGTACATATGTGGTGTAACGAGAAGCTCAAGCCCACGTTAGCCAATCAGAATCCCCAAAATAGCAACAACGAATCACTTCCTAGGCTGCTTAAACCTCCGTTTGTCTCGATTTCCAAAATCTCCACTTGGAGTTGGTTGGAGTTTTCAGAAAGACTCGTTTTCAGAGAAAAATTCTCCGTTTACATGTCAAAGGGAAATGTCTGTTTTTGTAAATAACCCTTTTTATGTATCTGGCAGATAATAAACCATTTTATCTTTGACACGACCAGGTGTGAGCAAACCTACCGGTGCTGTGGGAGGAAGTTTGACGACGTGTGGGGAGATTCCTGAGACTGGGACAGCCCCGCTGGGGGGGAGGTTCTTACTGGTGACGGACGCCCAGGAGAACGGCTGTGGGAAGACATTAAAACAATAAGTAAAACAATAAGGGCCCGATGAACATTAAAAGATAATATATATTCCATCTCCATTCTTACTAGGGCTGCACGATATGAGGAAATTATGTGACACTGTGTTGACGATATTACTTGCAATAAATAGTGTACTCAGTTCTGCGTATTGAAGAAATTGAACATTGTATTGATTATAAAAAGACAGCGTTAAAAAAAAAAGAGTGAGTTACATTTTAAAGTGCTACTTTATGTATTTTCTTCCAACCAACTCCAAAACTTTCTTGATATGTCGCAGCATTTCGCAATGTGTTTAGTGTACCAGTTGATATATTGTGCAGTCCCAATTCTTACCACCTTCTATCTTTGCTACAATTCTCACTAAAAAGGCATCACGTTCAGGCCTACCCTGTTTTCTTCTGGAGCGGCGGGGGTGGGTTCGGCGGGCACGGCGGCAGGTTCTGCAGTTGGCGGGGCAACGGCGGGACCTTTCTCCGTCTGGTCGTCGGATGTGTTTGCGTCTGTTTGTGTCTCCAGCATCGTCTCCTGCTTCAGCTCCACACACGTGGGCTCGGCCTCCTTCTCCACCTCCGGCTCCGGTTCCGGGCTCTCGGCCGCTGCTTCCTCCTCATCGCCAGGAACCGTCGGCTCTGAACTACAGGGGACAAGTACGTGATGTTTACGCAAAAAAGTCCGCTGCTTGTGCTGTCGAACAATGGACAGGTGTGGTGAATGTGCTGTGAACTTGGCAAACAGTCTACATTTTGAAGATCTTGAATGATTTACACAACCGGTCAAAAGTTTGGGGTCACTTAGAAATTTCCATTGCACTCCATCATAGACAGAATACCAGCTCAGATCAGCTGCATTGTTCTTTTTAACCAGGGTAGCAGTTTCTAGGAGGACGACATGTGCTTACATAATTGCAAAAAGGTTCTCCAATGTTTTCTCAGTTTTAAAAAATGATATCAGATTAGTGAACAGAATGTGCCTTTAAAACATTGGATGAATGGTTGCTGATAATGGGCAATGCAGATCCAGATCAGCTGGTATTCTGTCTATAATGGAGTGGAATGGAAATTTGTAAGTGACCCTGGTAGTGTACACACAGTATATCACAGTGAGTTTGTTTTGCCAGTTTGACAATGGAAATAAATAAAACCACATAAAAGGCAGTTAAAGCATCGGGAATGTAAGTCATACCAGGGTGTCGGGTCGTAGAAGGGAGCAGACTCCTCCTGAGCAATGTCAGGGGAAGGAACCCTCTCCTCGATCTCCTCCACCTCATCCTCAGACTCTGAAACCACAAAAACAAAATATGTGTTCAAGACAAGAAATGTCACGTCTGCATCCTGCTGTTTTTAATGGAATAAAAATAGTCCCAGTTTCTTTTATACATCAGGAGAGTGGCTTTCCATTAGCCACCACACCTCAGCAAACGTTTAACCTAATATTCTCAGACATCACACATTGAGGTTCTTCAACTTGTTCAGCACCTTCAACCGTCATGACTAAAGACACGGCAGTTCAAAGTACCTAAATTATGATGCTACAGCGCTGATACACGTGCAATCTAAAGAATGAATGAGAAACTCATCTCTACAACTTAAATTTATTTTTAGCCAAATAAAAGCAGGACTAGAAGGATCATATCTATAGAGAAGATGAGAAGGCAGCAAGAAGAAAAACGGAAAAGTGAAACCAGCTAAAGTACTAAGACTTTAAATCACAATGACAATAGAAAGGTTGGATGTTGTCTCACCTTCTGGGGGCTCCGAATCAGAGTCGCCAAACACCTCGTCTTGGTAACGAAACACGTCGTTGTGAACGTAGAATTTGTTTGCGACGGTACCCTGGAGAAAAAAAGAAAATAACACCAAACATTATGGACCATGCTACACAAATGCATGCAAGATCTGACTCTACGGCTTGACAGAAGTGAACTACAAACCTCAGGTGCCAACACAAAGGTCTGCATGAACTTCCTCATGGGCTGCATGTTGTTGGACAGCTCGCCCATCACCTGCACCACCACGCCCTCGTTCAGGGTGGCGTGGGCGTCCACGTGCCTTATCTTGGTGTGACAGTCACGGAAACTCAGAGCCATCACCCTCTTATGGATCTCCTGCAGAAAGAAGAAGAAAAACATTCAACCAGGACTGAAGACCCAAAGCTTTCATTCTCACTGGAATGGTTATTCAAATCAGTAGACTAAGTGTATTCCCTCTCCTTTTTCATAAATGCTTTGGCTCCCCCTCTCCCTGATATTTTGTGCTATATGCTTTTATTGTAAAAAGGCATAAATGTTTGCCTTATTCAGAGACTGTAAAGTAAGCTCTTTTCTCCTGTGTTCTGAATGAAAAAATAAATTTAAGTATTAAGGAAAATTTAACAGCTGTGTGTTTTTTTAACTGTTTTATTGAACTTTTCCCACTGTTTAAGATCAATAATTGCATCTTTCCAGAAGTCAAGAGTAATGGTGTTTAATTTTCAATATTGACCAATCTCTTAAAACTCCCTAATAGCAAAGAGAACAAGAGACAGAAAAAACCTGAATTGTCTTTTTTTGGGGGAAAAATAAAATAAAAAATCAGCTCCAGGAAACCTTTCAGCTCTGTAGCCCCTGCCCACACAGAGTTAAAACGTGGGCGTTGAGTGCAGTGCCACTCTACGGAAACAACATTTTTAAGAGCTGTTTTCGGTTAGATGAAGGCTACTTACAGATTGTCCATAAACTGCCTCTACTGGTTTGCCGTTGCTGTCCAGGCCACCGTGCACGTAGGAGGAGTTCTTCCCATAAAACCTGAGCAAAAAGACAAAAGGTTAATTTGTGACAGGGACAACAATTTAATCTGAGGGGGCGCTCGTAAATGCATACTAATATAGTGTAAAATGCCAGACTTCAATTCAGAACACTGCAACAAAATGGTCGCCTTCACTTGGCAGAAACACAACAAACTGACCAATGATCGCGTAAAAAAAAGAAGAGGTGAAGGTCTTACCTGTGCAGGTAGTCGGGGGCCTGGTTCAGCAGTGTGTAATACTGTCGGACAAACTCTCGCCCGACCAGCTGGGCACTTGGCTTCTCCATCACCATTTCTTTGGTCAACTGGAAGTCTCTGCAAGAAGGAGGGTAATCTAAACGGATGTCCCAGAATGTGAATAAGATTACTGCCTTCATACAACTACTGCTGAAACTGTTGTTCCGTTAATCTATTCATCAACAAAACTCACAATTTTGATCATTCAGAAATCGTTTCCAGCGACTCAAATGTAAGAATTTTGCTTATTTTCTGTTTTATATGGCCTTTTCACAATTATCGTAGACCACCAAAAGATTCATTGTAAAAAGACCAACAATTAATAGTGAAAAACGTTCTGTGAATCCCTAATTCTATCCCAAAACACAGAATTAAATGTTACCAAATTCATCCAATGGGTACGGTAACTTTGACTTGTTGCAGCAGTAGATTGAAGTGCAAAAAAACTCCCAGTGGGTGACAGGATGCTATGACAACTGTTGTGGTAACCAACGAGGTAAATACAAGTCAGACGTTTGTCTTTGTTGCTATGCACAATAGTTTAACCCTCCTGTTGTCCTCGAGTTCAAAAGGTTCTACATCAGAAATGTGGGTTTCTTTCAAGCTGAGCGTTCCTAAAATAAAATGGATGGTTCCATTCAACGCTCTTTACAAATAAGGTTAATAATCAGGTGACTACCTTTCAAAAACAGCATGCTGAAACTAAACTTTGACATATCTGATCATCAACATGTGTTCCTCTGATCTTAGCAATTAGTCAAAATAAATCATGATTTCTGCTTAAAAAAAATATTCATATAAATGAAGTCCAAGAAAAATTATTAGTGGTTTAGGGTGGGGGGTCAGGGAGGACAACAAGTTTATACTCTACAGGAAGACAACTCAAGGGTTAAAAGACACTTTGCCCTCCCTTGGATCACACACGCAGCCGTAACAAGTCTGAGAACCTACATTCTACAGTCCTGTTTGGAGAGCAGCCAGATCCAATCCCACGAACGGTTTGAAGTGTAAATCAGGTTAGGTAAACGTGACCTTAATGTCACAACAGTGTACAATATCCAACTATCATGGCGTTACGGGCTCATTTTTAATTCGCTTTCTGGACCATGTTGAAATGCCCGCGGCATGAAGTGTGTTTGATCTGCAAACTGACTGACTGACGAGCATTTACTGCCCCATCCGGGTGCACGGAGGTGAAAACGGCCCACCCAGGGCATGGAAAACAAACCCAGACATTAGACGTTAGTTTTCAGCAAGTTGATAAAAATCAGAAAGTGATTGTCATTGCACTCAAAGCCACAGCACTGATTCCTCTGCTGCCTTCATCTTCTTCACAAATTAACCTAATGCACATCTGGAACACACTATATAACGTATGAAAACCTCACGGTTATAGTGAGCAAAATGATCATGGTTTCGGTATTATCACGGTAATTTGAAAAGTGTTCAGAAAGCACTGATAGGCCTACACAAGCTGAAATAGTTTCAAAAAGTGTAATAGTGTTTATTATAATACAAAAATATATGTAATAGGCGTTAAAACTATTGAAAACTGGCTGCTGAAACACCGGCCCGCTGTAGGGGGTCCGGTAACAACTAGCACCACAGATGTCTGACTTTGAGATCCTGGAAGATTTATTTACAACTCCAACATGAAGTTAACCATGAAGTTGTATTTGACTTTACGTGAGAAGTTGGACGTGGTTCTGAAATATTAGCAAAATAATAATAATAATTTGACCTACTATGAACACTATTTACCAAAACTAAATGTTAAAGCCACCGGCATGTAACAAGAAACAATACTAAGAATTACATTAATGTCCCTGTAATATTTAGAGCCCAAACAATATAGACAGGTTGATATTAGGCCTTTCACAATCTATCGGTATTTATAATGGCCGATTTAAAAAAACTATATTTTTAAATATTCATTCATCAGAATAATTTATGAGAAATTAATCTTTAACCAGAGGGCATTTTACAACGTCCCTGTTGGCAACACTGGTTATGTTCTTGTTCAAAGTTTCATATCTTGAGTTTGTATTTTTATACATTTATCAGAAATTTTATATTTGGATGTTCCTCTGTTCTGTTGTGACAATAAAAACACATTTTTATTTTAGTGAGAACTCAAATAACGACAAATAACTGTTAGGGAAATCTGTTTTTCCTAACACGTTTTATTGTTGTTTTTTTTGTTTTTTACATTTATCGGCCAATATATTGGCATATTGGATTTTCAAAAAACCAAATATTTGTATCGGCCGGGCTCTAGTAATAATTTAAAACATTGCTCAGTTAGACAATCTGAGAATAAGCCACATCTATTATAGCACACACACATATCCATAACGGAACAAACGGTGTAAATCACCTTTAATAGCTAATCATGTGGCCCCCAGGCTAGTCTGTTTACTGGCGATTGCACGTTGCTAGCCAACAACCTGAATATCAACACGTGGCTGCACAAGTAATATACAATCTGCACATCAGCTATTCATTAAGAAACACAGCAACAGCAATATTATCAAGGCGATATATGAGAGAGAGCGAGTGAGAGAGCTATCTCTGACAAATAAATGTCACGTCGTAACACTGGCCACTTAGCAAGCTCAGAATAGTTTTAACTGAAGTTCTGGGCTATGTACATAACTTCAACAAGTCCAAAACGGAAAAGGAATGATAAGACAAAGGTCTGTCCCCTTCTCCTGTCTGAGCGCGAGGGCTTGGCAGGAGCTCAAAGCTATCATGGATTTGTCAATCAACTCAGGAGAGAGAGAATGTGTCATAACTATGGGCTTTTTTACAAGGCTGATGAATGTCCTGAGTGCTGTCATCCAACTCAAAGAAAGAAACATGTCATAGGCTACGCCTATATCAGGAGCCTCGGATGAAGCTGGGAAGGATTAAACACAGATTTCCACACCGTGGTAATCCACCGCGATGAGGATATTTTAAATAAACTGTAATTGTCAGGTCAACCTTTTTACCGTGGTTTACCGTTACACCGGTAATCGTTACATGCCTAAAACACACACCCACGCCCTTTTAATGACAGTTATGGACTAAAGTAATGGCCAGCGGCTTTCTGTATAGGGTGGGTACCATTTGGCCTAAGGCTGGGCGATGTGGAGAAAATCAAAAATCACGATATTTTTGACCAAATACCTTGTTATCGATACCGCAACAATATTGTAGTGTTGACTATTGGTGCTTTCACAAAATATTTACACAGTGGGATTTTTGATAGGTAATCATCAGTAATGTGGATATAATGACTGAGTGGGTAAAGGCTAATAACACAACAGTTTTACTGTAATGCAGCTTTCAAAACCAGGTAAAGACACCACTTATGCCATATTACGATATCCAAAATCTGAGACAATATCTAGTATCATATTGCCCAGCTCTAATTTAGCCTTCAAACATCTACTGAAATATGCAGGATATTTGATTTTGGTGCTGTTTACAGCTATTTTAGGCTGCTGCTCTGTTAATTTCTATTTGAGGCAAATGCTATGAATGAAACGGACTGGCAAGTAAGTAAGTAGAGCTGCAAAGATTAATCAACTTGTCATCACCAAATATTTTGATAATCGGTTTGAGTCTTTTAATGAAAAGGTCTAAATCCTCAGATTGCGGCTTCTTAAAAGGTGAATGTTTTCTAGTCTCTTCTCTCCTCTGTGACAGTAAACTGAATATCTTTGAGTTGTGGACAAAACAAAAGACATTTAAGGATGTCATCTTGGGTTTTGGGAAACACTGACATTTACAATTTCGATTCTATAGACCAAATAATTAATCAAGAAAATAATCGGCAGATGGATAAACAATGAAAATAAATAGGTAGTTGCCGCCCTGGTCTTCAGTGGCAGATGAATGACAGGATGTGCGGCCCATAGTGAAAACTAGGACACACCTTTTAACCTGAGCATGTCTTATAAGTCACTTATCTTAAGGCCACTTTGCTTCCTTTACTGATTCGTCCAATAGAACTATGTGTACAATTTTAAAATCAATTCATTTTCAAATATATCAGGGAGGGCGGTTCACTGTGATTTTTTTTGGTCTTTTTCACCTTTAAATTTTTGACAATACAGTTAGGGGAGAAAGGGGGGAGAGAGAAGGAGAAGACATGCCGGAAATCGTCACAGGTCGGATTTGAACCCTGGACCTCTGCGTCTAGGCATGCCTCAGTACATGTTGCCTGCTCTACCACTGAGCAACCTGACCATTGATTGTCTCTTTGATGATTATGATGGTGATACGTTGGCTCAAGTGTGTTTCAACAGGCCCATATTCTTCTCTTCTCTGTACAATTTTATTAGGTGAATTTTACCCTGTGCTTATGTTGACAGGAATTGAACCCAATGCTTGTCTGAAAGGTAGGGGGAAATAGAATAGGGATAAGGCTAGTGATGTTTTTTTACTGTCAACAAGCCAATGAAAGAACAAAACCAGCAGGCAAGTCTTTTGCACCCAGCTGTGAGCCCACTGGGTCTTACTGAGAATGCAAATCTTTAAACAACAAGACACAAATGAGTAATTTTCAAAAAGGCTCAGTCACTTCTTGCAACAGTTGGTCACTGTCCAACAGGAGTAAATTGTGCATTGATGGGACAGCTGCAGACTTAGCGTGCATTTCTGGCAGTAGGATGTGGTGTATGTAGGATTGACACAATGTACTACAGTGGTTGTGCTCAGTTCAATTATGTCCTGAATAGTTTTAAGACAACAGGTCTATAAAGTATAGTATATCACCAGCCTCAAACAGTAGCGCCAAGTCTCCAATGAGTGGTAAGGAAGCTGAAACATTTCTAACACACTGGTATTGTCTTTCTGCAAACAGAGAAACTAATGCTTTTAATGGACTGTCTGCCACACCTGTCCATACAACCTAGAGCCATCTGTTGTTCTGGCAAACACTTAGCAACCATCACAGCAGCATTCATTAACTGCTCCATCAAGCCAATCCCACTTATGAGCTGAAGGTGGGATCTCTGATCTAATGTTACCAGCTAACAGATTATTTGAAGAATGAGTACATATATGGGCATGCTACAACGCAGCAGCTATTTTTCGCTTTAAACTCTTTGTTTTACTCATTGGCTTTCCTCCATTTTATTTTCCATTTGTTTTATTTTGTAGTTTCTCTAACGTTACATATGCTTTGAGTCTTTTGCCTTACTTTATTCACCTTGATTAGGTCCTGTTTAGCTCTGTATATCCTACTTCTGCCTTCCATTGTCTTTTTTATTACTTTGTAAACTCAGTTTATTTATTTTTTTTTAAAAAGGTGCTATATAAATAAAGTTATTAGAAAACATCTTGTATAAAAGTGCAAAGCATGACATGCAGACAAAGGCCACGCCGTGCCCGCAATGGCAGTGCCATTCACAGTCTCGACCGGCCTACACACGCTCATCAGCAGTCATGGCGGCTCCGAACGTCGGTGTGACTTTTGGGGCGGTTTCCAGATATAACCCGGGCTTAAACGGCGCACTGGCTGGCCCACAACGGAGCTAAACCGTACAAGCACACGGCCCCTAAACTAGGACACACACGAGCTTATATAGCTCGGCTTCTGGAGCAGCCCCAACACGTGTACCGGCCGGTCCCCAGCAACACGTCTCGGTCCTGCCGAGCTACGTTAGCCGGGTAGCTAGAGCACAACGGGGATAAACCCGTAAAGCAGACATGTGGAGGAAAAGTGGCTAGCAAGGTGGTTAAAGAACAGAAAGGGACTGAATAAGAGCTGGGTGAGGGCTACACATGGGCGGTGGGTATTTCCTGGACAACCAATGTGAAACCAAGCAGTGATGGCGATGGATATATCCCGAAAATGTCAACATACTAACTATTTCATATTCTGCTGGTTATTTCAAATACATTAACACCACAACGGTTGCTAAATTAAGCATGTTCGCCGTGCTAATGCTACATAATGCCAACAGCCACCATGCCCTCACCGGGATGTAGACGGAGCCGCGAAAAACGACCCGGTTAATCTACTGAATACGATACAAAACACAATTTAAAATGAATTAGAGTTTATGGAAAGCAACAACTCACCAGTGGGTCAATTATCAAAAAAAATCGTCGATTTAGAAACAAGTGATTTCTTTGAACCACCTCACAGGCTTCACAACGTGCTGGAGTGCTAGGTTACCGGTTTCAGCTCCGCAACCGAACATGACATCCCGCCCCTTACGAGACATCTAGCCAATCAAATTAAAGCTTTATGAATTAAGCACCAATAGTTTGACGGTAACTGCGAGGGCTTCTAAATCCCAACCAATCCTAAGAGGCTGTGTCTCTACCTGGATATCTCAACTGAGCCAATCATTTTACAGCAATGTTTGAAGGTGCGATGGTTTCACCGACAGGCGTCTACTGGACATATATGTATAAATACATATCCACCGGTTCTTTTTAAGCTTGCAGCAAGCGGCAGTAGGCGGTGCACTTAAGCCTTTCCCCCGCGTTGGGGCGACAAAACTTTAAATGATGTTTTTTTGAACAGCAGTCAACAGTGTGTACACCACAGGCCGTGTATTAGTCTGTGGTGGAGGCTACACACAAAAACTGTCCTTAGCAGAGATAACTAATGCGCATTTTCCTTCAGTTTAACTGGGTTAAAAGTGTTAAACAGAGAGGAGAAACCAATGTCTCCTAAGAAAACTCACAACTTAAGCCAAATCCTAAACATTGCATCTGTTTTATAACACATAATCTTTTGACTTGCATAAACAAAAATCATAAATCAGTTTCGTAAAACATAGATTCAGGGTTTTAATAGCAGCCTTGTTTTAGAATAGGATTAGGTATGCTCAACATGAAAATCAACACTGACTAAAAGACCTTTCTTACATCTAATGATTGTAGTTGGTCCCCAGTGGACTTCTTATTTTAGTTTTTTAAGAAGGCCTTTATTTGGACAGGACAGCTGACAACATGAAAGGGGAGGGGAGGGGAGGGAGGGGAGGAGGGGAGGGAGGGAGGGAGGGAGGGAGGGGAGGGGAGGGGAGGGGAGGGATGACATGCAGCAAAGGGACGCAGGTCAGAGTTGAATCTGCGGCCCCTGCGTTAAGGAATACACCTCTATATACAGTATAGGCGCCCACTCTATCAGGTGAGCTACCCAGGCGCCCCCAGTGGACTTCTTTAGCAAGTTTTGTCTTTAAGCTTTTCAAGTTTTAGTATTTATTTATTTGTTCATAATCTGCTGTAGCTTTTCCAACATTAAGACACAAGTCGGTCAAAAATTATGTGTAATAGCTTTTTTTTGGGGGGGGGACCCCTAAACCTCTCCAGCCAAATATGTTCAGCAAAGTCTTCCAAAATCATAGAGAAAACACTGAATTCACGGGTTCATGCATAAAATATATAATCGTCATCAGTGAAAGACTGGGATCACTGTCAGTAACCTAGCTTGGAAATTAGTAACTCTGCCTTCCGAGTGAATCTTTCTACGCACTTTGCCGCAGTACAGTCTTGTATATGTGTGGCTGCATGCATAAAATAACTTAAATAGAATTAACCAAAGACAAATTATCATTAGTGGTCCATAGGGGGCTTCTGGCATTTGCCCAAATTCCAGACGGCCAGTCACTGGTTGTTATTATTGTTCACATTTTACATTTTAAATGAACTTCTTGGCACTGTCATCCAGAACAGGTGTAAGAAGCATGAGCAACATTTCTGTATCAGAGTACAGAAAGAGTTTGATTTTTTTTTTTGAGGTGACGTCTCCCAGCAGAAAGAAGATAAAAGACACTTTAACTTTCCAAGCAAAGGCTTTCTACATAAAAAACGGTATTAAGTTACAACACGGAACCCGCCCTCTCTCAGCTAAAGCATCAGAAAGAAGCAGCGGTGGAAAGTACATTTACTCAAGTACTGTACTTATGTACAAATGTTGTGGTACTTGTACTTTACTTGAGTCTTTTCATGCCACTTTCTACTTCTACTCTGCTAGAAAATCAGAGAGAAATATTGTACTTTTTACTCCACTACATTAATCTGACAATTTTAGTTACTTTACAAATTACAGTTGTTGCACACAAAACACAAAATCTGATGTTTTATTATAAATTAAACTACCCAACAGCCTATAAGTCTAGCTGAAATGATTAGACCATTAAACACACAACTGCTTGGATCGTTTCCAGTTTCTAAAATGGGAGAATTTTTCTGCATTGACTACTTTTACTTATAATACTTTTAGTAAATTTTCTTGATGAAACTTCCATACTTCTGCATTTTAAATGCAGGACTTTTACTTGTAACAGAGTATTTTGACAGTGTGGTGTTATATTTTAACTTAAATAAAGGATGTGGATACTCCTTCCACTGCTGGTAAGAAGACGGAGCGTGAAGCTTGTCCCTGCTGTGGCTGAGAGGAGGGACTTGGGCTTTATGGACGAGGCTTGGCTGTTGTTTCACATTCCTGACACTGGAGTCTGGATGAACGGGCGGGGATGGTAACAAGGTGCTCCGTCTCTCCCTCTCACGTCTCCCGAGGGACCATGAGCAGCTTCGTGCACAGCCAGGATTAAACATTCAAGTGTAACACGGTAACTGAAACCCACACACAGGCCTTCATTCAACACTTTGAACAGCTAAAGACAACGACATGTCAGCCATGTAGTTATATTGTAAATTCCACTATTCACAGTGTGTGCTTTGGTTTGCTTTCTGATGTTTTATGTATGGCATCTTTGTTAACCCTTTGTTAAATCTTTGTTATGTTGTCCTTGGGTCAAATTGACCCGTTTTCAGTTAATTTTTTTTTTTTGGGCCTTCGAAACAAGCTGAAAATGTCAACATTAAAAATATCAAAAATCTTTGGAAAAAACATTTTAAAAAAAAGCACCCACAACATTGAAAAAGTGACAAAAATATTGGAAAAAATGCTAATGATGCTGAAAAAAAGTGACCCAAACGTTTTTTTTCATGGTTGACGGGAAGACAACACAAGGGTTAAGGCCATACGTCATGTCCTTTAGGTTGTGTCCTTTTAGTTTTTCAATCCACAAAGTAACATTTCCAAATGCTACTAACACAATCTAAGTACATTTGTGCACAATAAGCTTCATTCAGTTTCAGCAGTGCACATTATGAAGGGGAAAATGCCTCTTTTAACCTTTTTATTTTTTCAGTTTTGATGCTCTTGTTTCATTAACTCATAGGCTTGTTATAAAGGCCCTACATTATGACAGTACATCCACGCAGATGCTTTCGCTTACTTCCTAATTAAACACTTTCTTCTGGGGAAAAACACACCAAAAGCAAGGCGAAGCCGCCAGCCGTGCCTACTGACTACTTTAAATGAGAGGTGACAAATCTCTGATGAGAACATGGAGAGATCACAGGCGGCGACAGCTGGCAGGCAGCACGGAGGAAGAAGTTCAATGGGAGAGGGGTGTTAACCAATCACACCTCCCGGGGAATTACTCAATAGGCCAGGTGAACCGTGGTCTCGTACTGAAGTACATTTCCAGGATAGATAAAAATACCTTGTTTTGAATTATCTGAGTTTCACAATGCTAAACTTTTCAGAAGGAAACTGAACTGAACAGTTAACAAGAAATCCGAGATTTAGTTGGAATTCTGACAAATGTACCTTCGTAAACTGGGAATACGTCCACTAAAAGCAGAATAAACTTTGATTGTCCACATTATTGAAATACCAAAATCACATTTGTACTGTAGACTGATGGTTGAGGGAAAAGCGTGAGAAAAGAAAACAGTAGAAAAGGCAAAATATTTTCTAGAAGTTTCTAAATTGGCTGTTTTTCGATCTCAAATTAGTTTTAAAAGCCTTTCTGCTGCGTTCAGAGACACAAAATAAAAAAAACCAGAGGGTATGCTTCGTATAAAGAGATTTCTTATATCTTTTCAGTATATAGTTTTTCTCTCCTCTGTTTCACCCTGTTTCAGGTTTAGAGTCTGGGTGACAGCACACTATCCTTTCAGCCCCACATCAGTAACGTTACCCGGTCTGCCTACTTCCACCTACGAAAGGAAGTTTTTCCTCGCCACTGTCGCACTGTTGCTTGCTCTGGAGGAAACTACTAGAACTGTTGGGTCCTTGTAAGTTCTGGAGTGTAGTCTAGACCTACTCTATCTGGTCTAGACCTGCTCTATCTGTAAAGTGTCTCGAGATAACTCTTGTTATGAATTGATACTATAAATAAAATTGAATTGAATTGAATTGAAACATCAATCGCCTCCGGCCCTCCCTTACCCCCCACACTGCCGCCATCCTTGTCCACAGTCGCGCCACTTCCTGTCTGGATTACTGCAGCTCTCTCCTCTTCGGCCTCCCTCACAAATCCCTCCATAAACTTCAACTGGACCAAAACTCAGCTGCAGGCATCACAACTCGAACCCCCTCCATCCACCACATCACTCCTGTTCTCCAACAGCTCCACTGGCTCCCGGTCCTGTGTTGTTCCTCCTGTTTTCACACAAGGCCATCCATAACCTCGCCCCCCCCAAATTTGTCAGATCTCCTCCAGTGTCCCGCTCCTTCAGATCCTCTTCCTCCATACACCTGTCGGTCCCCTCCGCCCGTCTCACCACCACGGGGAGTAGAGCATTCAGCCACTCTGGTCCCTGTCTCTGGAATTCATTACCACCCCAACTTAAAATCATCGAGTCATTCCCCCCCCACATTTCAAATTGCAACTCAAAACACATCTATTTAAAACTGCCTATTCCACTTCAAGATAGATAGATAGATAGATAGATAGATAGATAGATAGATAGATAGATAGATAGATAGATAGATGTTGCTATTGTTGTTGTATTCTTCATTTCTTGCTGTTTCTAAATGTCTTATGTATCCCTTGAGTGCCAAGAAAGGCACCTTTTAAATAAAATGTGTTATTATATTTCCAACACCCAAAGATAATCAAATGTGATGCTAAATTCATTTTGCGAATATTAAAACACGGTCTAGCCTCGTAAACAACCCGGCTTCCGTATGACTCGTGGCGCCGTGCTGATTCTTGTCAGATCATCTCAACAAAAAAATTCCTGAGCGAGAGGAAGAAAGATATGAAAGCATGCAGAGATTTTTCCAGATCTTTTATTCATGGAAAAGAGTTTGCTTGTGTCCTCGGTGTCAGTAGGAACATGGTATTTTTATGAGAAAAACTCTCAGGCTGCAAGATTCCCCCCCTCCCTTCATTAAAAGGTCTAAACAATATATCTTCTTTAATGTTTCATATGTCAGTACATGCCCTCGTCTGGAATGTATGTAAAATACAAATGTACAACTCTTAAAGCAGTAGTCAAAAGATCCAAAAGTAAAATACACAAAATGAGTCCAACACCAAAAGTGTGCAAAAACTAAACCGTTGTTCTGTAGAAAGCAAGCAGAGGAAGCATTTATTTAGAAACTTTATTTTCCACTTTACAGTTTTGTCTCCTCGCGGTAATTGAATTCAAATTAATCTCTGATTTAAAACCTTGAACAAATCATAAACATATAGATACTATTGTCAACAACGTACATTTACATCAGAGGTCTTTAGTTTTTTTTACTGGGTGTTTTGTTTCGACAAACAAGAGAATTCAAAGTCGCGTGAACGCGTGATGGTTAGTACAGACTGTGCACATTTCTCTTTTGTGATCTTTTTTTGTAGTGGTATAGGTAGGAAAGGTCATTATTAACAAAACAAAAAAAACAAAGAATTTGCAATTAGCACCATTACTGTGATTTCTTTTTTTAACTTAGGGATCAGCACATGGACCCGTTGGGAGCGACTGGGAGCTGCTCAGAGGAGCTTAGATGATGAGGTCGTTGTCCACATCCTCTGCAACACACACACACACACACACACACACACACACACACACACACACACAAAGACATCCATCAGCACATATTCATATTCTCACAACCCTAACCCCAACCCTAACCCAGCATTAACCCTAACCATTGCCTAATCCTAGTGCCTTCCAGGCAGCACTGCCAGGAAGCAGATGTCGGGGGGGCTTAAAACACCAATAAACTACCTCTTCCGTATTTCTGAACAATCTGGCAACAAGGATTTAACAAAACATAATAGTAGTCCACAATATTTATACATGAATTAAGAAGCACAAAAACTACAAAATTGCACAAAAATATATTGCATCAGTGTTTGAACATCATATAATCACATAATATATATTATAGATGACAGGTTTTCTAATTTATGTTCCAAATATCAATTAACAATACATATTTTAACCCTTGTGTTGTCCTCAAATTTGACCCGTTTTCAAAGTTGTTTTTTTTCCTATCAGAAATATGGGTTTCTTTCAACCAAACTGCCCAAAAATAACATGCATGGATGCATGGATGTACGCTCCATCTTGCAGGTAAAACCAATGATTACTTTCATTTAATCTTGGGTTCAGTTTTATAGCATTTGAAAAAAAAATCTTTAAATGATTTCAAAACAGTATCCTGAAAATAACTTTGACATAAACCTTTGATCCACTCAACATCCTTTGATCGTAATATTACTCAAAATAATTCATAATTTCTGTTTTTTCAACTAAAAAAGTCGGCATTTTGTCACATAAATTAGGTTTAATGACCATGAAAAATGAAAAAACTAAATGTGGATTAAAGTGACAAACATATTGGGGAAAAAGACAAAAAACTTTTCAAAAACATTTTTAAAATTAAGCCCCGAAAGGAGAACAAGTTCATGGTTGTTGGAAGCACAACCAAAGATTTGTTAAAATGATGAATATTTAAGGAATTATTTTGTATATTTGAGTATTTAAGCATGCAGCAGTCGATACTCACGGTCCTTGATGCCGAAGCACTTGGCCCACTCGTCAAGGGCGATGTATTTGTCGTTGTCGGCGTCGCACTGCTCGAAGAAGCGGGTGGTGCAATGCTCCATGGGAATGAGAGGGGCGCGCAGGGGGGAGAGCTCTGTGTGGGTCAGGTACCTGGTGGCACACAGACACGACAAACAAGGAAACAATGAGCTTCATGGAAATACTTTCACAACTACAACTATGGTGGAGCCGTGTTTCTGCTGTTGAGCACAACATGATCATGACAAACCTGGTTTGTGAGTTTGTTGACGTACAAGAAAATATGAAGACAAACTGTTAGCTCATTATCACAGAAGATGCTGGTGATCACATAAAAAAAAAGCAGAAAATCACCTCTTCTATATCTTGTCTGCTCTTACACAAAATGTCATTGTCCAACCATTGTCGACTTAAAGGTCTTGTATTGTAAAAGTGACATTTCTTTTTTAAAATATAAAGCAGGTCCAGATGATATTTAAAAACTGAAAAAACTGTAAAAATGCTCAACCCACAAAGAAATGCACACAGCCTGTAATTAGAAACTGGGTCTTTAAACGAGTCGTCAGCCGTCAATTTCCTTATGATTGTGATGTCACTGATATATATATATACATATATATATATATATATATATATATATATATATACTGTATATGTGTAGAAAGAGCCGCTACAGAGCCGTTACAGTCATTCCCTGACTGCACTGTCAGTGCAGAGACTGAACCTGAAAATTAGTACGATATGGGACCTTTACAACACCTTGCCTTTATCCACATTGAATCTCCTGCATGTTGCCATAAATGAAATTCTTATTTAGAAATGAAGAAAAGAAAATGTGTATTCTTGGTGGTGCATTAAGCCACATCATGGTTTAAAAAAAAAAAAATAGTAGTTATAAAGCGAACAGCAGCTGGCGACAGTTGGCTCCATCAGCCCAGCTGCTGTGGTGTGAGAACAGAGGGAACCAATCAGCTCCGTCCGCCACAAGCTCAGCCGCTGCCCGAGCAGCATGGGTATTTTAGTTTGCATGATCTTACGTGTGCCGACTCGTCAGAATATAACCTGAATTCTGTCCAAAAGCCTGCTGCCGCCCAAGACGATTGTGATTGGCTTAAAGAAATGCCAATGAACCAGAGCATGTTTCTCTCCCATCCTGTGAGTGCTGTGTTAGACTAGCCAGACCTTCCCTCGCGGCGCTGTGGAAGAAGGTCTGGCAATGCGAGACTAGTCTTACTATACTAAAGTGATTTTATTTTTTCAAGCTTGTTCTTGCTACGTACCCGTCGACGGGGTGCTGGTCCAGCTGGCCGAACTGCCAGTGGACGGGGAAGATGTACATGTTGTAGTTTTTCTCGAAGTCGTGAGCCAGCAGGTCCAGAGAGTGCTCGCCAGCCTGCAGCCTCTTCTCATTCTCATAGATCTTCTTCACCTGAAACATTCACATCACAAAAACATTCATTCATTTTTATAGCATTTGAAAAAGAAATTTAAGTGGTTTTGAAATAGTCTTGAGTAAAAGTTGACATATTCCAGTCTGTGATTGTCCATCAACATCCATTCCTTTAGTTTTAGTCTAAATATTCAGAATTTTCTGCTTTTCTAACAATTAGGTATTCATATTGTTTTCAAACATTAGGTATAATTTCCTATAAATGAAGTTTGACCATAAATTCCAACAATAACTGTAAAACTAAAGTTAATAAGTTAGTGTTACGTAGTGTTGAACATTGAAAAAAAGTGTGAAAAAAGCAAAAGTAAAAATAAATAAATAAATAAAATGCGGGTTAAGTACAAAATTGGGTTTAAATTTTGTGCTGCAAGTTTTATAATCATTGATTAGTTAAACCAATATAATTAGTTATAATCAAATAAATGAAATGATAGTTTTGCAGGACAGCACACACGCAAAACTACTGCTGTTGTCAAATCGTTGCTGCATTTCATCTGCCTGAAAGCTGGTTTTCTTTTGGTTATAAACGTTTTTTTTCAACTATTCTTAATGCTCCACAAAAGCTAAATCAACTCTGATGAGTGTTGCCAGATATGTGGAGTGTAAAAGCTGCAGTGGCTCCATAACTTCTGTGGTATTTAGGTGTATTTCAGTCACATAAGCATTTCCTCAGTCTGAATGAATTATGCTCTTTCACATTTGGATTCGAATCAGAATCAGGAATCCTTTATTGATCCCTGTTACAGTTGCAAGAAGTATATAAATATCAGAGTAGAAATGTTTGACTCTTTGCAGGTTTTTACATCTATATCCTGAGAAAGGAAGACAATCGACGCTCTCTTTGATTTGACTTGGCTTTGTATTGACTTTCATGAGAAGCAATGAGACCGTCCTGGATCAGGTCCTCCACGTTCTACAGCGGGACCACCGAAACATGCAGGCAGAGAAGTGAACCACCGACTCACCCTGAGCTTCTGCTTCTCAGTCAGCAGGTTGTTGTCCTCGTCGCGCTCGTACAGAGTCACCAGGACGTTCTTCAGCCAGTCCCTCATACGCAGAGGGAACTCGTTCAGCTCGCTGTCCATGCAGGGCTCAATGTCTGCGGGGACAAAACTGTCAGCATCGAGGAAAACTATTCATGGTGATAACTCACACATATCGGGCCATAAATTCAACTTTAAGCCCACAAGAGGATTTACACTGTAACATCTCTCTGACGGAAAAGTTAAATAATAAAGGTGGAAAAGGAGCAGTTTCTAATTTATTTTTTAAGATTATTTCTTTGGGGGCATTTTGGGCCTTTTATTTTTATAGGGAAAGACATTTAGGAGTTGATTCTGCAGCCGCTGCGTCAAGGATTGAACCTATTTGAATGGGCGCACTCTTTACCAGCTGTGCTCCCCAGGCGCCTAGAGCAGGAGCAATTTTGATTGACTGCATCATTTTGGTTGGTTTCAAGATTCAAGATTCAATATTTTGTTGTCATGCAACTAAGGTGCTAGGATTTATTGATACTTGACCATTGATCTTTATTATACGGAAACCTGCTGATATTTAATGTTTATTTAGAAATTAAAAAAAGATAAAACTGACCTCTTTTCCATTGGGATATAATAAAACAAAACAGTTTAGTAAGTGCTGTTGTTTTAATTGGTCTTTAAACATGTCAGCATATCATCATTGTCGTAGCATTATTCAAGTAAATTTTGTCATCCTTAAAATATCACAAATCAACAACCAGCATCCTGTATTATTCTGGTGTACTGAGCACCAGCTTGATCTCCACTTGACCCTTTCAGCCTTGGCTCATGTCATCACACTGAGAGTGTGTGTGTGTGTGTGTGTGTGTGTGTGTGTGTGTGTGTGTCAAGTGGAAGAAATGTGGTCTGCGTGTCCGTACAGATCCTCCCTCTGCTGCATCAGTCCCAGTTATGCAAAGAGTCAAGTTAGCTTTAGTTGCTTAGCATAAAAATAAGATACATTGAGATACATCTGATTCCTCAATGATGAACAAACAGATAAATGATTAGGCATAATTTACAGGGAGTGGGGGGGGGGGTTACAACCCCCAAATAATCAAAACTTTCCTTTACATAAATAAAAGACATTTACACCATAAATTGATGAGGAAAAGGCACAAATTGTTGCAGAATGTCACCAGAATGCAGAAACTGAAGTGTTTCATAAGATGATGCACTTTATTTGCATATAACACTTAAGTTGCATCAGATTTATATATTTAATAAATACCAGAAATCACATGTGTCTAGTAACATGGGGTGGTGGTCTCTCTTTTTCGATACAAAGCTAATTGTGTTGTCTTTGGGTCAAATTTGACCCGTTTTCTAAATTTCAATCGCTAATTTTAAGACGATCAGCTCCACACAACTCTGTGTTCGTCAGTATGTCCGTGTTCTGAAATTCCATCATGTTTTTCTGTTAATCCACTGTGTCCTCCTTGGCTACTAGCAACTGTTTGGAGAAGGGCGTGTGCGGCAACCACGGAAGGCTTGTGTAGCGGAGTTAATAATTGTATTTGCCATTAAAAGGTAACTAATCATTTGGCTAGTAGTTTCCATGACACAGGCTTTCCTGTAGCATGAGCGCCATCTATTGGTGCTATTCTGCAGACTTTATGGTAAATTCTTACACACCAGCACCAGTCTGGAGTATCCTGCTTCATGGTTGGTCACGTATACTGAGCTCCACTGTTATTGTTAGGTAAATATGTTCATTTTGATAATGTTAGTATGCATATAGTATAACCACATGGGAGGTCTCAAATCACACACCTCACCACGTTGTACTAGCTTGCTAGTCTGGTTAGCCTAGCTCGATAAACTGTAATGATACAACCATGGCAACAGTAAACTGAATCATTTTTGTTTTCCTTTTAGCTAACTGGAGCTCTTTATAGTGAAGAATGTGATTGTGAAACACTGTTCTGCTATTTACCTGGTACAGTTTCCTACTTTTGTGATTTTATACTAGTATTTTTTTAATATCCTGTGTAATACTGTTGACCCGTTTCATGCTAACTGGAGCTCTTTATAGTGACGGGTGTGATTGTGAAACACTGTTCTGCTATTTCCCAGAATGAATGGCTGTGATAGCCAACAAAGAGCGACGGTTTCGTCTGTAAAAACAACACAACGCTAGAGAGAGAGTACACACCTGCTACACTCGCATCATGTGGACAGTTTTGTTGTTGTTGTTACTTAGAAGTTCTCATGGGGGCGACAGAAACTACGCGCTGTAGCTTTAAGTAACGTAACGTCTGAATTGAACCCATACCACAATGTTTTTCTAAACTTAACTAAGTAGTTTTGGTGCCTTAACATAACCAAAGTGAGAACATTTCACAATGTTAAAAATGCAACTGTTACGCTCTCTGCTTCAGATATGAGGTCGGAAAACACTGTTTTTTTTCTGCCACCACTAGGGGCGGTAATTTAGAAAACACTTCTGTGAGTTGTATACAGAATATATAACCTATTTATCGTTGAATGGTTTGGAGGACATTAGATTAAACTCTTTGGGAAACTCTTCTACGCTAAGAGTTTGGAATGTAACAAGCAGAAGAGTGTGAGAGCTCACATTTGCAAGGGCCGATATAGTCGATGTGCAGCTTGTGGCCCTTCTTGGTTCCCTCCAGGGCGCACTTGGTGGCAAAGAACTGGCAAGAGGTGTCGAAGGTCTTGTTGTCGGTTCCGCAAACCTGAGACGGAAAAACAGATGAGTTCTCACATCGCTGAGATTTCACCGCGCGGAAAAACACAAATTCACAGTTTCAACTAGAGATGGTCCAATACCATTTTTTGCCGATTCCGATACCTGAACATGCCTGATTGGCTGATACCGAGTACCAATCTAATACCAGTGTTTAAAAAAATACAGTACATACATTATACTGTATTTTTATTATTTTTTAAAAGCTACATACCATTATACATGTATGGAGGTGAAATGATTGCTATCGTTGTTGTTGGCCTGGCTCAGGTTACACTGGCTGGCTTTTGCAGTTTCTGCCCCGAGATATTCACACTATTACAGATGTAGTTCTTTTTAGGTCCAAACTCAAAATTGATTTGTTTAGATTGGCTTTTAATACGTAGTAGTGGTGTGACAATTTCACTCTCCTTCTCCTGTTTCTATGTAACCTTTTCTGATTTTACTGTTTTCTATGTTTCATTCTTTTTGTTGTATGATACAAAGCATTTTGGGTTTCTTCTAGTTGCTGTAAAGTGCCATATAAATAAATGTTGATTGATTCATTGATTGATTGACTTTTTGTGAAGCATAAGCACAATGTATTCCATCAAACTTTCTTTTACCATTCAGTTTGACAGTGAGTCATAACAGAAAAAGAACAGAATAAACTACTTTAAATTAGATTTTCTTTAGGGCTAAATTAAGTGGTATCATTGATGCATAAACTCTACTTTCCAATATAAATTGTAGCATTTAGGAGGTATCCTGGTATTGGTATCGGAACATCTCTAGTTTCAACCCAATATATATTAATAAAGAAATGTTTGGGCTGATTGCAAACTCACATGCTCGAACTCTCCCTCAGCAGCGGGGCAGGTGGAGGGGTCCTGGCACACGCACATTGGGGTGTTGCTTTCATCGACCTCACACACTTTGCCCTTCTTGCAGTGGTGGTTCATGCAGGCATCTGTGAAAAGAACATAAAGAGTTACATTCAAAACAGCTTCTGTGTCATGATCCTTGGGTTTTGTTTAGTTTCCTGTTTTATTTCGTAAGGTAGCTTCCATAGACTGTTAATATTTATGGACATAGCATGTGTGATGTCACCAATTGGTTTGTGGAGATCTGCTATGAGTTTGCCGTTACGGTTGCGGATGTGACGATTTTAGGCGAGAGGGAGGAGTGAGGGAGGAGCCACAGACTGTTGGGCGGTACCTGACTGTGATGTTAGCTGAGAATTGGCAACGCTGCTTACACTCTACGTTACACTCTATGTTACACTCTACGTTACACTTTACGTTACACTCTACGTTACATGCTTTCACTGGCAGTCTGGATGCAACTGCTGCTGAAAGCTAGCCTACATAATTCGCAAATACAAATAATCTTTGTACAATAGTTATTACATATGAGACAGGCCCCGGATTGTCATTCACATCATAGCCACGCCCTAAAACACCCTCTAATTTATCGCCAATTTTAAAATCAACAAGACCATAATTGAAAAAATGAACATCAATCTGTGTTGCAGAAGACGTAAGACTAGCGATTGAGACCATAAACTCATTATGAAAATGTTGACTGAGGTGATAAATCAAGTGAGAAGTGGGTCACTTTCTATAGAAACAGACCTCCTTTTGCAACCCTGCATGTCGCCCCCTGCTGGAATTCAGATAGGATGCAGATTTAAGGCTCTTCCTCATTTGCAGCACTTTGTCCATTAATATTAACAGTCTATGGCGCTTCCCATGTGTCATTTCTTGTTGACTTCCTAGCTTATCCCTGATGTGTTTCACCTGTTCATCAGCCCTCATCTCACCTGTTTCTCGTTACAAACATCATTGCTTTGTGCATTTAGTCCATGTGCTCCCTTAATTTAGTGCCAGTTTGTCATCTGTCCCGTGTCAAAAAGTACCAACCTTCTCCGTCCTGTGTGTTTCTGCTTTTGCGTTTTCTACTTGATGTTTGGAGTTTTCTTTGTTTCCTGTCTGTTTTTGGACTTTTGTTTAATTAATTATTTTACTGCATCATTCCCAAGTATGGGTTCTTCTCCCGCTGCCTGCTCTGCAACCATGACAACCTGAAAAAACACCTTGACCCAATCCATACACACATAGTTTGAGTCCTTTACTGCAGGATTTTTTCCAAACGCAAAGTTAAATGAAACCATTCATATGTGAGAGGATTAAGACCTATAATGAAGAAATAAACTACTGAATAACTACTGTCTCCAGGCGCTCTTAGCATAAAAAGAAAATCACAGTCCTGAAAAGGCTGAGTCGTGAAAGACAAGTAATGGAAAAAATTAAACTGTTAGACAGGAGCCGAGCCAAGGTGTAGTTTGGTTTCTGTACTTAAAGGGACCCTTTTAGGAATGAGACTGTGCTTCATATTGTACTAAAATGTGCACAGATGTTTCTGACCGCTAAATCCAAACTTCTTTATTATGCATTTCTTTCTTTTAAGAAACATTTAAGCTATAAAACCACATGGAACCACAAACCTCAAATCTATACCTCTTGAGAAGGCTTTATGGTACCGAAATATAATGCATCCTAAAATTATAATAATTGTTCTTTAAAGTTGGAGGCAGCAGGTATAGAGACAGAGATAATGCATGAAGATATGGAATTTGTGCCCTAATTGGTTAAAGACTCAGTGATGACCGTTTACCACGTATCATTGTTAAATAACTTTGTTTCTGAACAGGACTTGAATATTTGTTGAATATCTTTAATGTAATTTTTAACACTGTTAGCATCTGTTGCCCCCTTTGTGTTGACATGGTGGGACATTTTTGAAGAAACAGTTATGTGAAAATAGCAACACATTTAACCAAAACTATTGGGTAGATTTCAGGGTTTTTGTAATTTGGGTGAACCAATGCTTTAATCTTAAAGGCAGGGCCTTAAGTTTTACTTAAGTACATTTCTTCATGGTGGTATTTGCTACTTTTAACATGTGTAAAGGAGTTAATCATTCAACCCTGGTTTAGGGTTAGGGTTAGGTTAACACTGCTCAGCAGAACTTAATATCTGTACACTTTGTCCGGTTGCTGCCTGTGACTTGGTTTCTGGGCTGAGCTGCTTCTTAAAGGCGACTGGAACACGTAATTACAGCCTTCTCCTCACAGAATGAGGCAGTCTGTTATTATGGATGTTTGATTTTCCAGCCTACCCAGATTAGTGTAGCTGGAGGACGGAGGAGGGAAACATGTGCTAAATCAAACATTGTCACAATGTGTTTCACAGGAGGTCGATGTGTAAAGCAACACACACATTGTTACCTGCTGGAGTCATAGAAATGTCTCAGTCTGCAGGATTTCTATTTAAGTTTGACTTATGATTTATGTTAATGCTGCGTGCACACACATGCACACATGTGTCAGGGATTTCTATTTAAGTTTGAATCTTTTTTGACAACTTTCACTTTTACAGTACTTAAATATATCTTTCCTACCATTTTTATAGACAGCTTTTGTTACTCGCTTAAAAAAAATGAATACAATTCTTTTGACATTTCATTTTTTGACAATTTTACATTTCAATTGTAAATTCTGATTATCGCTGCCTATTTTTTCTTTTTTTTAATCACCGCATATGTATGTTATTTTGCATAAAGAAGAAATGTAAAATCAAAACTATTGGGACGAGTTGCGGAAAATGCATTGGTGTGTGTGTGTACTTATAGTACTACTGTAATATTGTCCACCAGAGTGAAAAGCTGCCTTTAAACTTTTGTTCACCAAAATATAAAAGCATCTCAAGAGTGTTTTACATAGAGAACAAAAGATCAAATGTATAAAGCGTAGTACACTAGCGCGTGAGTGTGGTTGAAATGTGCTGGGGACAGAGACACATTCAGAAGTGTCGGGTACAATGACGCATTCATTTATTTTTCTCTTTTGCGCAGGTCATGTTTTCAAAGATGCTGTCCTGTAGCTTTCTAATGTAAATTACTAAAAACATGGTTTCATGTAGGCCCTACCTAAACAATAATCAATGATGATCAAATTTTTCTCTCATAGTGCTCCTCATAACCACTAGAAACTGTCAAAAATTTAACCAAAAGTCCAATTATTATGGACGTTATCTCACAAAGACCTTCTGCTTCATTGAACCTATGTTTATGAAAAAGCTTAACATGGTTTCATGTACCTAAACAATGAATTTCTCTCTCATATTGCTCCTCATAACCACTGAAAAATGTCAAATAATAAATCTAACCCAAAGTCCTATTATTATGGCCATATCCCCACGGTTCTCATGGGCTTTATAAGTCATAACTTGACTTGACTTGAACGTGATCTAATGTACCCAAACAAGGACCAATCATCACCAAGTTTCAGTTTTTTGACAGTTCTCAGTAGGAGCAATATGAGAGAGAAATTTGGTGATCATTGGTCGTTGTTACATTAAACCATGTTAAGTTTTTTTCCTCGCCATAAGCACCAATGAAGAAGAAAACCATACGTGAAATAACTTGGCTTAACCAGGCTTAAGTGTTCATGACGAGATATGGCCATGAGAAATTTAGTAATGATTGATCGTTGTTTTGGTACATTCAACCACGTGGAGCTTTTTCCATGAAGCCTTTTAGAATGTCCCGACACGCCGTGTAGCGCAGCAGCAGAACGACTGTGTCTGTGCCTGCCCTGTGGGAGCGTTTTTGTGGATTTATTGGCATCTATTGCTCAAGAATTATGTGTTATGAACTTTTTTTTTTTTTTTTAACTAAATTGAGCTTGAGGTTTTCAAAAAAAGTGGTGGGTACAAAATGAATCATACAGAAATCTGGCATACCCACCGTCCCCACCGAAATCAACACCTATGCTTAAAATACCAATGTAACACCTAAAATGAAGCATAAAACATCAAAACACAAAGTTTAATACAATGGAACTAAATGTATGGCTATGTTGTTTTTTTATATTAATATGTTCACACAGTCACATTTGGGTTGAGTTACAACCAAAATAGTGACAAAGTTCTGGTCCCCACAAGGTAAACCATATGATTAAGATCTTCTTTTTTGATTAAATCTAAGGCTAGGGATGGGATGGTTGGGGTTAATTTAGGTTAAGTTTCCTGGGAAATGATGTAAGTAAATGCAGTGTTATCATAGTGTGTATCCTCCATCGCTCCAGACTTGGACTACCCACCGCCATAGTCCACGCCTACCCTTAGGGTTTTCAGTTTTTTAGTATTTTTAAGTATTCATTTATTCTCAGATATGATTTTTGACTATGTATTGTTGTATGTTATGTCTGAATGTGACTGACCACAAATGAAGGTCCTTTACGGGACAAATAATGATCTTTAGATTTTGATTTGATTTAAAAAACATTTTTATGTGTGTGAGTTTGTGAACTTACTCTCAGTGACAACTTCTTCTTCTCCAACAACCTCAATGGCCTCATCAAAGTCTCCAATCTCAATCTGCACGGGGTTGGCGCCCACTTCGGTCTCCTGGGCAACATCCTGGAAAGGTCAGAGGTCAGACTGTAAGGAATTTACGCTTTACGAGTCACAAGTACAGATACAAAGTGACCATAGTTAAGAAAGAAAACAACTGTAAAAGCTACTCAATGTTCTTTTTTAAAAACATTTCTCCCTTTAAACTCTCAGATGATTACTTCCTGCATCAGTCTTCAGGTCTATTTCTGTTTGACGTCCACTTAAAGCAAACCGCTTAAATATCCCTGGTTTTCCTCTGAAAAAGTTTTAACGTCACCACTAAAGAAGGTTCCTCCCTGATGGCCAAACAGAGTCTGGTAGCAGCGTGACCATAATATCCAACAATAACAAGCAGCTGGATCCACATGTGGTGAAGCCATAAAGAACGTAATGGCTTCCTGACCGGCTAAAATTAACAGCTGTGGGATCTCTGGTCCCGCTGGACCTCTGGAGCGGGAAACATTCACATGAAGGCTCACTCTGGACGGTTTTGTACATGTCTATATTTTGGGAGTAGTATAGTTTACAACAGGCTATGACGGACGTTGTGAACTGTTTAGAAAAGTAACTGAGTCTCTTTTTCAAGCCATTTTTTTGTCTCGCCTAAAGAGGCAAAATCGTAGCGTGGGCTGGAAGGATTTCATCTTTTTATCCCTCTTTGTTTGTTGGATTTGTCAAAAGCCTCTGAGGTAACAATTTGGGATTTGGTGAGCAGATTGATTAGATTTTGGTAAATATCCAGATCTAGGATTTAACACACCACATCCTGTTGTAACAAACAGAGATCAGGGACTTCTTCATCTGACTCTTCTTACAGATGCATCTTTGCTAAACTTGAGATTTATTTAATCTGGAGGTTGGGTCCTTAATATGAGTCTGAATAAAATTTGAGATAGATATACTGAAGACTTTCACCTCTTTGGGGAACACTAATCAAGTGTTTACCCTGCAGAGATCTGAGGACCAGGTAACCATAGACCTCAGAAATTCACCAGAGTTTAAAATTTCATGGAAATAGGCGTCGATTTTGTCATGGGTCATTTTGTACCCACCACTTTTTACTGAAAACCTCAAGCTCAATTTAGTTGAGCAATCCCGGAAGTGGAACGTCGTGGACATAGACTACTTGAAATGGAACTAATCTGGCCTTTGTTAGCAGAATCAAAATACATTGATTTTCAAAGTGCAATAAACACAGGATTTCTGTTCTTGCACTTCAGTTTAATTTCCACTACTTTAGTGGCTGAAGTATGGAAAACTTCCAAATCTCCATCACAGATGAGATCTTCTCTCTGAGCAGCTGCGTGGCTCAGGAACACATCACGGACGCCAACTCAAACTCGGATGTCTTTAGGTCGACTTTCCCAAAACAATCAGTGTAGCGACAGCATAAACAACAGAGTGGCTCAAGTTGTGTTCCGGTTTATTACAAGTTGGTCATTCTTTCTATCAACTATTATAACATTGTACACACCAGAGTAACAGCTGAGTTCTGGGAACACAATGGCATCCACAAAGTACGAAACAATGCTTTATGCACATTATCTACTTTATTTATTATTTGTGTCAGTCCATAGCAACCTGCATCAGAGATCTACGCTCTTGCAATACTTTGACTGATGTTGATTCAGATATTAATTATTTAACTTTAGTTTCCATAAATCGGCTTTTAAGGAGAAAAGAAAACACAACTAGTGTACTCTCAAACAGGATCAACATCTGCACTGACCTCAACAACTGGCTCCTCGGTGACTAGCTCTTCCACGACGGGCTCCTCCTCAGTCTGACACACACACACACACACACACACACACACACACACACACACACACACAATTATTAAACATTATACCTTGTACACATGAACACACACGTGTGGATGCTCATAGGAAAAAACACTTGAGAGAAGGTAGTGAGAACCAAACAATGATCTCACACACAAATGCAAAACACACAATTATACACATGAACCAGGGGCGTTGGACTGGGGGGGGGAGGGGACTGAGTACCAAGGGCCCTCATGTGAGGAGGGCCAAAAAAGATGCTAGAATGAATAGCTACTGATGCGGGGAGGGACCCATAGCGAAGGCCTTTCTACAGGGCCCAGAATGTTGTGCTACGCCCCTGGCATGAACAGGATATCAATGCGCACACACACACACACACACACACACACACACACACACACACACACACACACACACAGTATAACTTACAGGAGCACCCATGGCGTGGCCAGCCAGGCACAGGAGGAAGATGATCCACACCCTCATCTTCAAAGTCTGTGGAGACAAAGAGAGAGACAAGTGAACCTTTTTTTAGTTTCTTTAATCTTTTTAAAGTCACATTCACACAACAAAACGCTATTATAACGCATAGCCTAATAAAGTTATATCTAGTTTTATGTTTGCTTTGTTGTAAATTTTCAACAAAGCAAACATTTCAACAAAAAAGAAATATTGTCCCTAAATGAATCCCAACTTGAACTTGGACAATTTGTCCACCCACAGGGGGTCCTCATAGGGTTCCCTGGGGAACACCTATTGTATAAAGCCTCCTTTTAGAGCGCAACTTAAGAATCAAAAAACCTATTCTGATTCTAAACGGTTTCCAAAGTCATAGGATTCACTTATTCATATATAAAGGTGTTATGCACTTTGTAACTTGCCCTCTTCTTTGAAGTAGTGATAGTATTGCACAGTATAAGAATGTAGTAGTTTTGTAATCTCCCCTTCTAGTCAAAATTAAAAAATCAACAAATGCTAAGACGCTTAAAATATTTCTATAATTCTTGAATTACCAACAAGGATCATAAAACGGCTAACTACTTAACAGCCAGAATTACTGAAAATACACACATTTTTAAACTTTCTCTATACTTAAGTTTCTTTTACTCCTCCTTGTCCTCCTTGGCTACTAGCAACTGTGTATATTGTATCATGTGGGCGTGCCGACAGTTTTGCTCTCAGCACTTAGAATTCATCATGAGGGCGACAGAAACTATACGCGCTATAGCTTTAAATACAATGAGAATTAGTGGTTTGATAAGAACCAGGATCAATAAAAAGAATCTGAATCTGAATAAAGTATGAACAAAGCCTTGCATTCTAAAAACAACAAAAGCATCTGGACACAACACGTAACACAACTCTCTTTAACAGACTAATGGATGCTCGCCAGTTTCCCAAACAAAACCCTCAGTGTCCTCTTTGTTTCCAGGCAGCTCGTGTTGAACCGGCCTCTGGCTGTTTGGGGGTATTTTCTCTCATTCTAGACCATAAATCCAAACGAGCACAGAAGCTGATTGCACTAAATTAGGCTTCAGGAACACAACTGGAACAGGCTGGGTTAACTTCTCTTTCTGCTGTTGGATGGAAACAGGCTCCTGTCTTTATATGCACTTTCACAGCCTATTGCAACATACTTTAACTCCTCATATTTCCACCAGGCTCCTATTTGGGGAAAAAAAAAGACTTTCCATACAGCTTTGCTAAACCCATATTTACATTTGTAAACCTATGACGGATATGGAAGAATCTAACCCTGATGTGTGAATATGGGTAGTTGAATGGGTGGAGGAAGGTTCAATTTCAACTGCAGTCATCTGTTATTTGGATGAAAGCCTCCAACTACAAGCATGTAATATCAGATTTTCCCTAGCTGCAAAATTACAGCAATAGTAAGAAAAAAAAACTATATGCAAACAACATATTGTCACTTCAATAACAGTGACTCCACCTCACACATGTTCTCACAAAGAGCACAAATGTTTCATGTCATTGGTTTTTTGTTATTACTACCAAGTAGCCCGACCAGCATTGTATATTTGTAAGGCCGATACCAACCATAATTTGTAATAATCATAATTTGTAATAATCCTAATTTGCGTTTAAAAAATCTGAAGACAATCTTTTCACTAATAGCTGTTTTTCAACAAACATTTTTATAACAGTCCTGAACACACGCTTGTTAAAGTCATCTGACCAATATATAGTCAAAACATTTTTTTTTTTGGGGGGGGGGGGGTGTTTGTCATTAAGAAGAGCGAGATTTTTGCTTTCTTTTACACAAAAACCTTCTTTCTTTGTAAATCTTTCTCAAGTTTACACACTCTCACAGGCCTTTTTTCTATCTAATCTCATGGGAAACATGACCTTTTAATATTAATACAATGAGATGAGCTCCTTATCTGTCCATCTTCTCTTGCTCTCCTCTCCATCTGATTGCCTGAGCATCCATTGTTCAGGGACACAGAGCGCTTTCTCCATCCCTGCTTCTCTTCCCTCATCATGTCTCATCTAAAGGACTAAATAAGGGCTTCTTTATTCCGTAATGGAGCATGACATTGCTTGGTCTTCCTTCCTCTTTTTCTATACGTTATCTCCCTCTCCACCTCCATGAAGTCAGCTGTTTCACCCAGACATCCAGAAACGATCTCTGTCCTCCTAAGATTAAAGGACGTATGGCATGTAAGGGTATGTTAAAGTGTCTCGGGAGGCCGCCTTGTAAAGATCAAAGTTCTTTTCATTCACCCTTTTTTTCTATGTTTTTTGCATTATCTTTGGCTTGATATCAAAAAGAAGTGGAGGTTGCCTCACAACAACAGACCGTAAGGCCTAGGAAATTCCTCTTCCCTTCCAGAGAAATAACACTGTGGTGAGCTGACACAGTTTGCACAGTATAGTGAACGCTGCAGGAGATCAGCAGGGGATAATATGATTTACATAACCGGGCTGAGAATAGGTGGAATTCCTGCCCCTCGGATAAGAGTGCAGCAGGTTTAAACCAACGATAAATCCATAAAACTAAGCCATCCAATCTTCTCATAGAACATTGGGAAGTTGTTCCCTTTGTTCTGTTTAACATGTGCAGCAATTATCAACTCAGACTCAGGAGGACGTGGAGATGAATGCCACAGCTCTAAAAACATCGCCTTGAGGAAAACTGAACGTGACATTCAGGGTTGGAGAAACACTTTGCTTGGCTGGTTGCCGGGCGTCTTAAAAATGTAGGAGGGCCTCTTGACACAAAGCGTCTGAATAGGGCAACGTGTTTGGACAGATGCAGTGGAAAGGGTAAAGTTTGCATACAGTCAGCCAGATGTGATGGGTGTTGACATGTTTGACAAATCCTTAAGCGACCCAAGAACGTTCGATCATTTGAAAAAAAAGTAAGAATTGTTGATTATTTGCCTATATTTGTCTTCTGTTGTCACCCTCAAAACTGTCAAAGTGCACGTTCAGAAATGACTGATGTGTATTCCAGATGCAGTATCATTTCTCAACAGCAGGTTTGTACACGTTTTTCAGAGCATGAAAGTCTTTTAATCATACACTTACAGGGTGTTGCTGACTTACATGGCAGCATTGGAAGATGTCTCCCAATTTACATAAATCATGCATGTGTCTGACATTAATACAAGTTTTTTTCTTAATCCAGACTTTTGAACTGTATCACTGTTTGAAGAAAAAAACTTCTTGTGGCTTTAACAAGATCGGTTTTATATTTAGTTCACAAGGTTTGGTGACAAAAACAAGCCGATTGTGTCCGGATTGGCTCAGTGGGTAGAGCGGGCGCACATATACTGAGAGGTTTATGCTCCAGGGTTCAAATCTGACCTGGGACAATTCCCTGCATCTCCTTCCCCTTTCTCTCACCTAGCTGTCCTATCAAAAAAAAGGCAGAAAAGCCCCAAAAATGAATCTAAAAACAAGCTGATTTGGATTATTTAATTTAATCTGGTGGCTACAAAGCAAGTTTGTTTTAGTTTTAACGTCTTAACAGTTTTAAAAACTTGGGGCGGCCTCTAGCTCACCCAATAAGAGCGTTCGCCTCACGTGATCCCCGTCTCTCTCCCCATTTCCTGTCTATCCACTGTAACTAATAAAGGGAAAAGTCCCAAAAAAAAATCTTAAAAAAAAAAAAACTTGTTAAAATCATAGAATATGTCTTTATGTCAAAATCACAAATTGACCATTTTGTGTCATAATCAGAACAGGAAAAAAATTGCTTTTAAAGTTCCGTTGTTACACTTTCTCTTTAACATTTGATGTTTTCTTGGATTTTTCTGAATTATGTTAACAATCTAGACAACAAATCACATCACGGATCTCCACAGCTGTTTTGATGTGTTTTAATGGGTGTGGGATAACACGATTGTGACCAAAATGGAAAGAGGTTTGAGTCCCGGACTGGCAGAAAGGTGACGGTAGGAGGAGAAGAGATGCTCCTTAACTGCTACTTTTGAGGGCCATTTAGCCAAGAGAGATGAATACGTCCGCAGAAGAAAACTAAAACACAACCCGATTTATTATTGCCTTGTTTTGTTCCACCTGTTGGAGGAAAGTACAAAATTGTTTGCTGCTAAATGCAGAGTCAAGGCAGGACTTTTACAATGGTGACCACTGTTTATGAATGTCCAGAAATGTCTCCAACACACCCTCAAATGGCTCGGATTTGGAAAAATACAGAAACCCTGGCAGAGGACGCAGACAGTGACGCCTCCAAATAACCTGCACACATGGAAACGTCTCTGTACTTTTAAAAAAAGCTCATCTGAAAATAAAAACAAGGTTTTATGCTGACGGGAAGTTTTCTAAAAAAAGAACTTCTGACACACACACAGGTAGTGGTAGGTGTCGGACTGGGAGCGAGAACTTAATGAGATTGCAAAGAGGGGAATATTTAAATCAAGGGTGTCATCTGCAACAAAAAAAAAGGTGTGTGGGTCAGTATTTGATTTGGAGGGACGCGGTGTTCCCGTCGTATGTCCGCTTTACCATATTCCTGTTTGGTCAGAGAGTCATTGGGCCGGACGGACGGACGTAACAGCAAAACAAATTATTTTATTTGGAAAGCTGCTCTCATAATCAAACAGGGTAGAGGCTAAACAGGAAACTTCAGGCTCATAAAGGGGCCCTTTTTCCCCTCAAACGCATTTCATTTGGGAGGTTAGTTAGGTAAGCAAGCGTAAACTCCCTATGGAAGAAAACAACCTGCCCTGCCCCTAATCTCTCTCTTTCCCTCTAATATCTGAAGAAGATTTAGAGGAATTCTTTCTTCTTCTTCTCTGTGACATAACAGGCGGGTTCAGAGGTCTGGAAAAACAACCTGTAGCAGTCCGTCTGCCAGACAAACAGCACTGGCATGCAAAGGGACTGTGAAGAGGCAAATATTCAGTAGAGGCTTGGAGGAGAAACAGTGATTTCCTCTGTCTGTATCGAGCTCTGTAGTTAATGAAATACCATCCAAAGTTATGACTGTATCAGTTATCATCTTAAAGGAACACGCCACGTTTGTTGAAATAGGGCTTATCACTCTCCCCTAGCTGTAGATTGGTGGGCCAACGCATTTTTTGTCTTAGTGCATACATTGTTTTAGTCTGGTGCAACACCGGCAGTACCGCCGCTAGTTAGCTTAGCGTAGTGAATGGAATCCTATGTTGCCGGTTAGCATGTTGAAATGTTTAGCAAGTAAAAGTGAGCCAACAAAAAAACAACAACAACCTAATTACCTCTTGTGGCCTGCGTATTCACAATGAGTACAAATGGCTATGCAGATTAAGAGTAGATTATTTCCGAGGCATCTATTGATTGGGGACTATATTGGGTGGAAGCACAGCCGAAGCACTACTACATGGCACAGAGGTACAGTATTTATGAGGACTATGATTATCTGCTCCTCAGATCTCTGCAGGGTAAATCCAGATAGCTAGTTAGACTATCTGTCCAATCTGAGGACTATGGTTACCTGGTCCTCAGATCTCTGCAGGGTAAATCCAGACAGCTAGCTAGACTATCTGTCCAATCTGAGGACTATGGTTACCTGGTCCTCAGATCTCTGCAGGGTAAATCCAGACAGCTAGCTAGACTATCTGTCCAATCTGAGGACTATGGTTACCTGGTCCTCAGGTCTCTGCAGGGTAAATCCAGACAGCTAGCTAGACTATCTGTCCAATCTGAGGACTATGGTTACCTGGTCCTCAGATCTCTGCAGGGTAAATCCAGACAGCTAGCTAGACTATCTGTCCAATCTGAGTTTTCTGTTGAATGACTAACACAACCTTTAAACGTACACATGTTCCACCTAAACAACTTCCTTCCCGAGACTATTTTCCAGAAGAAATGACGATTTTTATTGGTTTAAAGAAATGCCAATAAATCAAAGCAGGCGGTTGCGGTATCGTAGGATATCTTACGACTTGTTGTGTTTTCATACTGTAACATGCAATTTGAACACGTTAATGAGAACGCGTCACTTTCTGTCATCACTTCTCAGCTTCTATTAAACTTCATATTCTTTCAAACTTGCTTGTGGTTCTGTGTTTAGACAAAAGAATGTGTGTCAGTTGGAAAATCCTAGACGAGGAAGAAGACTCTTCTACTATGGCGTCCACCACTTGGTCTTCATGGTGGACTGATTTTTTTGTTGGGACCAAACAGGAATGTAAAAGGTCAAGCAGGTGCTCTTTGGTTGGCAGTAAAGCCTTTCTAATCTATTTTTAAGCTCAGTCAAAAAACACACGGTCAGAAATCATAAACTGTTATAAAGTTATAGCCCCAGTGACAGATTCTTGTCTTTTTCATGAGTACTTTTCAGAGGTAATGTCCACAATCTTGGTCAATTAAAAGGTTGATCTTAACAACCTGCTGCTGCTACTCTAAAGCTCAAATATCAAGCCCGGTCTGACTGAGTTACCTCTTGAACTGGCAATGAGACACCTGACAAAGTGTGGGGGGGGGGACCTCTTTACGTTGCCTGGACAAAGAGCAGTTTCAGAGCGACCACAAAGAGCACAATCAAGAAGAAGTGAGTGAACGAGTGTTCATAGAAAAAGGAGAAGAGAAGTTAGGATATATGTAACCTGACCTCTTGGACCTCTTGTGGCTTTTTACATTTTTGCTATCACTGTTAACATCATAACGCAGCTTTTGTACACCTCGATGCTGCTGCCATCGTACCTCCTCTGCCTCTCTGAAAAGATAAGAGTCAGTCAAAGTCTCACTGGTGCAAATCTGTGGTTGAAATGACTTGATATCTCCAGTGACCTGTCTCAGTCTTACTGTTGTATGTATACTGGCTTCAGAGAAAAATGAATGATAATAAACCAAAACTCTGTTACATAAATGTAACTTTTGTTGCACTTAAATCACTAACAAGAGTGATTTAAACATTTCAAGAATGATTTTTCATTAGCTTCACTTTGCAGTCACAGGAAGTGACGTCTTTATGTTGGTTTGTAATGAATAGAAGAACTGTTTGCATGAGCTGGAATGTCCCTCGGACAAAAACCTGAAGCCGCTGACATTTTTTCCAGAGACAGAGTCGTTTCTCTGGCATCTCACAGTTCTATTGTTTGTTTTTTTAATTCTTTCATTTATTTTCTAAACTTATGTTTCCTCTCCTACTCTTCCACTCCATGATCTGGTTCTTTCTTTATTTCTTCCTGTCCTTCTTGCTGACAATAAACTCCAGATCCCTCTTCTCCACTTAGCGTTTAGACAGCTGCACAATCCTTACTTCCTGTCGGGGGATTAGAGCTTTTCTAGACATTTGCCAAGTAAGTATTTCCCAGCATCCTCAGCGCCAACGCCACTACCCACAACTCCCCTCCCCTTCCTCCCCTTCTTCCCACACTGGTCCAGACCTGCCACCTCAACAATTGAGCAGCCAGAGACGCTCCGTCTCGACCTCACTCATACTAATGCAGACACTTTGTCCTTCAGTCTTCCTCGACAGGTGTGACGAGAAAACAAAATCAAAAAAACGAATCAATAGACGCCAAGAGAATTTGTCTTTTAAACGTGTAGTTTGGTGTGAAGGGTGAGGAGAGGAATGGAGTATAATGTGCTTTCCAAGCATCTGAATGGACTCAAACAAAGAAAGTCGGAAGCATTGCAAATTTACTTAAAATAATAGTTTTCAGATGTGCTGAAACATCTAGAATATTTTCACTGGATGTCACTGTACATAAACGAGGTGTCTTGGGTTTAAATGGGTCAGCAGTAGATGAATTGCTTTATATGTGTAACAAATGGGGAAAATACCAATTCTTGCTGAACTGCTGGACATTTTCTCAGGAGGCTTCAGGTTTCCAAATCACGCTTGTGTCAGCTTTATATTGGACCGTGATTGGCTGGTTACACTTTGCTTGAAGGTATCTACATGAGAGTGACATGACACTGTCATGAACGTGTCATAAACATTATAAAGAAGTCAAAAATGGTCACGACACAACGCTTCTTTTCAGTAAGTGTCATGTGGTTTTGTCTTGACAAGCTATGGTTATGGTTGGAGTTTATGTGGTATGACTGTGTCATGACAGCGTCATGTCACTTTTATGTAGATATTTTCAAGTGTTGCTGATTGGCTTCCGAGCTAGTTATGATGTCATAAAAATCATCTTGTACGTACACAGGTTAAAACTCACATTTAAGGTGAGCACAGAGACATTTTACTATACATTCTAGCATCTTTTTGGCCCCTCCTCACATGACACCCCCCCCAACCCCCCCAGTCTGACGCTCCTGTTTACAGCCAAACAGGGGAAGCCATTTCTTTACAGAGCTGGCTTTGTGCACGCCGCGAGGACATTGTCATGTTGAAACAGGAAAGGGCCAGACACAAAACTGTTACACATTGTCTGCTTCAGGATTTAGATTTCTCTCAAAACTGAAGGCCCAAGTACAAACTAGAGATGGTCCGATACCATTTTTTGCTTCCCAATACCAATTCTGATACTTGAACTTGAGTATGGGCCGATACCGAGTACTGATCCGATACCAGTGTTTCATTTATTTTATTATGTTTTAACAGCTGAACACAATCCCTGCATGGATGTGATGGCTATCTTTGTTGTACGTCCTGGCTCAGGTTCAACTTCTTGGGAAACATGAACAAAAGCAAATAATGAATGCCCCAGAAATTTATTTTATTATCCAGTATGACAGTGAGTCGTAATGGAAAAAATAACATGAATAAACTACTTTATAGTAGATTTTCTTCAGGGCTCGGTTACGTGGTATCGGATTGCTGCATAGACTCAGTATTTCCCGATACTGATACCAGTATTATAGGCAGTATCAGAGACTTGTCCGATACTGGTATCGGTATCGGTGTTGGAACATCTCCAGAACAAACCACGGGAAAATAGCCCCAAACCAAAGTGGGCAAGAACTTCAGCCTCTTTCTGCAGGTCCCTCTGTGTGAGCTTAAAAGACATCCACCGACACTTGAAGGCATCTGAACCAACAGAGCGCTCTAAACAGCTGCTAATCGATTGCCATGGCAACCCGCATTCCTTAACATGAGTGTAATTAGGGAGGGGGAGTCACACAGGGAGGGAGGGAGGGAGGGAGGGAGACATACAGGCAGGGAGGAAGGGAAGGAGAGATATGTCGGAAAAAAGGCTCCTATTGCTCTATCTGGTTTTGTTGGAGTCCCATTCACCCCCATTCCTCCACCTCTTTTCTCTCCCTTCTTTCTTTCCATCTTGATTCATGTATTTGTTTTTGTTGGGTCACTTTATTTTCACAGGGATAAACTCTTCAGAATGCATTTACAAAACTGGGAAATCTTCAAAAACAAAGAGACTGCAACAGTTTCTCCAGCTGAACTAAAGACTGTAAAATATAACACACCATTTACCATATCAGCCTTTTGTCTGCATCTCCCTCCCTCCCTCCCTCCCTCCCTCCCTCCCTCCCTCCCTCCCTCCCTCCCTCCCTCCCTCCCCAAAGCTTTAATTCACCCCCCACCCTCCCCCAGCCCTCCTCCTTGTCTTCCTATTGCCGATGTGGCACACAATACCTCCACAGAGAATGAAACCTCATAATCACAGCGTGTTCACCTGCAGTGTTTTCCTCGCAGCTGTTTTGGCAGTAATGACAGAGGAGACTGTTCACTGAGGTTTGATGCCACAGTACTGCCTGGTAAACCACATGTTGGTCCTTTTAAAGTTAAATTGTGGAAAATCCAGTGTGTGAATTTCCTTAGGGATTGGAGTTGTCAGCTGTGTGTGCTAAACTTTGAGATGAAAATACTGTGCTGCTTGATTCACTTTTGTCCGACTGACAGAAGAAAAAAACAACTTTATATTTGTCTTGATTTATTGCAACTGACAAAGAAATGTGAATTAACTTTTAGGGCAACATATTCTGTGTTAAAAAATTCAAAAGCAAAACTTTAATCTCAACCTAAAAGTGTACTTTTATGGCAGGTTAATGACCAAAAACCAAGTAAGTTTATACTTTGGCTCTATCACAAATCTTGCAGCCCGTATTTAAGTTCAACTTAAGAAGAAAACTTCAACCTCAACTTAAAAGTGTAGTTGTGTTGCAGGTTTCTGATAACTTCAGCCTTACTTTGATTGTCCCCCCCCCTCCTCCTACAAGTCTTCTGCAGAGCAGTCACACATTGCTAAAGTCGCACCACAGCCTGTGTCCCATGATAAATGATAAAAACAGAGTCCGGAGATGCCGCGCAGAGTGAGAGCTCTTACCTTTAACTTGGCAGAGCAGGGATAACAGAAGAGAAGAGTCAGCTGTGTGCCGAGCCCAGGACAATCTAACGGCTCCACCAGTTCACACAGAAGACATTTCCAGTGGGACGTCCCAGTTTGGACCCAGACCTCCCATTACACTCTCTCTCTCTCTCTCTCTCTCTCTCTCTCTCTCTCTCTCTCTCTCTCTCTCTCTCTCTCTCTGCCCTGATAGGTGGGGCTTAACATGCTCTTAATGTTGACTCCGAAATCGAACTGGAATCTGCAAAAAATAAAGAAAGTATTGTCTTAACTGAGTGATAGATGTGTAGAACTAAAGATAAGCCTGTCATGGTACACACTTATTTGTTTTATTTTATTTTTTAAGAATTTGACTTAAAACAGAACAACACCAACAATACAGCAATATTGTTGTATACACAAGTGCACCATTTACTGTTTGCTGTTTAAAGGTCCCATGGCATGAACATTTCACTATATGAGGTTTTTTAACATGAATATGTGTTTCCCTTATGAGGGCACAAGGGGCAAGGTTACCCCCCCCCCTCAAAAGCTACAGACACAGAAATGGCACATACTACGGAAAACTCATTGTGGAACTGGCTCTAGTGGCTGGAATTCATGGGAAAGAGACTTCAGATACAGTATTAGGGGACCACTAAGGTCTATATAAAGAGACTTCAGATACAGTATTAGGGACCACTAAGGTCTATATAAAGAGACTTCAGATACAGTATTAGGGGACCACTAAGGTCTATATAAAGAGACTTCAGATACAGTATTAGGGACCACTAAGGTCTATATAAAGAGACTTCAGATACAGTATTAGGGGACCACTAAGGTCTATATAAAGAGACTTCAGATACAGTATTAGGGGACCACTAAGGTCTATATAAAGAGACTTCAGATACAGTATTAGGGGACCACTAAGGTCTATATAAAAGCATCCAAAAAGCAGGATGTCATGGGACCTTTAAGAAAGACAGAAGACTTCTTTGCTAGCGAGAGACAAGTGAAAGTAACTAAGTAACTTGTAAAGATGTCAGTCCTGTCCATTTGTATTAAACTTGCAAACTTATTTTAATGTTGTGGACCTTCAGTTATTCCTTAGCGGTGATGCCGGTACTAAGTAACGCGTTACTCTAATCTGATCCCTTTTTTCAGTAAGTAATCTAACCCGTTCCTATTTCCAAACCAGTAATCAGATTAAAGTTACTTATCCAAGTAACTGTGCATTACTAAAGTATTTTTGTCATTTTCCTTAGTAAAAATATTTATTTTTACTTTCTTCTTGCGTCTAGGGGAGTCAAGTTTTCAGCATGAGGACAGTTCCCGTGTGCCTGTGTTTTCTAGTTGGAAACACAGTCACTGTTTTGTCAGCTAAAGATGGCAATATTAAGGTTGGTTGTACACCAACGCTACGTCAAATTTGAAGAAACATTTGGAGTCGCAGCACAATCAAACATACAGAGCAAGTCCCAGGTGGTGCGAAGCAGAGAGCAGGAGGTCCCCCCCACCACCCAAACAACAAAAATGGACTTCGGTGCAAAACCAGTAAATGGGGGAGAGTTGAAGAAGTTGGTCTGGCAGTATGTTGTAGAGGAAACGCTGCCCTTAAACATGGCTGACCCACTCTCTCTAGAGCCATAATAAACAAGATTCCACTACTGTCTATGCCGAGCGGCCTCACAGTGACCCGGTCGTCATTTCTGTTGGGGCGGCGGGGGTGTTGTCGGCAGCTGCTGAATTGTTTCTGACCAACGCAAAACATATTTGGTAGAAAGAAAAGTCTATATAAAGAGGTACAATACAGAACGAACAAGTGATGCTTTAAAGGCTCCAGGTATTCAGTACATATTAAATCAGTGGTTATTTATCTTATGAAGACTAGAGCGTGTGCTTCCAAACACAAAGCAATTTGCATGTTTTGTATATATTTCCTGGGCCTGATGCATGAAGTCTTGCATTTCCATTGCATTACTCGGTAACATGTTAAAGCTGTAACTCAGTGAAAAACATTCAGTCCCCTGGAGAATCCACAGCAGACGTTCAGCCTGTGGAACATTTGCCTCATCACAGCCCAGATTCATGATTCAACACCTGCCGTCTTCGGAGAGACGGACAGACAGACAGACAGGCAGGCAGGCAGACAGACAGACAGACAGACAGACAGACAGACAGACAGGCAGGCAGGCAGGCAGACAGGCAGACAGGCAGACAGGCAGACAGGCAGACAGACAGACAGACAGGCAGACAGACAGACATATAGGACAGACAGACAGACAGACAGATAGGGAGACAGACAGACAGGCAGACAGACAGGCAGACAGACAGGGAGACAGACAGGCAGGCAGGCAGGCAGACAGACAGACAGACAGGCAGACAGACAGACAGACAGACAGACAGACAGACAGACAGACATATAGGACAGACAGACAGACAGGGAGACAGACAGACAGGCAGACAGACAGGCAGACAGACAGACAGACAGACAGACAGACAGACAGACATATAGGACAGACAGACAGACAGGGAGACAGACAGACAGGCAGACAGACAGGCAGACAGACAGGGAGACAGACAGACAGGCAGACAGACAGGCAGAGAGGCAGACAGACAGGCAGACAGACAGACAGACAGAAGCAATCAAGCCCTGATTCCATTCCTCACGCTCTTTTACACAGACACTGTTTCCTTTCCTGGCTGGAGGATTGCTCCTGTCTGTTCCCACAGAGCACAGCAAGGCTGATGTGGTGAACAGCTGGAAATGTGACAGAGGGGAGGAGAAAAAAGAAAAGAAAAAAAAAGCTGCGATGCAACGTGGCGTTTTCCATTCTGCCTGGAAGCCACAGTCCAGCCGATGATGGAGAGGAGAGGAGGAGGAGTGGAAGGAGGGGAGGAGGCTTCATTGCACGGTGAGCCTCTCTCTTTCCTCCTTTTCTATCTTTTATTTCCCCCCTCTCACATCATGTTCTGTCTTTTTCCCTCACCCCTCTCCCCTCCACTCTCTCTCTCTCTCTCTCTCTCTCTCTCTCTCTCTCTCTCTGTATACGTGGCAGTTGTCTCTCTGTGTTTGAGTTAACATGTCTCACAGAGATGATGAAGTGAAGAGCTGCAATTATGTTTTCTCAATTGCTGCTAAATTATCCATCTGCAGCCCTGCAGGTTTAACCACGTTGAGATCTTAAAGACCATAATATCATAATGTATTATTACTTATGTGCTCACAGACACCGCAGGCCAAAGGAGCCACATTATGAAATACTATGAAACCAATGCAGTAACACACACTTCTCTCTTCCACATCATACACTTGGTGTTGTCGGGTCATTGACACCTGGGCCGGTGTTTTTCCAGTATAAGAGTGCACCCCACGTGTTCCACTTCTGGCTCCATGCTCCTCGTTTTTCTTTATTTTCTTTTTCATTTCCTTTATTTTCATTTCATCTTCATTTGAACAGGAACAGATGCTACCACATTGACATTTGTGCAACAAATCTCCAATGTACAGCATCACAGCATTTATAGCTATTGCTACTTTCCCGTACCAGTCCCTGGAAGGGCTTTTTAAAAAAACATTGAAGCTTTAGTGCGTAGCTTTTTTAATATTAGTGAACGTCCCTTACATGCAAGCCATTGCCAAATGAGTTGCTACAAAGCGCCACACAACTCTCTCTGTATTTCTCAGTATGGCTATGTTTAGAAATTGTTGTCGTCCGGCGACGTTCACGCGCAGAAACTCAAGAAGACAACGACCTCTTTTGAAGAGTCCATTGTGTGTTTTTAATCCTCCCTGTCCTCCTTGGCTACTAGCAACTGCATGGAGGAGGGGTGGGTCGCGTGAGCGATAACGGAAGGCTTGTGTCATGTAAATGCAACAACAGTGTTGTTGTCGTTTAACATTGCCACATTAAAATACATAAATCACATAAACATACAAGGCACATTCATCTGTACCCAAACTGAACACATGTTCAGATCTCCCAGGACGGAACATAGACTGTATGGATGGACTGCGCATGTGTGAGGTCACTCATTGGTTGTGGAGATCTGCTATGACTCGCAGCCGTCCTGGTTGCAGATGTGACGATTTTAGACAAGAGGGAGGAGTGAGGGAGGAGCAGCTCATGCTATTACACACTTTCACTGGCAATCACATCATAGCCACGCCCTAAAACACCCCCTGCTTTACCGCCGATTTTAAAATCAACGAGACCATAATTTTAAAAAATGAACACCATTCTGTGTTGCAGAAGACTTTATACTAGCGATTGAGACCATAACTCATTATGAAAATGTTGACTGAGGTAATAAATCCAGTGAGAAGTGGGTCACTTTCTCACAGACTTCTACAGAAACAGACCTCCTTTTGCAACCACACGTGTCGCCCCCTGCAGGAGTTCAGATATAATGCAGATTTAAGGCTCTTCCTCATTTGCAGCACATTGCCAAACCGGATTTTCTGTCCATTAATATTAACAGTCTATGGGACGAAACAATGATGTGATCCAGTTGGCCTTTTGCCCAATATTTTGAATGGCATGTGGACTTACCTGCGACCATTACTACACACTCAACTCTTTGTTCTTTCATTCATATGTAAATGCTGACACCACTGACTCTCTAACTGCACAACCTGGGGGGTCATCCAGCTCCTGTTATACTGTACTCATCCTGTCCAGCAGTTGTAGTCCACAGCTCCACTCCTCCTCCTCCTCCTCCTCCTCCTCCTGGTCAGTATCTGTCTGCACACCCAACAAACTCTTACTCCCATTGCGTCAAAAAGCAACGCTTGGTCATGTGACTTTGGCGTTTGTTATTTAGGCAAAAAGTCTCCTTTAGCGTCATATTTAGAGGCGCTTGGTCTGGACTTTTGGTGTCACTATTTGACGCTCTCAAGCCTCCTGTATAGCACTTTGGCGTCATTTAGAGGCTCTTGGTCTGGACTTTTGGCATGAATATTTGATGCTCTCGGTCGGGACTTACGTTTAACTGACATGCAGCACATGAACGGGACAGTCAGCGGTTGGAAAAGCTTGTGGGTGGGGTTACAAAATGTACGTTTCAGTGACACGTGGGACAAGAACGGGACATGAACAGGACACAAACCCCGCTCTCTTGGATGGAAGTCCTGTGTTGTTCCCCATAACTAGCCACCTGGCTTTTGTTGGCTTTTTTTGGGCTTATAGACTAACTCTTTTATTGACCAAGTCTTTATACCTGCTTACCTCACCTGTCCTGCTTTTGCATTCCCTCAACATCTACCAGAAATATCACAGTTTTGTGTGTGCTATCTTTAAGTCTGCATGTGCTCCTTGTTTCTCCTGACTGCAAAACACAACGTTTCTTTGTGGACAATAAACTATAGACAATCAGACAAGGTTGGAGTTAATGGAAAAGGAATAGACTATCGATACTGGATGAAATCTGTGGAGAGGAGTGGTGAAAAAAAGTGTATATGGCCACATACAGAGTTGTTCTACATGCCCAGTTATCGCTTGTTGCGTTGTCTACATTTCTACCCAATGTTATTTAAATATTTAATTTATTTTAAATATTTAATTATTTAAATATTAATAATTGATATAGTTTATAGATAGATAGAAAAAGAAATAACGTGGCAAAGTTGTGTCTGATTGTGAAATATTCAGTGACTTCATTGATTTATTCAGTTCAGTGGGACATTTGCAATTTGATATCAATTAGTCAAAGCTGCATGAGGACCAAAGTGCATTAATTTAAACCTTTTAATGCGCTGAGTTGACTGTATGTGACCTTGCATTTTCGCCCCAAAATTTCCATGGCGTTCCTATCCTAATATAACTTTTACGGGTTTCATTTCTTTTCTCCCTCCCAGGCTCACCTGTATGTAAAAAGAGCAGTAAATCTTAGCCCTCACAATGTGTGTGTGTGTGTTACAGTGTAAATGAGAGAGGTGGAGATGTGGAGGGAGAAGATGAGAAGATGTAGGCAGCAGATGACTCAGATTATTCAAACCCATAACAAACATCAAAGCTATTTCCTCTATAAAGCCACACTGGCTCTTAAAAATGATTCCTACTGTACGCCGAGGGCCAGAGAGGGAGCCTGTTCCCTTTGATAGGTGTTTTGCCTTCATTCAAACTGGACCTCCTCCCTGTCGACACATAACAGCAGAAGCACAAAGCAACTACAAGAAAAATGAGTCTTTTTTTTTAAGGTGATTTTTTGCTTGTATGAACATAATTCAAATGTTTAAATAACATGTTTGTTGTGCAGCACCTCCCATGTCCAGACAAACCAGAAGAAAATAGAAATTAAAATAGAAATTAAATTAGACACCAAGATGATTGTGCAATAACCTTTTAAAAAAACGTTCACTGAACACAATACGTGTTCGAGGAAAGACGAACATAATTAGTCCATGTGACCAAAGGTTGAAACTACCGTGTAAAGATCATGAGAATACAGAAGATGTATTGTTTGGTTGTAATACTACTGATCCGGGAATTGAATCTAACTATCCTGCCATACACTTTGGTCTTTGGTCTGGATTCATCGTGCAGCTCAATGCCTAAAATGTGACAGAGCAAAGTGTTTGTGCGTTCGAGGGAAGTCTGTGATTTAGTCGTTCCTCAAAAGACTGGCTGGGCCGCCACACAGAGACAAAACCCTGATGGAGGGTTACCGGCTGTAATTACACCGACACACAGGACAGCATGAGCTCACTGCCTAACCACTGGGATTTCAGTCCAGGTTTGTAGGGATTTGTAAGGGACAATCTGTTGCCCACAGTAGGTGTCCAACATCAGCCACAGTCAGCGCAAACATAATTATCCAGGAGGGGGAGGGAATGTGGGCCGCGAAAATGAATGGTCGGACAAAATCTGTAGAGGTGATGATACAACATGTGGTTTGATTGTGTTGTTCAGATGCAATCAGATGACGAGACTACTATTACTAGATAGTTGTCTCACATTGCCAGACCTTCCTCCACAGTGCTGCGGAGGAGGGTTTGGCTAGTCCACACAACATTCCAGGATGGGAGAATAACGTGCTCTGGTTTATTGGCATTTCTTTAAACCAATCACAATCGTCTTGGGAGGCGCTAAGCCCCGGACACAATGACATGCCTTTGCAAAATAGTCTTTGGAAGGAACTTGTTTTGGTGGAACTTATCTAAAAATATTGAAAGAATTGTCGAACAAAAACTCGGAGAAAGCGACAAATGTCAGGAAAAGCGGTAAAAACTTAAAAAAAAAAACTTAAAAAAAAACGCAACAAAATCTTTAGATAGGAACAAAAACTTTGAAACAAGCCCAGTGTTGATTACTGGGTGGGTTGTAACCAGCGGTGTAAAAGTACTAATACCCCACTGCAAACATACTCTATTACAAGTAAAAGTCTAAATAGTAGAAGTAGAAAGAGGCATGAAAAGAAAAGACTTAACTAGAGTACAAGTACACCTCAAAGTTGTACTTAAGAACAGTACTTAAGTAAATTCACTTTGTTACATTCCACCATTGGTTGTAAATTACACCTGTGGGCGAGCCTTTTGCAGTATTGCAAACTTGGTGTTTGTGGCGACATTGCCGGCAGGTTTTGAATATTTCCCTCAGTGTAAACGATAAAGAGCTGGAAGAAGCAAATGTTAAATAGAGTATATGTGATACTGTGACACAGTCTGGGATGAGATGCGTTTTCTGGGTTGAAACAGCGGAGGAAACTCTGGACGGAGTCCAAGCAGCAGACGTCAGCAGCTGCAGACGGTCTGGTGACGTGTAAACTGCAGCTCGGACACAGTGTACTGACATCAGACACACACACATACACACTCAGGCATGCACGCACGCACATACACACACACACTCACACTCACACACAAACACACAAATCCCTGCAGTATATTAGCGTATTAACATGCTAAAAATCTCTCTCACAAACACACACACACACACACACGCATGCACGCATGCACGCACCCACACACACACACACACACACCTGCCTGAACACAGCAGAGGCCTGGGACTACAGGCAAAGCAGTAAAACGTTAAAGTGCTTTCAGCTCTCACATACATAAAACTTATTTTTACTGTGAAGTGTGGATGGATTGAGGGCAGATCTACATTTCTGCTGGGTCTCATTACACTGGACACATTCACTTCCTGCAGAACAGAAAGTACTTTTAGAAAAACTGAGGAAGCTGGCCGAAGCATTAAGTTACATTAAAACTACCAAAGAAAGTGAACCACTGAGGGATTTTCAGTCTGCTCTTTCAGAAATAATAACTAACTTTAAGGGTTAGGAGAGGGAAATGGCATTTCTTGCAGAAATAAAGGAAAATTTAGACATTCAACTTTGAGACTTAAGGGTCCTTGAGTTTCTAATCAGTAATATGTGCAAATTATTGCATTAGTCAGGTATTTTTTAAGACACCTGGAAAAAAAATGAGTAAGTGACCATAAAAACATTATGATGTGGTGTTACCGTTAATAATACTTTGGGTTTTGTACGAATCAAACAAGCAAGGGATAAGGTATTGATTAGTGAGCTTTAGAGCTGCTGATGGGCGTATATTTTACCTTCAGACAGAGCAAGGCTAGCTGTGTTCCGTCTTTATGCTAAGCTAGGCTAACCGTTTGCTGGCCTCGCTTAATGTTTGGCGGATTCAGAGTCATCTGCAACCAGGAGATGAAGGAGAGCTCAGATCCACAACACCTAGCACATCCTTGTCTCTGCCATCCCAGGGTGCTAGAGCGACTAGCGCCGGTGCTAGTGCCGCTGCCTCTGACTCTGACTCGCGAGTGGAAGCCGCGATGCGATGGGAGTGAGAATCTGTTGGTTCAGGCCTGTGTGTAGTGTGTTCTAACAACAGAGTCTACAGATTGTTATTTCCCACTGGGGATCAATAAAAAGTAAAAAAAAATAAAAAATGCTGGGGTCTTTTGTGGCTTCTGCACCACTAAGGTCTATATAAAGAGACTTCAGATACAGTATTAGGGGACCACTAAGGTCTATATAAAAGAGACTTCAGATACAGTATTAGGGACCACTAAGGTCTATATAAAAGAGACTTCAGATACAGTATTAGGGGACCACTAAGGTCTATATAAAGAGACTTCAGATACAGGATTAGGGGACCACTAAGGTCTATATAAAGAGACTCCAGATACAGTATTAGGGGACCACTAAGGTCTATATAAAGAGACTTCAGATACAGTATTAGGGACCACTAAGGTCTATATAAAGAGACTTCAGATACAGTATTAGGGGACCACTAAGGTCTATATAAAGAGACTTCAGATACAGTATTAGGGACCACTAA